>JAJTUS010000080.1:0-223339 GCA_021399465.1 Hyaloscypha sp. PMI_1271
CACCTAGTTGAACACTGGGGAGCATACAGAGAGAAGATGCTGTCGCTGAAATCGGTGCATAAAGGAGAGCCAACTTTGCATTATTTTCATACCGTGAAATAGTAGTCACGTGTCTAGCACGTGCACCCCCTCTCAAGCCTTAATACCATCTCTCTTTCTGTCTTAAATGCTCTTAATCCAAGCCACTCAGAAGATAGCCTCAAATTATCCTCGGACTAGTACTATTAAGTACTCCTCAAAACCACGTAAGGCCCCCTCCAGCCCCACACCCCACCGAACCCTCAGACCCTAGACGTTCAATCTAATAGTCGGACTTAACGTCGCGCTAAAGGGAGGGTAGGGCCCCTTTAGTCGCAAGGTTAAGTCCGACTACTAGGGTCCGCATTAGCAGGAGCAAATGCAAAGAGTAAAAGCCAGATTTTCTCTCATTAAGAGAATAAATATATTACAATCTTAGGGGGGCGGGGCCCCCCTAAACCCCCCGGGTAACGAAGCTCCGCAAGAGAAAGAAATTCTTTTAAAAGAGGACTTGGTTAGTAAAGAGTATTTAATCTTAGGGGAACCCCCCCCCCCCCCCCCCCCCAGCTGACGTAATCAAAACCCAGCTTTCGACAAGTCAAAATCTAGCTTTTAATTAACCATGATCTCAAAACTCCCCTCGTTTCACGAACGCACATCAAAACCTAATCTCACACCCAAAATAGCGTTTGTAGGCTAGGAACAGGAAGGATTTCAGTTGCAGATAAAACAAGCCGTGACCCTTCGAGAAGCATCCGTGCAGGCACGCGTCGAGTCTCGTTGAGCGACGCAGATGCGCGGACGTGAGGAGGGAGGGACGGAAGTGAGGTTCCGTGACTTCCGTCCGTATTTACACACAGATCAAAACCCTGTCTGTATGTTCCATGCGCCGCACTGCGATGTAGATGCGGAGTACGATACCAGATGCAAGAGTTTGGTCCTTCGCATCTATCTTCCTTTGATCAGCTATTCTGCTAGCGATGTATTGTACGTACTGAGAAACACTCGCCTCGATTTCAGCGAAAGCGAACGAGCGGAAGATGCGAGGGTTGAGCTTCCATCTAGGGAAGGAAAACACCAGAGTTATCGTGTCCTTAGCGCCAGAAGGGACTTTCTTGAGAGTACGGTACGGAGTACGCTCGATTAAGAATAATAGATTGGCATGTAGAACAGGGTTGCGGAAACACGAGCGGGGAAAGTAATCATACCAGGGCTTTCTAAAGCCAGAGGCTTGTTCTAGACGTGCATTTATCCCCCCAAAATCAGGTGACTGGCCACACGGTCAACTTCCAGACATGTTGGGTATCAACTATTCGTGGTACTGGGAGAGAACTGAAGAGAGTGGAGTTTTGTGAATGCACATCTAGAAATAGAAGCACATGTGTTGTACTAGAACGGCATTTCCGTGGACGCGATAAAAATGTAGGAAAAATGTAGAAGAAAGAATCATACTTCTAAAAACCATGGGATCTAATTAATTATTGGCATGTTAGAAAAGGGTGGAAGTGTGTGAGCAGTTAGAAAGATCTTGATGGGATCCAAGGGATGTTGGGAGAGTTTGAGCAATACGAAAGAAAACGGGACGATATGCTACAGTATATGATTTGAATGCTAAAAATTATATACACACCTTGAGGAGCACGAAGGAGATGTGCGATCGGGCGATTGATTTCCGTTTGAAGATGGATGATTTGCCGTTTACAGTGGATGAGTCATCTTGGTCGAGAAAGTACGAGTGTTCGAAGCTCTTGCATGAGGTGGATTGAGGACGGGACACATGAATTGATACGCGTTGACGTGGGGCGGATAGACGATGTTATGGAGTAATGACGAGCTTGAATAATCAGATACTTGGGTTGCTCATAACCTTTGTTTGGCAGGCTGAGCGAAGAAGGTAGTTCAAGAAAATTTTGAGCCTAAGGAAAGGCGTTCACAGAAATGTGCGAAAGCAAGTTGGCATATGTTTGACGATCTTCATTTCCACTCTTAGGCCTAGATGATGATCGTCCTATCCTACCATACTTTCTTTCCAGTCCAGTCATACATACGAATGTCTAACCCCACCAGATTTGTTGTGTACCCATCCCATCACATCCACTCCACAATATCATCACACATTTCTTTTCCACCAAGAACATCGTGCAATGAATGTTTTCCTCAAGGCTCAACATATAAACGATAGTGTACTAACCCAATCTTGATCCAAAAATGTGACAATATAAAAATAACCCGCTCGGGGTATCGATAGAAGTGAACACCATTCCCCAGTCGTATAAATCCAAACCCAAACCCAAACACCGTTTCTATGCCGCCATTTACCATGCCCAAACCGTGAAACCAAACCGTGAAACCAAACCGAAGCCGAAAATGAGAAGGAGCGACAAGGGGGATCATATCCAATCCGCCTTCGTCTGCTGCTGACTCAACGGACTTCCTATTGGTCCTTGCAAACTACTTGGCAATGTAGCGCTCGTTGGCGCGCCTCTCACTTCTCCTAACCCTAAAGTCTTAATCTTCTTCTCGGGTGAGTAGACCGCAGGCGTGAGTTGGGTGGTGCTTTGCCTTATTGGCTGCGTTGGCTGCGCAGTGTCGAGTTCTGGGAGGAAGTCTCTCGGTGTTGGTGGGAGGGTTTTGTTGATTAGCGATAGAGTTGGTGAGGATTGGGGAGATTTGGTGGCGGTTGTGTTCAGTGGTATTGGTCGTGGCGGACTTCGCAGGGGGAGAGGGGTGGCGGGTGTTGAGGGGACGTTGGTTTGGATTTTTAATGGCGAGGGGGAAGGCGCGGGTCTGGCTGCTGCGGGGAGGAAGGGGTTCGTGGAGCCGCTGGCGTAGGTGGTTGATGGGAGAGGTGTAGCTGCATACGAGGCTGACGGTAAGGTGGAGGTTGCCGCGTTTGCAGGTGAGGGAGCAGTGAATTTGTAGGTGGTGGATGGCGAAGGCATGGCGTTCATTTCTTCTCGAGATGGTGAAGGGGCGTGCGATATTCGCAGACCGATTTGCACTGTTGCTGATGATGCTATTGAAGAATCGCGGCGGTGGCGCGGTCCGCCTGTGTAGTGTATTACGGGCGGTGGAGCCAGATCGCTGATGTCGTACACTGAGCTTGGTTGCTGACCCTTGCTGGGACTGCTTCCCTCAGGTGGGAACAGCGAGTAGGAAGGCGCTCGTGAATGTCCTCGCGATGATTTGAACCCAGCCACTGGCCCAAGTCTTGATGGCATATCACCTACTTCATCAACCGACTTTGGCGAGAAAGGGTTGTTGAGTGTTGGCGAACTGTTCAATGACTCCAAGCTGATGGCTCTTCCCTTCTCAGCTCCCACCAGACTCGCCCTGCTCGTAGCCCGACTCGACAGTTCTCGCTGTGTCGTTGGTCCAGTAACTGGATTGACTAGATGGTTGTGCATTGCCAATTCATTCGGCCCAAAAATCCGGATCTGATGCTTCTTTCGATCCCACTGTCGTCCCTGCTTGGCACCGAATGATGTCGCGACAGTGTTCGATCTGAGGAAAAGCTGTAATAATCCACTCATCAGTCCCGACAGGTTCAAAACAACTGTGGCCATCATGGCGAGTTTGATATCTCCTGGTGCTCCGACTAAAGACCCAAAATACGGAATGACGAGTGCCTGAAAAATGGTTAGTTTCTGTGTCGCTTGAGCAAGAACAAACTTACCAATGAGACTATCCCCAAAACGAGGTAAAAGACCATCCTCGATGCCGCAATTCGTTGATGTTCATCAATCAAGGTAACGGTTGACAATCTCACGAAGATTACAACGGCGGCTAAGGTCATCAAGCCCGCAGAGACAGACAATAATTTCAAACCCAACTTGCCGTATCGCATCACATACCACACCAACGAAGCAAAGCAAGTATTCGGGTGAACGAAAAATGAAGGAAGCCACGTCCCAATAAGCATCAGCACAACCACCCCAAGACATATCGTGACGTCATATTTCCCTCTCGCTTGAAAAGGTGATGACCGAAATGATCGCAGAGCACACTCGAGACCGAAAACTAATTGAAGGTATGGCACCACGAAGAGCGCTAGATCTGTCAGCCTGCCTTCCTTCCGCACTTCGTCGGTGATACATACCAACCCAGGTGAACTGTGCTATCACCCCACAGTTCATGATGAACAATGATTGTAAACCTTCCGATGATACCGAAGCAAACACCAATCCTTGAACAATAATTGCTATCGCTAAGATGAGAGGGAAGGTTTCCGCCGGATGAATCTTTGATATACAGAATTTCCTTTCAATTGTCAGCAAAAGTCTCTCATCTCATCCGTCTGCACTTACGTCGCCTTGTACTTTGGAGCACATCTCTTCGATGCCCAGTAACAATCGTAAAGGATACTGATCGCTGTTGCCAGAGCAGCTAATATATTGAAAGCTGCGAGAATAATCGTCGAGGTCCTGACCGACTTGCTATCCTGAAATACCAGCTTATCTATTATTGCCTTTGTTGCTGCCGGCGAGATTGTTCTGTTTGCGGCCGACTGGGTGAGCGGCTGTGAACTGTTCGCAGCTATCATCTCAGACATCGTCTTGTTGAACGTCCTTTCTGCCGCTCTCCCTAACAAATACCGCACCGAAGCTGCCGCCATTGTGCTCCCCAATCTCAGACTTTCCATCAGCTGTCGATACCAATGTTGATCGTAGGCAGCGAGCCTTAGTGTTGCCGTTCGTGGTGTCGTTAAGTCATGAAGCTCGCATGTGGTGTTTTCGGTGGTGAAGGAGTGAAGTGTCAGAGAGGAGAAAGTTCCAGTATGAGGGAAAGTAAAGAGTGGACAACACCGATAGGCCAGAATGGTGGAAGAAGAAATTTGAAACGCGTTTCTGAGCCAGCAGTGATGACAGAGAAGCCCAACGAATGGATGGGACGTAACGACAAACTGACAAACTGACAAGCAGAACTCAAAAAAGAACATAAAGACACAAATGTGCACTGCTATAGGGTCGCATGAAGTATAAGGGAAGAGTCCATGCACCACCAGACGCACGTCGAGTGGTCGATGCGCGGATTGAGTCGAGTCCGGCCAGCTAGGTCGGCCCTGGACGAGATGGGGGAGCAGTTCCCAGCTACTTTGGTGGAGAAGATTCCCGGTACTGGGCTGGTGGTTTCAATCGCCTTTACCAGGGTCCTTGGTTGAACAAGACGCTCAGAGCCGGGACAAATCACTTTGCCTGGATCCAAAGCCCACGACAGCTCCCACACTGCACCATTTGGACGCAAAAGCATGGTTTCCTGCAGCGGATCAAGCCAACTGCGCCCATTCTCCGATGAGTAATGGCCTAAACTGAGTGAACTCGCCACGCCTTGGTGCTTGGGTCCGTCGTGGCCATGAAGCACGAAGAGTGTGAAGGCATTGACAAGGCGCACGGAAGGTTTCGACGTCGTCGCAGATGCTCGCTTAGGCCCCTGACCCGGGCTTGTTGCCAGGGGAGTGCATGCAGTGCGGCCAGCAGCGAGTCAGCGACCGCGGAGAGTAGTGAACTCTCCCATCATCCTGGCGGGAGATGCGATTGTGGGTAGAATCGTCCCTCCATGATCGCAGCACGCTGAAGTGTGACTGGACAAAGACGTGAATAACCTTTCGATTATCGTAACTCGGATCGCATGGTACGGGTACATCAGTGGGCTAGCGACCGATGAACAACAAAAAGCATCCCATCTCCTGGTAACTTCACTCTTGGCTGGACCGCTGCCCCTCGTCGACCATCAAAAAACTCAAGACATCATCTTCAACATCAATGTCGGGTCGGCAACTGCGGGACAACTGTGAGAGCGGAAGACACGGAGCGCTGGGAGCGGGCTGCTTCAGGAGCTGCCAAGGCCAGCAAGCCCCCGGGAATACATCGGAGGAGGATCCAGTGATAGTTCATCCGTGCTTGCGATCAGCGGGCCGGGGGTTCTTCCGTGGGCGCAGGAAACGATGGTGGCGTTGGATGAAGCTCGAAGAGTCGCAAGTTATGGGATGAAACTTCTGGACTTCTGGACCAGAAACATGCCGCGCAACGACCACCGTGACACCTCAGCTCGAGCCAAGAGACATCACACGAATAAGTTAGAAAGACAGCCCACTCTTTCCGTGGGTTGTAACTGAAGATCAAAAGATTCAAGACTTTGGTGGAGGTTGGCTTGTCGGAAGGTGGAGAAGTAGAGGAGGTTGAGAACTTGAATACGCTCGTTTCGCTTCTGCACGTGATTGGATCCCAACCTCACTCAAGTAACATTTCCGGAAAATTGATTCAAGAAATGCAATTCTTTAATCCCGGCTTGGATCGATTGACCCCTCCCGTGCTCAATCATCTATCTGAAAGCTGAAGGAATGTCCTGAATCCTATGGTTCCTCTCATCCCTTGTGAAAGCAGCCAGCAACATACTTCCGCTCACACTCATCACTTCCCCCACTACGAGTCATTTTTCAGCCTTTGCTTCCCCAATCGCAATCACCCCTCCTTGTTGTATATGCAGGGCTGAACCTAAAGATTTGCCTTTCATTTAAGTAAATTGCTTCCACAACTCTATTCGCATCTCTCTAGGCCGTATACGCCGCCTCCCCTCTCAAGCTTCACTCGTGAACCGCACATCCACCTCAATCCACCACGTCCACTACCCAAAAAAGCAAAAGAGGCCGCCGCGGCCACACCCCATCGGACATTAAAACCACTCACCTGTCTGATCTTAAGTACTTGCCCTCTCGCATGAACGCCTTATCACGCCAAGCACCCGCATCCGGGGCACCACGCCGACCGCCAAGCTGAGAGGTGTTTTAAGGTTATCCTGCTTCCGACGCAGTACTTGCAATACTGTACGACTCCCCATTATCGCCTGCCCCGCCTCACATCACTTTAATCTGAAGCTTGGCCTGCTCCCGTCTCCGACTTGGGACGGCGTGCCCTTGATTCGATTTGAGTAAATGGGGCTTTTCTGGTCTTTAATATATCTGAATTTTGTTCCCATGGCGACGCCAAGACGGCTGGTGAACATCCAGTAAGAGGGTTATCCAGTCGTTTGGAAGGGGGGCCTTGTCCGGACGACTACGTCAGGGAGATCATGGGAGAGTTTCGAGAGATGTGCGCTCGCCGCTCGAAGATGCGCGAGCTCCGTGCTGAACTGAATACGAGAATTGGATGAACCTTTGTGGGGCCCTTATCCTCCCATTCATGCTGTAAACGGACTTCCCGATTGTTGATTCTCGATTTGACTTTGGAACCTGTAAGATCGCTGTAGATCTTTACTCGAAAGCTCGCACCTTTTCTTTCCCTGTTCTCCTCACCGAATCAGAACGCGGAGGGGTGATATCCCGACAAGCAGGAGGAAGCATGAACCCGAGAACCGCGGCTGATACACTGACCTTTTCGGCTACCCATCCCGCTTCCATGACAAGTCCTGGAAGGTTTCTTCGTGGGATTTAAATTGGGCCGCGGGTGATGTTCGTCTGATGGTGGCAAAACTACATTTGCTGACCATGAGGCGGCTGGCGATGTCTGCGATAGATTCAAGTCTTCATGTCTCGCAAAAAGGTTCAAAAGGATTCACCATTGTAAGTAGCTGAGAAATCTTTCGATGTTGGCATCATGCGATTTCTGAGGTGGTGAACGAAATTTGGGTGCAGAACGCCACTTCAAGCCCTCCAGATCTTCTTGTCAGCACTGTTTCGCAGGGAACACAAGATTCTATTCGCATCAACATCGCAATGGCATTCTTTTCACAAATGAACTGTTCCTCCGTTCTCGTAGTCTGCGCATACAACACTATTAGTTCAGCGCATTTCTTGAGGCTCAATGGGGCGTCAAGTTCACATCAGCTTCCATGGATTGAGATCCACCTCTCAAATACGGGGAAGAGCAGAGGTCTCGGAGTCACTGGTACGAGCCCGAGCGGGATTGTGCGAGTACGAAGTCTGAGTACTGATTTGAATTCCTTTCGATTGTCTAGAAGTCACGGCATGTTTCTGTTCGAAGTCAAGTGACCTGGAAACATTAAGAAGAGAGACATTGTTTGTTTTTACGAACCCCAAATTGCCCTTTGAGGGGCACACAGAGAATGGTCATAACTCGTCGAAGATATCCTTCGCGAAGCGGTGACGGCGTTCATTTGGTGTGTTGATATTGATGACATAACCTTGACAACAAAGCAGCAGCTGAGGGAAGTTAATGAAACGTAGACATGACTTTATAGGAGGAAAGGTTATTGCGGTTCACTTGATTCGTGCCTGCACTGCAGCATATCTAGCCAATTGGACGCGATGGCAGGGCGGAAGATGCTGGTTCAATGAACGTTAGTAGTTGAGAGTTGGATCGTTGCGAAGTGCTAGTGCGCCAATATATCCCCGCGAAGACAGAAGAGCCTAGGTAAGATAAAGGTTCAAGCAGAAGTTTTACTCACGCAGTCACCACATCGCAAGAGGCAATAACTGGTTGGGGCATCTCCATACCCCAAAATCCAAACTCGAAAAGAATATTGAACCCAAGCACACTGGGACACTGAACCGAACAGTGCAGAACACTGAAAAGCTGACTGGAACATTGAAACTAACACCAATAGTACTTTTGGGTCTCGAACATAATACAAACCTCACATGCTAGCCTCTTCCAGCCCACTCAGCCACTACAACTGCAGCCCAGCCCTATGTTGCAGCCCCTATTTCCCCTTCTTCCCCTCCCTTCCCTTCTCCGCCTCTCTCCGTTTCAACTCAACTCTAGCCGCTACCATACCTTTTCGCATAACCATCGCACTCTTAATATCCACAAAACTAACATGCAACGCGAACAACGGCAGCGCCACCCACAGCATATTGAAGAAAACAAGGTACACCCATTTGAACATGAAGTTGCTGGCGTCGAGGTTCGGGTTGCCGGTCAGCCATTCGGGGCAGAAGGTCATGAATCCTATTTTCTCCTGTCAGCACAAAATCCCCCACACTTGTAGAAGGGGAGGGAAGACAAACCGCCATACAGTTCCCCGGTAGCAAGCACAATCATCCAATACGGAATCATCACCTCCCTCCGCGCAATCCCATAGCAAATATAAAGCGCCAACGGTCCCGCCCCAAGAACCGTAAGCAACTCCAAACTCACAACCGTCAAATCAGCGCCTGCCCAGCGGCGATCCGCTTTCGCATACACCATCCACAGTTTACTAGCCCAGTTATCGCCGAACGCACTCCCATACAAGCTCCCTGTTCCCAAAAAGTTGTTATAGAGGTCGGCGTATGGGTGGGTGGGGACGAAGGGGACTGAGAGGAAGAAGCAGTTGTAGAGGAAGGAGCCTTCGAACATGCTGTGGATCAGGAAGTCGAAGAAGTGCCAGATAAAGAGGATTCGCAGGCGGGTAGGCGTTGTAGGGTGTAGAGTTGCCAGGGAAAGGAGATGGGAAGTGACGAGTATGGCGAGGACGGCAGAGAGGGAGACGATGGTTGTTGTGTCGAGGTGGTCCATTATGGACCCCGTTCCTGCAGACGCCATGTTCCTGCTCGAGTTTCGTGTTGTTGGAGCGTGGTTTAGGAGATCGAAGATGCTGACCAGAATTCGATTCCAATCAGATATATGAGGAATTGCAGCTGCAGATCACGCGCAGATTGTTGTTTGGCATCGATTGCAAAAGAGATATTGTTGACGGAGTGTCGTGCACCTTCAAGCTCGGCGTGATCGGTGGCTGGGATTGGGGTCGCTAGCGCGGTTTCACCCCTGACTCTGCCCCTTTTTTCGGACCCTTACCCCGCCTGGCCCGGCCAGAAAAACAACATCACGAAACTCCTCTGGGGAAAAAAGCAGAAATCTTCATCTTTCGGGAATGAATTAAAAATTGGAAATCTCAAATTTCCAGGGGCTTTGCAATAATTAAATTTCGGAACCCGCAGTCCTGCTTTTTCGACTGTTTTTGTTGGACCGTTTTCAGTGACGTAATTTGCAGCGAGGAGACTTTCCAGACAAGACTGAAATGCCTTCCTTTGATTGGAATTTTTTTTTGGTGAGACGGAACAGAAATGAGGATGCAGAATAGATATAGAGAGACTTAGCTGATCTCAATATCTTACCAACGCCAGGATGAGAAAGGGCAGACTTGGTTCAGCCTGCTGGAAGTGTCCAAGCCCAAGGAGCACTAGCTCAGAGCTGAAAGACCTTGGTACCTTTCCATGCCTCGTTCAAAGAAACAACAGAAAGCTTTGATTTGATGTTTAGGTGCTCGCAACATCCGTGAGCTTGATATCGGCTGAAATGTTAATTCATTTTATATATCAACGACAGAATCACAGCAAGATCACATTCTGGGAAGAAGAAGTTCTGCAAAGCTTCGATTACTATGCTACGGGGTATTCATGCCACTGCAAAAGTGCAGAGCCACTGATGCTTGTCCATGCCAGCCATATCCCTATGACGCCATCCTATCGCACAATGAGAAACCCTCCATGCATGCCATCCCAAGATCGATCATCGGTGGAGTCACAATTTAGTGCTTAGCAGCCTCTGCAAACAAATTAGCAAGCTGAAGGTAAAGCGAAAGGAGGTTGAGGAGGAGGTGAGAATGTACCCTTGTGGACATCAGCCTTGGTCTCGTGGGAGGTCTGGTCGAACTTGTCTCCGACGGCATCCTTTGCGGCAGTGGCGCGGGAGCTCAAGCTGGCATCGTTGTCCTTGGCGACTTGCTTGTTAGCCTCCTTGGAAGCTTGCGCACCGGTGCCCTGGACGGACTCGGAAACGTAGTTGGCGGCGTTCTGTTGGTATCAAGTCAGTAATGTAAACACCAAGGATCGGGAGGAAGAGATCTGACGCTGAGGGGTAGTTAATGAGGGGAGGGTGAAAAGCATACCTTGATGGTCTCCATTTTGGAATTGATTGAAGTTTGTTTGGTTTGTTTTGTTTTGTGTGTGTTGTGGTATGAAGTTTGATTTTGTTGTGTGATGTAGGAAGAAGGGTCGAGATGGAGGAAGCGGGTCCTTAAATACTCCTCTCGCCTCGTCATTCACCGGGCCAATTCCTCGCGTTTGGAAATTTACATTCACATGATGACCGACGTCATTTCGTTCTTTGAAGCTCTCATTCACTTTGCCATGCCGGCCCATCGCAGCATCTAGGCCTTTGTTGCGAATGCGCCACTGCAGGGGGCTCCATGTACGTCAGCGGGGCCAGAACTGACCCCGCTGATTGACTCGCTTGACAATTTACCCCTCGAGCTGCTCGACGTCATTGAAAATAACACCATCAGCTGCACTGAAACACTGGGCTAACGACGAATACAGTTTAAGGGTGAAGCCGAGCTGCACACGATGCATGACATTTCTTGGTTGGAGGGGAATGTGCTGTGGCGGTGCCAACTTTTGTGGAGCTCGGTGACGGAGAGGCTGCCGAAGTGCAGAATCCCATACGAAAGTCACTGCAATCGAGACTATCATCGATGGGGAAAGTCAGATCCTACGGTACTTCTTCCGAGGCAGAGACCGCATGCCAAAGCTCCAGTGCTCCCGCCGCGGATCGCCATGGGCCAGATCCGTTTGCTGTCACTAGTGCAATGGTGCTCTACCTGCAAAACTGTCCTCAGGGGCAAAAGCTCCGGACCAGCTGCAAAAGCTCTGCTGCCTGTACTACACGCAGCAACTTTCTCTCATGTGATACTGCATAATTTTGCGCATCAATGGGTCTCTGCATGCTTGGACAGGGGCTAGGACATCGAAATCCCAGATCTGCATGTTTCTCGTGTTTGGTTTCGATCTTAGCACCTACATCATAATTTTCTTAATTGTTCCTTCAGCTTCCACATCGAGCTGCTGCACTGTGCCAAGGCTTTACGATCAGGATTTTGGGCCTTCCCAGCCTCCAGGCTTTGAAGCGCAAGCTCTTTTTCGGTTTGGCTGCTTTGCTAGAACGAAGGTTCAGCCTCATCCTGGTTGGTTGGGAAAATGCTGTCAGGAGTTTGTCACTAGCTAGAGGTTGGCAAATGAGACGTACCTTTCGCTCCAGAGTCCCTCCTCAACTGCTGATTGGCCCTCGGCCGAGCGCCGCGGGTAAACGGGAAGGAGCTCAAGATTGCGAAAACGGAGTTGTTGAAGATATCGTACAGGAGTTGAATCTATCCCCAGATCTTCCGGTCTAATCGCCTTCAATGCAGCCGTACGCCAATCCCACAATGTGTTCTACGCAAATAGGATGTCTTGCGCTCTCGACTTCGCTCTATGCCGGCCTTTGCGAGGTTCCTCAAACATCCTCCAATTATGCACTCTCCTCTCCGGCAAGCATGCAAAGTACATCCTCACAACCTCAAAATCTCCCCACCCTGCCTGATGCCACCTCTAAACAGCTCCTCGACCACCCTGCCATTCCCCAAAGTCTCCTTCAGAATACCATCCACATGCCTAGGTTCAACCCTCCCATACCAAATCCCGCACCCCGCCAACGCATGCCTCTTTCCATCTTCTCCTTTCAACCCGGGCGGGAAATACAGTATCACATTCCCAGCAAACTTGTGTCCACCAATATGACTTATAAGGCCTACTCTCGCTATCCCTTTCCCTGCCTGCTCCCTCTTCGCATCCTCGAGCAGCAATTCGTCCCTGTTGGGAGAAGATTCCACGGGTCCTTTGAGTACTTGATAACCTTGACCTGGCAGTTGTCTCTCAAATTCCTCCCTCAGCACCGGCCCCATGACACCACACCTCCCATCCCGCCCTCCATGTCCACAAATCAGCACCAACATATCCTCCACATCCTGCACGCCATATAAGAATGACCCCTGGCTTTCACTGCGCAGCAATCGGTCTCGGTGTATAGGTGAAAGGTTGTCGTGTGCAGGATGCAGCTTCTTTGGCAGTAAGTAGCCCTTGACCAACGCTTGCACGGAATCAAACGATACTCGTGGAAGGAAAGGGACGTATTTGAAGCTTGGAAGGATATACGCGCTCGTTGTCTGTATCTCTCTTCGTTCTGGCACGGAACTCTGGAACGAGGAATTTATTACAGAGATGTTGTGGTATGGCTGCCAATCATTAGCGCAATCCAGAGTCAACACTGGGGAAATACAAACATCACGATAAACCCCGCCCCGTCCAAGCAATTCCTTGATATCCGCAGCCAGATTATCCCCCGCGTTCTCATCTTCGATCCTGCTCATCCAGTCATCTTTTCCGGTGCAGATCAGTACTTGCTCCGCATAGGCTGCCATTGTCCCATTCAAACTCTTCTCATGATCAATCTCCAAACCCTCCGGCATAGAGGGAGTTGGCGCACAGGAGCATGTTGGACTCGGGCATGTTGGGATGGAAGGAAGTGAGGGTTTAAGGTGGGTTGAGATGTAGCGGCGGAGAGGAGGAATTGCAGATCGGTGGAGGCGCCATGTTGACGGTGATCGCGTTATGGGGCGGAGGAACATGAGGGAAGTGAAGATGGACTGGACAAAATGGTGGTGGTAGAGGAGATCTTATCTGATTGCGTCATTGAAACCTCTCGGCTACCGTATCGAAAATGCCGAAAAGGGGACGGAGATATCAAAATCAACTTTAATTTTCATCTCAAAGCCCAACTCATGGTACACTCTTTAGTTCTTGTTTGAGCAATTCTTGGTCGCTGTGAAGCCTGTTAGCTCGACATCATGAGCTGTTCCCTTCCGTTTGGCAACAAGACGCCTCATTGAAGACATTTCCTCGGACTCAGGCTCATGCCTCGACTCCCGCACTCCCTCCTCCTCCGCGCGCACAAGCAATCCACACTCCTTCCCCTCGTCCTGCAAGGGACCCGCGACCTCCCATCCGCCATCAACGAGCTACGCTGGCTCACAGAACACGTCCAATCTCTCCCCTCTCCCCCACCCTGTCCCCGGGCATTTAGAAAACGCCTCCTACATCTCTGTAAAAGGAGATCTCGAGCTGAGCCCCTGCAATATATTCTCGGTTCGCAGCCTTTTGGGGAACTGGATATTAAATGCCGGCCTGGCGTTTTGATCCCACGGTTTGTTGTCATGACAGATCCTGTCACGTGACAGTGTTGACAATTGATTGACAGACCAGAGACGGAGGCGTATACGACACATCTTGCGGAGCTGCTTATCGATGGCTCGTTGGATGAGCAACTATTTTCACTGTTCAAAAGGACTTCTCTGGGACGCGGCCGCCGGAAGGCTCTCATTTTACGAAATGAGCTTCGCATCCTAGACGTCTGCTCAGGAAGTGGCTGCATCTCTCTCCTTCTTCACACCCTCCTTTCCAAAAGCAATAAGTTCCCAAACATCAAAACCCTCGGTCTAGACATCTCCCCAAAGGCCGTGGCACTCGCAGACGAGAACTTGGTCTTCAACATCAGCAGAGGATATCTCCCCGCTCTTCCCCGGAGCAAAGGCGGTAAGATGGGATCTCGCCTCAAGGGCCACAAGCTCCTCCAGTACCTAAAAAAGCAAAAAGTCAGAGAAGAGGGTGTTCTTGGCATTGATGCTACCGCACCGATCCAGTTCCGAGAGCACGACATCTTCACATCACTCCTGCGCCCTCCCCGGGATTACAACATCATAATCAGCAACCCACCGTACATCTCCCGCTCCTCTTTCTTTTCCACCACCTCTCACTCGGTACAGAAATATGAACCTCGCCTCGCGCTCGTTCCCGAAGCCAGCTCTTACGCCGGAAGCGAAAGGTGGATTCAGAGATATATGGATTGCAAAGCCATGCGAAAAGGTGATGCGGAGTTAGCTCAAGACGCCGATATCTTCTACCGCCAATTGCTCCGCATCTACGACCGGAGCTCCTCTTCTATCTTGTTGATGGAAGTTGGTGATCAGGAACAGGCTATCCGCGTCATCAGACTCGCGGTCCTGAAGAAACATATCGGGAAGACGAATAGGGTTGAGATTTGGCGCGATTATCCAGCTCAGGAAGCGCAGCCCGGCGAGGAGCAAGAGGTGGAGGTTGAAGGGAGGGTGATCCCTGTGAATGGAGCGGGCAAGATGAGGAGTGTCGTTTTGTTTCGTGTTAAAAAAGAGAAGATGGGAGTTGGGAAAAAACAGAGCTGAAGCTAAGCTTCACTGCAATTTTAGTGCACACAAAGGCGAGGAAACGGAAGGGTTGTCTGACATGTGATTATCGCTTCTCCCCCATGTCAAAAAGGGGTTGTTTCTCGCTACCCGAACGCGAGGAAACATCCAAATCCACCGCCATATGCATTTCATAAAGCTCCTTGCAATGACTTGTTACTTTTACACTAATCATGTTCACCTCAAATTAAATTCACATCTACAGGCCCTTCGACAACCTCGCAACCGTCTCATTCGTGCTCCTCTCAGCCTGTGAGCTCCTCTGCCCTGTTCCGAAATCAGCATAATACCAAACCCGGTCTCTTCAACCCCCAGATTCAAAGAACCACATACGCACCTGAAGCCCTCGCGGCTTTCCAGCTCTGAAACGCACTCCAATGATCATGACTGCCGTACCCCTTCCCCAAAAACTCCTCGTGACTGTCATCCAAGCCCGCACTGAACTTCGCCTCGAACTTCACCTCACCAACTTTTTCCAATGTCATAGTATCGTCTGCTTCATCTACCACATTCTGCAAGAGTCTATCAGGATTGTTAGTTTTGTAGATCGGGAGGGTGAAAGTGGAGACTTTGTTGTCGATCAGGCGGAAGAGCCAGAGAATTGCGTAGTGTTTGTTTTTTGCTAGTTTCTTTCCCAGGGGACCCGGGGATGGAATGGCCTCTGAAGTGCCGCAGAACTCGAGGACGATGGGGGACATGTATCTATGATGCACTGGCAGGGTTCGCTGTTTCTCATCGAGTGTCCAGGTATATCCACTCTCGGATTCCTCTCCGCTCTTGATAGCGCGCTCGCTGCCTGCGTTGCGGAGGTGCAGTTTCCTCGTGTTCAGGTTTGAGCCTGTGCATGTGATGTTGGAGGAGAAGACGAAGGAGCCAACGGAGTAACCGAGGAGGTTTTCTTCCAGCTGCACGCCCATCGAGCGGAAGATCATGCTCACACGAATCCTTCCCGTCCCAGCGCCACCTTTAAGATCATAGAACTTAACTACCGAAGAGCTTTCGTGAAAGATGTCAGACATCTTCAGCGCCACGACGCCAACGAGGCAATCGTTTGATTTCTTTCTCGTGTCCCAAACGGAGAGAGTGAGGGTCGCCATGCGCCAGTCACGAACATACGTCTCAGTGCTGGAGTTGAAGTTCGGCGCATTGGTGATGGACTTTACGCGTGTGCGGTAGACGAGCTTGTCGTTTATGTCTGCTGTGACGTAGAGCGAGGGAATGTACTCGATGGACACTGTTTCTTCCTCGGCGTCATCCTCACCATCAGAATCCTGGCCGAGGATCTGTACCTGCCCCATGGACTTCTTGTTCGGATTGTCAACTTGTACGTTGATGCATTGGTGGATCGTCAAACCTAAGATACCAGAAGGAAGGGAGGGGTCTGGGACGGTGTTTTGTGCGTTTTGGACTTTCTCTTCCTCTTTTACTTCAACCTTGTCGCCGTGGACATCGCGGGGATCTTGAGCGTCGGTACGTAGTTGCTTCTTGAACTCTGCGCGAGGGTAGTAGCCGATCTCCCATTCCAAGATCCCTTCGGCGTCTGTGCCTGCGACGTCTCCTTGCAGTTTATCCTCTCGCTTCTGCATCTGATTTGCCTTCATAATAAGCTCTTGAAGTGGAAATTCACACACTCCGGATACATCGTCGGAACCAGTAGTGTCTGAGTCCCACAGCCGAAGCAAGACGTTCTCTTGACGCTTGACATGCTCTGATCGGATCATTATGATCGCAGACTCCTCCCACACTGGATTGCGATCCCCTTTGATGATTCGAGTGGCGTACATCGGTTTCTCGTACTTTGAGAAGGCAATCGTGAGGTAAGGGTCGGCACCGGGGCCTCTAGTATCTTGTTTCGCTAAGTTTCTTGCGCGGTGGATCTTGACAAACAGAACTCCAATAGCATCTGTATTTTCCTTCTGGTCTGAGCCGCCAACATACACAGTCATATCAAGACTCATTGACTTGGGTTGGACGAAATCTGCGGATGCCGCATCAATTTGAGAGACGAGGAGATTGTCGATAATCGGAAGGTTCAGAAGATCCGGTGCCCATGGAGCACCCAAAGACACGCAAGAGTTGACCTTCGGATTCTCGGTCAGTGCAAAAGTGACGTTCTTCAGGAAGGGCAAATCCGGATGCATTTGAAGTCTTATTCTGATCGTAGCGAGGAATTCCTTGACGTGGACGTAAATCGGAACCGGTACAGGCCCGACCATTGCCAGAATATCAACGTGCATGTGGTCCTTTCGTGGCCTGAAGGGCGATTCATGGTAGGCAATTGCGATTTCGAGGTTGTAAAACACTCCACCTTCTTCCCTCGCCGCTGCGTTTTCACGTTCTTTGGCTTGCTCCACTGACCCTGATTTGTCGAGCCCATGAGTCGGCACCAGGTCACCAAACTCGGAATCGGGGAGTGATCTCATTGAAAGCACTCTAACCGAGTGGCAGCCGTGGCCAAGCTCCGTAATCTTGACAGTTGCGGGTATATTCTCGGGGATGTAGGGCTTGATCATGTCGTTGACTTGCTCAGCAATGCCATCGAAGAAGCTTTGCTGCAGGGTTGCCCACAATGTCTCCACTAAACTGTTCATCCATTCCACAGATTCGGGTACATATCTCAACTTTTCGGTCTTTGGGTCGGAGGACTCCATCTTCCTCTCGGCAGCCTGTTGTCCGACAACGGTGAAAGCACAATAGACAGCTGCAGCAACACCTCCAGCTGGGAAAAGAGACTTGATGAAGCCCTTCCATCCTCCACCGATGAACAGCCAATCCAAAATCAGAATCACACCGAATACAAAATAAGACACCTGTCTCAGCTCGTTCGAAATGGCTTTGAAAACGCGGTCAAAGTTGACCTCAGGAGTTGGGTGGAACAGAACGTTCGACTTCTCGGCTCCAATTGGCACATCGTCTGTTGCACCAGCTTGTGGTCCATCTTCTGCTGCAGATGCTGGGTCTTTCCTCTCTGTGTGTTTTTGAGGTTTCTCCTTCCCCTGTGTTTCTGCAAAGTATGCTCGAGACGCTTCCTGGCGTTTTGCTTCGTGTTCGCGGAGTCCTTGTATATTTGGGGGAGGGTTTCGTTCCGAATACGCTTGGCCGTATTGTGTTGGGTCTGCTCGCAATGCGTCGATTCGAGGAACCGGTTTGGGAGCAGCACTATTTGGCTCGGATTGAGGGGTTGGCTGGTTCTGAATCAATTAATTTAACGCCCTAGGGTAAATTCATCAATCGTGACATACTGTATTTGCAGGGAGCAAGCCAGTATCTTTACGTGGTAGAGGAGGCGGAGGAAGTTCCTGGGTTTAACTCAATCAACTGTTCGAGAAGAATTGTGTTTCGAGAGTTAAAATACCTTATTTGTAGAAGTTGAGTGATCTCCTGGGAGATCTGGTAAGCCTTTTGCCTCATCTACTATACCATTTCTTGACGGGTGGTGCGAATCATCGGGGTTGCTCTCCGGGATTGGAGCTGGATGGCCAGCATCGTCACTTCCTCTTGTTGCAGACATTTCCGTGAGAGTTCTAAGATTCCTCTCCTGAAAACGATAAGATGTCGAAACTCTTCAATTCGTCGTAATCAGCAATGCCTCGGAATTATTGAAAAGTGAAGCCCAAGAAGCTGGTCAAGCTTGGAATGATGCGTGGAAAGGATGCGGTGGATCGCTGACGTCACTTTCGGCCTTGTGTGTAACTACCAAGCTCCAAGCTACGCAACCTCTTTCGTCATCCAAGAACAACCAGTTTCAATTGAGGGGTTTGAAGTCGAAGAAAATCACTTCAAGCTTGAAGAGCATCACCATCAGCTCAGGGTCAGCTCAAGATGCCTCCATATTCTCAAAGGAACAAGGTGCGCACCTCAACTCAGCAGTTATGCGCTGTATTAACTGAGGCCAACACAGGTTCCCACTATCCAAAAACTTGGTGAAGAGCTTGCCCAACGTCTGAACCTCCAGAAATCCGATGCATCCAAAGCAGCTTCTGGAAAAGACTCAGAAAAGATTGCAGCAGCAAAGGCAGCCTCTCGACGACGAGTGATCGACCCAACAACGAAAAACGAAGTTCTTATTCAAGATGTTGATGGATCTTTTGAGCAAGCAATTCGGAGACCAAAGATCACTGTTCCTAATCCTGATGGGCTGGCAACTGGAGATGGGGAGGCCTATAGACAGACACTGGATGACCTAGCACCGCCAGAAGCCGACCCGAACAGAACGAAGGAGTATTTACAACACTCGAAGAATAAAGAGGTTCTGTCCTACCCTCTCCCAATTGCAGATCTCAAGGCTGCTTTCTATGCCTTGGAGGGAGCTGCGCAACAGATCACTATTTTGGTCCTTGTTGTGATTGTGTCCCTGAATTCGATGTTTGTAGGAGGTTGGAAAGGCCTTATCAGTTCTCTCTTCGCTGGAGTCATCGTTGCTTGTGGAATTCACCTCTGGCTTCGAAATATCCAAGAAAATGCAAATGCCGTCAACTGGGACTCTGAACGCAGGCGTGCTACTGCTGCGACTGAAAGTCTCCTGCCTGAATCTGTCGAGTGGATGAACTCGCTTGTTGGAATTGTGTGGAACTTGATCAATCCTGAAATGTTCGCTGCCGTGGCAGACACACTCGAAGATGTAATGCAAGCATCTGTTCCTCCGGCTCTGATTCAGAACGTCCGAGTTTCGTCGATCGGTTTGGGAGACCAGGCCTTCAAGATCTTATCTTTGAGATCGCTACCAAGTGCCGAAGAGGAGACTGACGCGAAGCACAAGGCGGCTGGAAAAGAGCCAACAGCTGAAGAAAAGGCAAAAAAAGCAGAACAACGCAAATTAGAAGGGGAGGACGTCGAGGGTGCCAAGTACTACAACCTCGAAATGTCGTTTGCATATCATGCAATTCCCGCCAAAGGCGTCATCGGTAAGGCCAAGAATTTGCATTTGGAAGTCGTCTTCTATCTAGGAGTTCAAGGCCTTGTCGGTATACCACTTCCTATCTTCGTCGAGCTGAATGGAATTATCGGAACTGTTCGACTGCGATTCCAACTCACGCCGAACCCTCCGTTTCTCAAGAATCTGACTTTCACGTTCATGGGCTTGCCGAAGATCGATGCATCGGCTGTACCCCTGACGTCGAAGGGTATCAATGTGCTTAACTTGCCACTCATCTCTGGTTTTGTTAATTCCTCTATCGCAGCTGCTTTGGATGTTTACGTCGCTCCGAAGTCATTGATCATGGACATGTCCAAGATGCTACAGGGTGATGCTGTGAAAAAGGAGACCGATGCAATGGGTTTGATCTACATCAAATTGAAGCGGGCAGAAGGGATTGCAGCCCAGGACAAGTCTGGAAAAAGCGACCCGTTCATCACTCTCGCATTCTCACAATTCGGAAAACCGGTCTACTGTACACGCATCATTGAACAGGACCTCAACCCGATTTGGAATGAGCAAACATGCTTATTGATCTACCAAGATCAGCTGACGGCTGGCGAGAGACTCTCTGTCGAGCTCTGGGATTCCGATATGGTCTCCGCAGATGACGTAGTCGGAAAAGTCAGTTTCGACCTCCGGGAACTGATTAAAAACTACAGCAACCGAATCGAAGAGCGGGTAGATGAACTCAAGGACGACAAAGGCGAGACCTTACCCGGTAAGCTCTACTGGGATATTGGAATGTTCCCCAGGTCCCAATTCAAGGAGTCGATGAGATCTGACGGAAAGAACGTTGCTCTGCCAAAGGAAATTCGGGATCGACCAGAATTTCAAGACGACAAAGGAACCGTAACTACACAGCAAGAGATCGATGTCACTACCACACCTCCAGATCCCAGCTTGCCTTCCGGTATCTGCTCTCTGCTTATCCATGAAGTTGAGAACCTCGAGATTGAAAGACCAAGTGGAAGTTTTGGGTCGTACAAGCCTTGGACACCAGCTCAAATCACTGGTGAAAACACGGATGAAGAAGCTGATGACCTGCCATCTTCTTACTGCACCATTCTTCAAAATGATGATTTGGTTTTCAAGACCAGAACCAAGGTCAAATCATCAAATCCCATCTTCAATGCACAAACTGAACGGTTTGTTCGCGATTGGAGATCAAGTATCTTTACCGTCACTTGTAGAAACAGTGTTCACCGAGAGCATGACCCGATCCTTGGCGCTGTTACAATCAGACTGAGCGAGGTGTTGCAGACTTCTTCACAAAGCACTGCCATTTATGCGTTGGATGGCGGAATGGGATATGGTCGGATCATGATCTCGGTTCTATTCCGCTCTGTCGATCTCAAATTGCCACCAAATCTCCTTGGATGGGATTTGGGATCTGTTGAGGTTCTCGGTGAAAATGTAACTGCAGAAGACCCCACCGGCGTCCTTGCCGGAACCAAAATAGTTCTCAACACCGATGTTGGCAAAGGCGCTATTTCGAAGAACTGGGTCAACAAGAGTAAGCAGAGTGCTTCATGGGACTTGAAATATATCAAGGAAGGCACCAACGAACTTCACAAACATAGGGTCATTGTACCCGTTCGACGCCGCTACCAAGCTCCTCTCCGTCTCGAATTTTTCTCCTCCAATTCCCGACACCCCACTGCATATGCCGTGTACTGGCTTTCGGATCTCGTAGACAACACCGTGACGGAACTAACGCTCCCTGTGTACAAGGCGGACAAAGCCAACTCGAAATCACTGACGCAAAACTACCTCACCGATGTCAACAAGGAGAGAAACGACATCGAGGCGGCGAAAATTGGCACCGTGAAATTGACGGTACGATTCAAGATGGGGATGGACAACACGCACTACCAGTGGGTGAAAACAAACGACGAGCACGAGACCTATGAATCGTGGCAATGCAGCGTTGCTGAAGGATACCGGACCCGAATTGTCAAGCGTGAGACCCCAAAGCCTATCCAAGATCTCGTCAATCAAGGGAGACTCGACGGAGCGAGCTCAATCGTGAGCTCTAACCCGGCAGATGACATGAAAGACGAAGACGAGCACAGCCCAGTCCGCATCCCCCGCGGAGCCCCCGGCTTCGAGAAAGAAATTGACGACCCTCCCACCGACCCCCACGATGAACGCAGCAAGGAATTCGGACAAGAACTCACACAGTACGCATCCTCCTTCACTTCTATAATCTCCGACGACGCTTCGTCTCTGGGCGTGCAAGAGGATCTCACGGACTCGGAGATCGAAGACGAGGAGTTGAAGAAGAGGAGACAGAACCAGGATAAGAAGGCAGCCAAGGCGGATTTGTATAGGAAGCAAAGGGGGATTATGAATATCAAGGCGGTGAGACACTTAAAGTTTGGGAAGGATGAGGTTAAGATATTGGGACATAAAATCAAGGGACGATTCAGTATGAAGGGTCGTGAGCCTGGAGGTAAGTTTCTTGAGAGTATCAAGATATGGTTGAATGCTAATACTTGCGTAGTTGAGACTGAGTTGTGAGCTTGCTGGATGGGCTGCGAAGTGGGTTGTTGGAGCGAGTAGGGAATGAGGGATTGCGCTGAATATTGCAATTGTAAAAGTACGAGGCCAGGACAATCACGTGGCACCACCGCACAGAACTCTCATTTATCTCTTATAAGCCTTTCTATGCCTTACTCTTACTTATTAAGCTCTTCAACTCTGTCGAGGGAAGGTTTTGACCGTGAGATGTTTGTTTGAGCGGCCGGTGCGAGGGCGAAGCGCGGTGTGGCGAGGTCCCGGGGGGCGGGGGAGTGAATGAAAGATCCTGTTCGGTGAGTGCAGCGAAGACCTGCTGCTGCTTCGATTTGCTAGGTGTGCAAGGATCACCCCTTTTGAAGTGACGAGATCCAAAGTGGGAAGACAAGTCCAGATCGAAGATATCATTTCAACAATTCTTCGGGTATCACTGTGTTTGTTTATTTAACTTTGTATATCGCCGAGTCAGTAATGAGGGTGTGCTGCCCCGGTTTGACGAGTGGTCAACATGGTGGAGAAGTGATGCATCGTATGCGAGTCAGATGATTTTGAGCCTCAAGAGGAGATCTAGATAGGCGATCTTGTTCATGGCGGCACCTTATTTTGATGTTCTCAAAAGATTGTCTTTTGCATCTTCTTTCCTTTTTCTTCGTCAAGGGCGGGGTCCCCGGCTCGAATTAAGTCGAGTTTTCGCAGCCTTTCTTACTTCTACATCTCCATGAGAATACGAGAACTGTCCTCCCGGTTCCTTTGGCGTTAGAACAGGGGAAGATCGAGGATTGGCTCCGTAAGGTTAGCAAGTGTTTGAGTGATATGAGAGGTTTCCGTCATTCCATGAGGATAGTTCGCGGCCCAAAAAATGATTTCTCAAACAATGCCTTTCTTGAATGGTTCGAATGTCCTTACAAGATCCCTGCGGGTCTTCAACCCAATTTGACATCTATTTCTGGCTGGGCGTATTGCTTGAATACGCCTCGATTTGCATGATTGGCCCAACTAGATAGGGGAAAGTCCCACTTCCCTAAATTGGTTGTACAACCCCAGCGCCACGGCAAAACCTGCCAATCACTTCACCGGATTTCAACAAGGGGCCGAAGCTTGTATTGATGGCAGCGCCCGCTCGCTTCAGCTCGAGTCTGTGATACGCCAATGTCACCCTATGGCTTGAATTCAATGACCGAACTCGGGTTAAAGAAACGGTATGAGATTCAGCACGAGGCTCTGCCGTCCTTTCAAAATGGTTCGCGCCGCCCTCTTGTGCCACACATCTTGAAACCTCGTCGTCGTTGGTTTTCCGCCTCTCTTGACTTCCTCTTCGCCCATCTTCCTCCAAAGGGTCACGTATGAGCTGGTAACAGCGAAAATGGTCCCTCCCAACAAAGTCGAGATTCTGATCTCAATCATATGCGCGCTCCATGGGGTCTTCGGTGCAGATAGCTCCGCAACCGCAACTCTCAACCTCGGCGGTAACCCCTTTGCTTTTAGCACCGGGACAACCAGCGCAAACGGCGTCATCGTTGAAACCAGCAGCGCGAGTGCTGCTAACGGTAACGGCGGCGAACCGGGAGCAATAACGACAGCCGCCCCAGGTGATCTCTCAACCGTGAGCATAACCGGCGCGGATGGATATGCAGTCGCCGAGGGCTGCGTCCGAGAATGCCTGATGCAGGAAGCATTCGGCGGACAACCGGATGGGCTCATACTCGCTGCGGCGCTGGGCTGCACTAGGTATTTCCCTTTCCTCACCCCTTCCCCTTCCCTCTCTTTCCTCAGCCATCTCCCCCCATTCTAAATCCAATCTCAAGTAAGACTAACGAATTGAGAAAGTCCTTACTATAACGGCTGCTACTGCACCGCAGCCGTAGCCTCCAAAGCCACCTCCCTGATCTCCCGATGCATCGTCCAGGTCTGCACCGGCACAGCAGAGGTACCTCCCTTCCCTCTTTCCCCCTTCCACCTATCTACCAAATGCAAACCCAGAAACAAACCCAAAACTAAACCGCTCGCAGATCCCAGACGCCTTTTCAATCTACGACACCTACTGCACCTCAGCCGGCTACCCGCGCAGCGCCCTCGCCACAACAACCACCCTCAACGCCGGCGAGCCTTCAACAGCAGTCGTAACCGGCGCCATCATCTACACTATCACGAACGGCGGCTTTACCTTCCAGGTCACCGAAACCGGCATGCAAACCCTCATCACCACCCCAACCTCCACCCCAAACTCTGGAAGGGGTGGAGGGCAAAAGGTTAATGTTGCGGGCATTGTGGGCGGGGTGCTGGGTGCGTTGATTCTGATTGCGGTGCTGTTGGGAGCTTTCTTGGTTTGGTTGCCGAGAATGCAGAAGAAGAAGGCTCTTCTTGTCCAACAGCAGGTTAGTACACAGCCTCAGACGTCAGGGGAGCCGGGGAGTACGTTCGTGCCTGGTGCTGCGGCCGTGGGGGTTAGGAAGGTGGGAGGGAGGGCGGAACTTCCTGAGAAGGGGGGTGGGGGCGTGGTGGGTGAGAAAGAGGTTATTGAGGATGTTGAGAAAGAGGGGAAGGTTGGGGCGGATCTGGCGGTGGATAGGGCGGTTGAAATTGATGGCAGCGGTACGCAGGGGAGGTATGGTCTTAGGGCTGAAGAGTTGGATAGTGAGGGGAGGTATGTGGGGGAATTGCATGGTGATGGGCGGCAGTTCGGGGGTGGAGTGGAGTTACCTGGGAGTGAGGTGCGGTGATATGGGAGCTTGTTTTTAAACCGGAAATACCACTAATGTGGGGTTCGACATTCTCCTCGTCGGCTTTGAACTTTCCTAGCGAGGCTGAGAAACTGGACGAGTCTGGTTTGGTATCCTGCCGATAGAGGGCGCCGAGATGTGTAGAGCAGAGCGTGTAAGCCGGTCCGCTTGTAACCATCGTAGAATATCACTTTAGCAAAATCAAACAGGATATTCTGACCACGAGACTAGGAACAGTGTACAAACCAAATATCGTGTGAAAACCAACTAGTATACAGAAACCAAGTGGCGTGCAGAAACCAGGTAGTGTATACATATCAAATATACGTTATTAGCTCCGAAGTGAGATTGAGAATAAAGATAGGCAAGGAAGTGGGCATGAGTTTATTACAGAGTAGCTGCTCACTCCCGTTCGTCAATACGAGCGAATATAGCATTGTTGGACAGTTCAATCTCGCCGCACTCAGTGTGTCAAATAATTTAATTAATTATAATTATTGGCCGGTAATCAAATTAAATTAAGTCAGAATCATAGTAATCAAATTATAATTAATTATTTACTTGATTTAATTAAATATAATTAATTAATTGGTCACGTGGTATTCCACGTGACTATAAAGATAAGCACAAGTGTTATAGCGCAAAAATAAAGCTTAGTCTAGCCTAATTTAGATGCCACCTTACTATAATTGGCTTAATAGCTAGTATGCTACCTTTACTCGCTTTACCTAGCTTTATAAATAAGTACTATAGTAGGGGTTTCGGCTCTCCTACTCACGTGGTGCGGTCATGTGATATCTAGAGTAAATAGTTCACATATATAAATTACCTTACTCTTCTTCTCTCTTCTTAGGAAATTAACTTACCTTTACTCTCTTATACTTTAATTATATATTATGTAAAGAAAAAGAAGAGAATTTGATATATATATAACTTTATATAACTTTCACGTGATAATTAAAAATAATTAAATATATTTAATTATAATTAGTCTAATAATTAATTTTTTCTTTGGAAGTCGATAATCAAATTATAATTAATTAGAAAATTAATTTAATTAAATATAATTAATTACCTTAATTATTTTTTTGACACACTGGCCGCACTAAAGAAGGCTTAACAACCCTTGGAGTTGTTGAAAACGGTGTATCACTACCATATAAGTCAGCCTCACCTTTTTTTTTCGTTGGTTCTGTTTCAGTATTTGGACGTGAGCAGCTCCCGCTTTAACTTGAGGCGTTTGCCAGCTGTTCGGGGTCACTGTAAAGTGCGCTAAGGCAACATTCTGCAAGTGTCCTATTTCGTCGTCTTGGCATCTTGGCTTTCAGCTGTACCCGCTTGGCGTGATGACTTGTTGCAACCACAACTGGATATCCGAGACAACGTCAGCTATACCATCTATAAATTTTCACAAGAAGAAACGAATGTCATTTATACAAACTAAAGAATAAGAGTTATTTGTAACCTCAATTGATATTGCGATTTGATTTATGTATCTACGACTTAAATGTTGTTTCACTTCAGGAGAGGCAAGTGTTTGTTCAAGGCTATTCCCTTGTGTTACCCCAACCTTTTCAGCTGTCCCGCGATTCAGCCGCAAGCCTCGCGCGGCTTAATAAATTCAGCTCCGCCATTTCAGTCTTATGGACCATAAGAAACCTGGACACGAACCACGTTTTTAATCAGTACCGTATGTGTGCTGTGGAACTTGCTAGGGGGATGTCTTGGCACATTACAGATTGTAGCTCCCTTGCTTGTCTAGAATTCCATAAATGTGATGGTGCCCGGACAAAAGCTTCCTCGAATACTAGTCCAATATACTATCTCCTCTTCCAACCCCTTTTCTACTGCTCTCATCAAACAAAGACCATCACTCACAGTATACAACATGAAGCTCACAGCAACCCTCCCCCTCCTAACCCTCCTCACACCCCTCACTCAAGCCTGGGGCGAAATCGGCCACCGCACAATCGGCTACTTAGCCTTCAGATACCTCGACCCGGCCGGCCTCGGCCTCTTCAACGCCCTCATCCAGCCCGACGCAAGGTTCGACATATCCGACGGCGCCGTCTGGGCCGACAACCAAAAATGGAAGTGGCCATGGAGCAAACCTTGGCATTTTATCGACGCCAAAGACAATCCTCCCTCCGCCTGTTCAATAACCTACAATTCCGATTGCCCCAAAGATAACGGATGCATTATCAGTGCGATCAAGAACTTTACTGCCAGGGTTAATGATCCGAACCTTGACGCGGTACAGCAAGGGGAGGCGTTGAAGTTTTTGTTGCATTTTGTCGGCGATGTGCATCAGCCGTTGCATACGGAGGATACCTGTAGCGGTGGGAATGATATTGTGGTTCAGTGGGGGGGAAAGAAGGAAAAGTTGCATGCGGTTTGGGATGCGAATATCATCAATAAGTTATTGAAGTATAAGAAGCCGAGAGGGGATACGAACAACGTTTACGACAAGTTCCTCTCTAACGGTTGGGCCAACACGTTGTTTGAGGACTCCGAGTCCGTAGATATGGCGGCTGAATGTACTGATGTGACGACACCTGAGAAGTGTTCTTTGGACTGGGCCGGTGGGGCGAATAAACTTATCTGCTCGTATGTCTTGAAGGGGTTCACGAAGAGCCAAGGGACGGAGGACTGCCCCATTTGGAAGGGTCCGAGCGATGCGTCGAAGGAGTATTATGATGGTGCGGTGCCGCTTGTAAAGGAACAGATTAAACTTGCTGGGGCGAGATTGGGTGCATGGGTCAATGGACTGGCTGCCGAGAGAGCAACGATGGAGAAAGCTCGCTTGGACAGTGGAGGATATTTGAAGACGCAAGGAGAGAACTCGGAGCTCTAATTAACAACCTGGTGCAAGAAGGGGAAGGACTTGTAGGTCTCACTACCAGTGTTGGCAGTAGTTTACAATGCATGCCGCTAAACTGCATTGCACGAGCTTTCTGGACGTGCGTTATTATTAAAAAGTTGTCCGAATTTTATAATTATTGCAGCAATTTATTAGTTGCAGTTTAGCGACGTTGAGGATAGAAGAGTAGGTGCTATTGCACGCGGGTTAGATTACCAATCTTTCTAAT
Organism: Hyaloscypha sp. PMI_1271; assembly: GCA_021399465.1. NCBI lineage: Eukaryota > Fungi > Ascomycota > Leotiomycetes > Helotiales > Hyaloscyphaceae > Hyaloscypha > Hyaloscypha sp. PMI_1271. The sequence goes on from JAJTUS010000080.1 coordinate 28,293, forward strand.
AAATTGGTAGCGGAAGAGTTACTGTTCTCAGACTACAGCTATAGACACCCATATAGCCCATTGTCAAGGTAGGCAACAATAATCCTCAAGAGTCATCAAAAGGCAGGAGTATGCTGCAGTGACACTTAACTCATCTCGTAATCATGCCAAGGAGGTCAAAACAGTTCACCGTATTCTAACACTCCCACTCTGGTTTGGGCTCCAAATATCCGTATGTTTCCAGTACGAATGAGGCATGCAAATGAATGCACCCTTATTGCCTTGTGAGGCCATTCCCAAAAGTGATTCAGTCAATCCTGAAACCCCATCAACTCAATCCCGTGACGGAACCCAGGTCCTCTCATGTTCTTGATATTCAACTCTTATATGAGAAAAAAGAGTATGTATGGGGCCAAACGGGCTCTAAGTATTTAAGCTTTCTTAAGCTTACTTTTAGGTTATAAAATATGTATTTTTTAACTTATTTAATTCAAAGCGCTATTACTAATTCAAAGTACTATTACTAATTCAAAATTTTATAAAAATTTTATATTATAATCGCACTTAATTAGCGTTATAAGGAAATAAAACATGTATTAAATCATACTAATTCCTTCTAAAATTAAATTAAATTAGAGGAAAAGATCAAGTTTTAGTATTCCTGTCCAAGCGCCTCTACTTTAGGTTAGTGGCTAGTATTCCTAGTAATCGATACCCACCGCGGGGGGGGGGGGGGGGTCATTTTACTTTTTCTCATATAAAGCTCAGGATTAATCTTTGGAGTCATTTTTAGCACTAAGCAATACGTGTGATATATTAAAAGTAAGATAATAGGAGTAGGCTGTAGTGGGGTAAAAAAGCAATGTTTCAAAAATTGCTAGTGACCCTTTTGGTCGTTGGGGTTGACCGCAGTACCACTATTCTCTTCGCGAGTCTCTTTAGCAACACCACAAGTCTCTGTAGCGTTAAACACTTTTCCTTTTGAAAATAGCTGGATGCTCCCATTCGTCATACTTCCACAACAATTCATTGACCTTCCCCTCCTTATCCCTATGGAATTCTAGCAGCCCAGTGGTGTAGTGATCCCAATCAAACATTGATTCTGCTAGCCACTCGTCTTGTGTCAACGGTAGGAAACTATATGTATCTTTGTTATAAAAGTCAAGTCGCCGCCGGGTATTAAGAACTCCATCCCAGGTGATGGATAATCTCTTGCCGTCTGAAGTGTGTATGCGAGCTATATTGAGTATCGTGGCGAGAGCTTCGTATTTACCCTCATATTCTGTGAGCAGTGCCTCTGGTTGATCTGTATCACGGTGCTCCTTCCAGTCAGATAAGATATCTTGGTAGAATTTATTATGACGTTTGGCGGCTTCGGTTTTTACCAATGGAAGAAGATCGACATGCGGTTGAAGATCGAACAACGCTTGGATCATGGTGTGTGCTGTGAAGTCCGCTGCGTCGCCGTCTTGAATGCCATTAGAGAAGGCTATAATGGCGCTTTGAGTTTCGGGAAAGGTGTAGAAGGCGCAGGAACTGCCGTTATTGAGCCCATTGTGCTGAATGACCAGCTTTGGTGGTGAGGATGTGCCAAGGATATAGTTTTGGTTGGTCTTCTCATTATCGTATCGAGTCATGTAATTCCAACCGGTCCAGCCCAACATGGAAGAAGGCATCGTCATACGGCACCAGCCAAGGCCATATGCCGACTCGTTTTGATATTTGTCAGGCACAGGACGTGTCCACTGACTCCGCCGTGTGATAGATATATTCTTAAGTGGATTTTTTGATGGGTATTGACTAGAGCTGCCACTATCAGGGACATCCGGTGGACAAGGTAAGCCTCCTATTTCATGCTCCTTCGCTTTGGCCTCCGCTTTCTCGGCAGTAAGTACCGCTGTGGCCCACTTCAGCATATCCGTGACACTACTACGAATTCCCATGGCTGCCAGTGTTGGGGTGTGCTCGCCAGACGTGAACTCTTCTGAGTTTAACAACACGACCTGGCCATCTTCCAGCCTTGCTGTTGGAGGTGCGACATTGTCGTCATGAATGAAATCCGACGTTGTTACAGCAGTTCTGGACATTCCCAATGGCTTGAAGATTCGCTCCCGAAGAAATTTATGGTAGCGTTGCTGGTAGACGTTTTGGAGCGCGATAGCGGCCAGTGCATAGCTGTAATTATTGTACAGCCACCAGTTATTGAATCGCTGACCGGAGCCATTGCTTGTTGGTACCTCATTCATGAGCTTCACGAAATCTTCTTCGCGCCCAATAATATGCCCTCGTGGAGCCTGTATCAGGATTTGAGGGTTCCCAAGCCCTGTGGAGTGTCGCAAGCAATCAATCAGATCAGCCCTCTTCCCGATCTCTGGGTCTCCGATAGGATTGAAGTCAGGAATGTATGTAGAGACGGCAGTATTCCACCCTAACTTGCCGTCATCAACAGCTATTCCAACGGCACTAGAAAGAAACATCTTCGAAACAGAGCCGAGGTGATACAACGTATCTTCGTCAGGGGATAGATTAGATCCGGGTCGTCTCTCGCCAAGACCTCGCGTGAATATGATCTCGCCTTTGTGGAGAACTCCAAAACAGATTGATGGAACCTTGCATATTCTTTGAATCTCTTCAACCGCTTCCATTGCGGACTTTAATCTTGCAATTGTCTCGACTTTGCCGGGAAACTCCTTGCTGCCATCTTGGTGCGATTCGCTATAAAGTGATGAGCATCCATATAATCGATAATTTTAAAGTCGTGAGAGCTAGTAATGAATAAATGAAAGTGCAGTTCACTGACCCCAGCATAGCGTTCGGCATTTTGTCCCTTTGTTCTGATTGCAGTGAAGTGGGGTTATAATAAAAGTGAAGTGAGGTGAGCGAGACGAGACGAGATGGGAGATAAAATAATGACTCACACATCCAGCGTTCCACAACAGCCAGGTTGATATCCGTATGTAACACACACTTTTATATACCCTCCTAATGGGGGGGGACATTTGGATGTGAATACGTGAGCCGAATTTAGCTTGACACGGCTTGGGTTGGAGAAGAAGCAAAACCAAACCCTGAAGCCTGTATTCCCGTCCCAGGTGAGGCTGATATGATTTGCTTCTTCTCAAATAAATCGGGCGTGCTGAACTTCAATGTGGGGGAGAGAATTATGAAGAGCGAATGACCTTATGCTGACCGGTCACGTGCCCACTGCAGATTGGTCAACGGGGAGTGAGGTTCCAAAGCCGATATCCTATAACAGGAATTTCCGCACACCACTAGCATTTTCATAAAACATCAAGTTAGTTGTTCATTGGCGGTGCGAACGATCAAAGAAATACCATGTGCTTCAAGACACGAGCGGTGTGGATAAGACAAAAGATGTCATCCAATGCTTCTCGTGTCCAGCACATGTAAGGCAACAATGAATGTTCTGTCAGACACATCACACAAGTTGAATTTCTTTTAAAGAGATAGATGGATGGCTGGCATAGTTGCCTTAGGTGGTATAAAATGCTTGCTGTGCACCAGATCCCATTTCCATCCCTTACTTTTTGTTTCTCTTCAATCGCTCCTCAAATACCAACCCTACACGCTGCAAGGACCAAGGAGATATCAGACCTGAAAGTCGATGGGAGGTCCGAAATATTCGATAACCTCAAAAGCATCACTCCGAAGTAAAATAAAGAGATAATTTTTTTCTAGCGTAAGCCACCTGATTAATGTCTTCAACTCTTCTGTTCATAGCTTAATTCAATGTTCTGCATGTGCAAATGCAAAATGTTGTAAAGTGAGCAAAATCTGACAATTAGCCAGGTGAAGATGTCGGACATGTCATCGGGAGGTGGCAATGGAGGTGGTGGCGGCGGGGGTGGTGGGAGTGGAGGGGGAGGAGGGGGAGGGGGAGGTAGTGGGAGTGGTAGTGGTGGTGGATGCGGCGGTCCTTCTGGTGGAGGGTCTGCCGTCCCCAAACACTAGGGTCCTTGGCATATCTGCCAATATTTTTTGCCTAGATATCTACTCTGTCCTCAATAAATGACAATTTAACTTCGAAAGCGAAGTAATAGAATGAATTGAATAAAGAGCACAGAATGGTATTATTTGTAGTATACATACCTAATGTTTTACTCCTTATTAATAGATTCAATATATAAGAGCTCCTGTAAACCCCTATAAAACCCCTTATTTAGCTCGCATAGCATTCCGAAACCAGAGATATTCGCTAAAGTAGTAATTTCCATATATAATAAAGGTTAACTCTCTTTTAGATATATGCTAGTACTCTTTTAGGGCTGCTCTAAAAGGGTGTTTATATATAATTGAAAAAGTATTACTCTTCTGGTCCCCTTTACCCTCTCTTAAGTAGGCTAGTTTAATTTTATCGTGAAATAAGGCTTTTCTTTCTAGTTATATTCCAGCCCCCAGTGCGCATAAGGCAGACAAGAAGCATATCCCTCCCTTACTCTCATAATTACTTAAGAAGTATATTCTTAAGGTGCTCGTCTTAGCCTAGTAGTCAGTTCGTATTTCCTCGCATTGCTTATAGTCGGGGCAAGCAAGTTGCTCGCAAAACCAAGTGCCTTATTAAGTATAAAAGCATAAGGCGAAAAAAAACTATACATTTTTTACTAGTTGCGCAAGCGAATTTACCCCGCTAAAGTAATCCCGTGTGAGGCGCACAATAGCAGGGTGATGCACAAGTAGCCAAGGTAAGTGCACTGTAGAGTGACGCTTGCAAGTATAACTGATTCCAAGAAGTAACCTCAATTACATAGAAAAATCCATACCCATTCCCAAAGCTCAGTGCGTATCCCTATATACTCCCCAGTGTTCGAACGGACGAGCGCCGATCCTTTACCTGATTAGGAAATACAATCCAGTGCCCCGATGCACTGCATAAGCCTTGACTAAACCAGGAAACCACATGCGGGACGCCAGGTGCCCGCTCGTGTTTCGTCACGTGTGCTCTCCACACGTGTGCCCCTCACATAAGTCTAAAGCTTATATAAGGCTACTAATTAATAATTTTAGTAAAGCGGCTCTAAATTCAAAAATATATATTATATTATAGTAAAATGCGGCTATATTACAATAATATAAGATAAGAAAGGAAGGAGGCGAGGTATTACACAAATAGCCGGAGCTAAATATAGTAGAGATGGTCACGTGATGTAAGCTCACGTGACTAGCATGCAATTGTCATCTATATTCTACTGTCGTACGGTCGGCCCCCCTCTTGAAAAAAAAATGGGTCACGTGAGGAACACCAAAACTGCGCCCGCCCCTCCCCCCGTTCCCACTTGCACACTCCCTACTCCCAAAACTCTCTACTTGCACGCTCCCTACTTGCACACTCTCTACTTGCACACTCTCTACTTGCACACTCTCTACTTGCACACTCTCTACTTGCACACTCTCTACTTGCACACTCTCTACTTGCACACTCTCTACTTGCACACTCTCTACTTACACACTCTCTACTTGCACACTCCCACTTGCACGCCCTCACTTGCACGCTCCCTACTTACTTGCACGCTCCCTACTTGCACGCCTTACTCGACTCCGCGATTCGTACTATGAGCGGAAATACAAGCCGGTTTTATAAGAGGGACGGGTACAGCGGTTTTAATAGGCATAACGGGTAGTAGTGAGGGCTTTACGGGTACGGATACGGGAAGAGAAGCTAAAGGGGCACTGGCTTAAAGCACGAGAGTGGTGGGAGCGAGGGGAATTGATAGAGGGCTAGGAGGGCCTAACGGACGAGGAAGGGGCTTACAGGATAGCTAGGGAGGTTTCCCGGGTGAGAATGAGGCTCGGAAGGGCCCGCGGGAGGAAAGGGGGAGCTTTACGGGTGAGAATAAGGCTTGGGAGGGTCCGCGAGAGGAAAGAGAGGGCTCTGCGGGTAGGAGTAACACTTGGGAGGGTTCTACGGGTGAGAATACAAGTAGTAAGGGGCTTACGGAGGTAGGTAAGGCTTAGGAGGGCCCGTAAGAGAGCTAGAAGACCCGAGAGAGCTCTATAGCCCCGGTAAATAACCTATAAGAGTAATACTACTCCTCTCATAATCGAAAGAAGCCTCTTACGGACTTTAGCTAGTTTTTCACGTATAATAAGTGCTAGGAACGGAATAAGAGAGTAAACTAGGCCTAGTACGTAAGGTATAAGGCTAATTATTTAAATAAAAGCTCTTAAATAGACCTAATCCGGCACGCTTACACGTCACATTAGTGCGAGCTTACGAGCGTAATGTGGCTATATTTAATAAGGAAAGGGTTTATAGGTAAGGGAGAAAGCTTAGTGAGTAAAAGTAAGGCTTAAGAGGGCTTATAAAAGGGGAGGGAGAGCTTTATAAATAGGAGTAAGGCTTGAAAGGACCTATAAATAAGAAGAGAGAGCTTTATAGGTATAATTAAGGAGTATAGTAGTTCGTAAAGAGAATAAGAGAGCTCTATACCCAAAAGAGAAAGCATATAATCCTTCTAATCTCGTAGGTTATATACCCGATTAAAAGAGAGGTCTGCCAGCATCCTCGATAGCTAATTCATCCAAAATGCAGTTTCGGCCGTTCGCCGCCTTTAGGCAGTGTCTCCTTCCTAATCAGGCGATTCCGTCGTGTCCTTATCCGTGTCCCTAAAGTTCACCAAAGCAACAGCGCAACCAGGAGCCAGAAGCTCTTCTAAGCACCACGAATATATATAATCGAAGCGCAGGGAGCGCAGTAGAGGAGGAGAAGGGTCATCTATCTGCACGCGGAGACGGTAGGAGGTCGGCAGAGGGAACAGTCAAGGCTGTACAGTAACGTCGGCTTCGACAGAAGAGGCTCGTCGGGAGGAGGGCAGTCGATGCAGGAGGTCGATTCATCGGCAGGAGGTTTGATCGCAGGGGAGCAGGGCAATGGAAGCTCTCGGGAAGCAAAAGAGTCGATGAAATAGGCTCTGCTAGAGCCGGAGCAGGAGTCAATCGCATTACCAAGCGGCTATTGAGAGTTTCCCAGACTAAGTCTGAGTGAGATCTGCAGATGAAGCTCTTCTAATAAGACGATATCAGGGAGAGCAGGAGAGGCTGCTGCAACGCTGATATGCGCTATGGTTGATATGGAAGTCGTCTATGGTGCTGGAAGCGTCGGGAAGGCAGTATCGGCCGCTGTAATGGGCAAGGACTCTGACTCAGGCGGTGGCTATCTATCGTACGGATGGCGATAACCAAGAATCGATCGGTTCATTAATAGAACACGTGATTAAGAGGTCTAATCGAAAGGCATTGCTACCATTTGTTCTAGTAAAATACGATTATATTGTAATATTATAAGATAAGGAAGGAATTGAGGTGTGGCGCGGATTGCCGGAGCTAAGGTAAATACAGTGAATGTGGTCACGTGGTCAACCTGCAGTTGCCATACAACATATTACTTAACTATTATAAAAGCTTCTTATTTAAGTTGGTTTTCTCCTACTATTATCTTTAAATTAGCTAATTATATACTCTTTCTTAACTACTATTAAGCTCTACTATAATTTTAGTATAAAAAGAGGAAAGTAAACTTGCGCTAGGTAGTAGAAATAAGGCTTAGAACTCCCATAATCCATATAATGACTAGTTCTCTATTAGCTGAGCAATTAAAAATGATAATTGAATGTTACCTATTATATCCTAACTCTTGGGCTACTGTGTGTGCCCAATGCATTGGGTTGAGCTGCGTTGTTGCTGGCAAATGTGGCGTTGCTAGGAGGCTATGTTGGCAAGGCAGACTGAAGGTTTAGAATATAGGTAGGTAGGTGTTTCCGCCCCAAGACGGCCGTACGCCAAGCCTCGGATTCCGCAGCCCTGTGACTGAGCACCGACTTGCTTTCACGAAAACTCATGGATATAGTACGAGATACTGAGAGCGCCTGGATCAAGGCGCAAGACACCTACCTCGCATCCCTTACGCCAAGCCAAATTCGAAGTATTCGCAGTGTAACTACACAAAGTGAGCTTTTAAATACAACCAAGGAATATCGCCGGAGGTACAGCTCAGGGGGTTTTGCGAAGTTCCTGGATCGAGTCAATCCTTTCCTAGCACAATTAAACTCTTTTTCCAACATTATCAAGATATTTGTGTCCTCTGACCCAAACTTTGCTGCCCTGGTCTGGGGATCAGTGGCTCTCGTCTTGGAGGTGTGTTACCAGACCAATTTGCTCACATAGTCGTGACTGATACTGCGTCAGATTGCTCTTAGTCATAGAAATACACTCGACCTCATGGCTAACGCGTTTGAGTCATTTGAGAAATGTTTGCCACGTTTCGATCTGTACCTAGCAGAGTATGGATCCAGACCTCTCACGGAGAGTTTGAAAACAGGCTTGGTTCGGTATTATACAGAGCTCATCGGACTTTGCCAGGACTTGTTATTTATTCTAAGAAACTCTGCAATAAGTATAAATTTATCCACTTATATACGATAGTCTCTCTCATTTGGTTCGTAGAGTAAAAAAGAAGGCGGATCAGCTGATGATTCCCAGAGAACTTCTTCCTAGCGGCATATCCCTGTCGGGCTTTCCATCGGAATTCGGAGGCTCGGCTACACCGCCTTGAGGACCTCCGCTCGTGGGTTGACATCGAAGCGGCAATTGCTGCCCAAGCAGAACGAAAATCCGAACATCAAGAGTTGCTGAAATTGGTGAAGCCCTTAAGGATGGTGTCAGTACCAGACTGCTTTCAGAATCTGCCCCACATTCGAAACACCAAATTTTATGGCCGCGAACCCGAGCTGCAACGCCTAAGCACTCATCTGCAACCACAACAGCACCCTTCCACCCTCCTTGCTTGTGGACTGTATGGCATTGGAGGCTCTGGTAAATCTCAACTTGCCCTTGAATTTGCATACCGCAATCTGGCCTATTACAATGCAGTTTTCTGGATATCTGGTGAAACAGAATTGAAGCTGGCAGAATCCTTCGCAGCTCCGGCCTTTGCATTGGGAGTAGGGGGTGAATATATGCAGCAATTGACCCAGGTTCGGGATAAATTTAAGGATTGGCTCTATTCTAGCGCTCGTGAAGGCGAGTCCTATTCTTCTTGGGGGCTTCATATGCCCCTCGTAAATCCAGCCCATACCCGTGTTAGCGGTCGCTAAACTTGTTTCTAGCTACACGCCCTATGCGCTGGTTGATAGTCTTTGACAATGTTGAAGATCCTGTCTTATTGAATCCTTACTGGCCAAAGGGTGCCAAGGGGACTATTATCGTCACGACACGGAATACGGAAGTTGCTCGGCTGTATCCTGCATTCAAAATAGAGGTTCAACCGTTCAGCAATGTGGATAGCCGTAAATTTTTGATCAAAATCGTCTATGAAGATGCCGAAGAAGATTACGATCCGAACAGTGCTGATATTGCCTCGGCAGATCATGTTGCAAGTGCGTTGGGACATTTACCCCTAGCTCTTGATCTGGTTGGAAGCTATACTGCTTCACGTGGCATGACCCTTCCAAGGTTTCGAGAAGTACATGGCGAATACGATCGCAAGTTCATCTTTCAGAATCCTGCCAGTCTCTATTGGGATGCTCAGGCCTACCAGAGGTCTCTTAACTCTACCTTTACTTTCAATCTAGAGTTCATGGATTCCAGTACCCGACTTCTCATTGATCTAGTGGCATTCCTGGACCCTGATGGTGTCCCCACACCATTATTTCACCCCAAGCTACGAGAGCGAAAGTGAGTCAAACTTGATGACGATTTAAATGGCTTGCTAATTCTTTTTAGAATTTATAATTTGGATTTCAATTTGCCGATACCACAAGCTCTCCTGTCAAGTCCGTTAGAGGAACCAGCAGCGTGAGCATATTTTATATTGTTACAGATGAATAATCGCTAATAAAAAAACGCTCGGGCAGCCTAGAACAAGCAATATCACATCTTATGCAGGCGTCTCTTATAAAGCGGAGTCAATTGAAAGACCGGCTCATTTGCCATCGCTTAGTTCAGACATCGATTCTCAACGCCATGCCTTCAGCAAGAAAAACAGAATGCTTCCAACGTGCGGTTTTTTTTGCTCAATGCCAGTTTCCCCGAGCAAATTAACGGAGTCGCGTTGTGGAATCAGTGGCGAGATTGTGAAAACTACAACATGCAGGTTTCTTCTCTGCTAGAGAAATATTTGTGGTACAAAGAAAACCTCGACCCTCCAATACTTCTTTGTGAGATTGCGCGTCGATGTACATGGTAAGCTCAGCTAACTATACTTTGATGATGTTTGCTTATCTGACGTGCGCTAGGTTCCTTTATGAGAGAGCTCAATATAGAGATGCTGAGGTCATACTTGATCGTACTTGCTCTATACTAGAGGAAGCTATGACTAAAAACATACACCCTGGCTTTGGAAAGTATTACGTAGCGTGGCTGACGTCTGATCTCTACAATACTCGGGGCGCTATAGCATATGAGAAAAATGGCAAAGATCATGGCCTAGACTGGTTCGAGAAGACGAAAGCCCTCAGACAAAGTGTGTCCCGGCCTGGGAACATATATGATGATCTCTGGATCATGCTATCTAACGGAAACATTGCCAACTCCCTGATTTCAGCAGGGCGTCCTGAAGAAGCCCTCCCTCTGCTCGAAGAGTTGATCGCATCAACCGCGTTCGAAGACAACAAAGATCTTTATTTTGCCAATATTTGTTGCTGCTACCAGGAAGTCGGGAAGTTGGACGAAGCAATAGAGGTTGGTAAAAAAGCCCTCGAGCTAACTTTGAAAAATCACGGACCACAGAGTCTTAAAGCAGCTATGTAAGCATGTTGATTTAATGACACATGAAATCTGCTGACCTTTTTAAAAGCGACTACTTCAACATCGGCAGTGCATATCTCAAGCAAGGCAAGCACGATAAAGCCTTGGATAAATTGTTCCATTGTCTCAAGATCCGACAATCCCTCATGCCGACACACTACTATACCGGTCTCACCAACCACAAAATAGGGGTTGTCATGAGAGAGAGGGGGGATTTAGACTTAGCTATGTAAGTTCCTACGTGTTTAATTTTCCTCGTGTAGTCCATGCTGAAGTCATTAACTACAGCACCTTCTTCCGCGAAGCTCTTCGGATACTACGCCAAAGCGAATTACAGGCCGGGGCCCGCGCACGAACTGCCTTCGCCTTAGCCACAGTACTGGATTTGACAGGAGATTTCGAGGGCGCTTTAAATGCTCGGGAGTTCGGTGAGAGCCAGATATTGCAGCTTCCTGATATAGTCGAGGAGGAGAGGAAGAAGTTGGATCGCAGAGAAGTCGAGTTTGACAAATTTGTACTCTTTTGCCATCGATAAAGAGAACCCTAGTTCTTTTTAGACTGAATTCTAAGTTCGCTAAATTGAGCGAGAAAAGGTGACTCAACTTGAAGACAAGAAAGAAGGGCTAAATGAAGTATTGCAGACTTACATTTATGCCACTGGGGTGTCGGAGAAGATCCCACCTACTCACCCTCGCCTCACTCTCTGCTCAGGTTGCTCAGTCACGTTGCTACTTTACTAATCGTGATTTACTTACTTTGGTTCTGCTACTCTATATGACCCTCCTCGGACCTCGGGGAGGCTAATAAGTCGGCTCCCAGCAAGTCCAAACAGGAATCCCTTGTAAATACGTCCGTTAATATCCCAAGGCAGACTTTTTAAAAGTACAATACTTCAAGCCCGAACACTCTTAATTACAGTATTATAGCTAAGAGTTCTTAGGTCTAAAATACAAAAGCTTTATATAATAAGTCTTAGAGATTACTAAGTTTAAATATTAGAAGCCGAAGTAGTTCGCGTTCTAATATAAAGATAATAGTATAAAGTATTAGAAATATAAGACATAAAAGACTTTTAAGCTCTCTAAAATATATTAAGATAGTAAACTCGCTATAAGGCCCTATATTTCCGGGCCCTTTCCCTAATAATAGTACTTGCGCTTTTAAAAAGAGCTATTATGATTTTTCGGGGCTTCTCTCTTATACTTATAAGGGAGTTATTACTAAGGAAGCTTATAATAATTACTAGTATCCCTTCGTCTACTAGAAACTGTCCACGCTAGTAAGGGGGGCCTAGCTTAGGGCGAAAACGTGTGCCTTTACTTAGAAACCTATTAGTTATCTATCGCCTTTTCGCCCTAAGCTAGGCTCTCTTACTAGTATAGATAGTTTCTAGCAGACAAAGGGATAGTGTCCGCGTATTATAGTTACTTTTATAATAGTGCTATAACTCTAGAAAATCTACTTATCCTATAAAAATATTTTATAGTACTTTTTAATATTATTAGTTCGCACTTTTATAGAATGTCACGTGCCCGCGTTACGGGCGCGGCCTATCCCAGAAGGCAGACTAGACCTAATTAAGTATAGTAGAGGTTAGGAGTATAGTTCAACTTCCTGAACTAAACTCCTTTACTTCTAGAATATACTACTTTACTAATAATAAACACGACGAGTATTCCACGACTATATATAATAGTACTTAGCATTTCTAGTAAACCGACAAATATTAATATAGGGAGTACTACTTAGAGTTATAGGAGCTTATAATAAGCTTCTTATAAGTGTAAGACCTATATCTATTATAGATTAATAGTTAGTAGACGAGTACTATTATAATTAATATCTATTAGACTAGAATTCTTATAGAATAAATATAATTATCTTAAAACTAGTATAACTTCCTTATAAATAATAATAATACCTTATATACTATTATTATAAGCTTTATTTAAGCCCTATAATATTATTTTAAGCCTTTATTTTAGGTCTAAATACTATATATAGCGCCCCTAGTATAAATACTCGACTTAGTTATAATTACACGAGTTACTTATAGCTCTTTAATATACCTTATTATAACTACTAATAAATAATTTATCTAGTGAACTTATTAAGAAAGCTTATTAATTCTACTCCTTTCTTATATTAAACCACGCCTTATTTAAGGAGATTAGTATAATAGATTATAAGGTATTTAAAAAGGATTACTACTTACTACTCTCGATAAGAAGCTTTAACCTTATTTATATTAAGTAATTAATATTCTATAGAACTAAGTCCCTTTCCTTATAACTAGGCTATTAATAAGTCTCTCTTTAGAAAGACTCTATACGAATTCTCGTTATAAATATAAAAGATTCCTAAGTTCTTAACTCTATAGACTCCTTTATATAATATCCTTAGAGGTTAGTATTAGTTTATTAATAATATATAGTACTATTATATAGTCGTGGAATACTAATTACATAGGTTAGTAAAGTAGTTATATTCTATAAATAAGGATTATAATATCGAGGTTCTAATATATAATCCCTAAATATACTAAGCTTAATTAGTACTAGTGTCTAGTATATCCTATTTCCTATATATCCTATATCTCATGTCTTATATATAAGAAACGAGGTCATGTGACATAAATCACATGACCTCCGGGAAACTATACTAATACTAGTAACTACTTAAAAAACGCGAAAACTAATATAAAAGTATAAAAAATATCTAAAAAATAGTATCTCTTATTTATATATAAATTTCCTAATCCGGCTTAGTATTAGACTATCCCTAAATACTTAGTATATATGCCCTTATTAATATTCCTATCCTATATGCCTATTTCTCTCTAAGTATATCTATTTCTCACTTATATATATCTATTTACTTTATTTACGTTTAACTTATTCCTCTATATCTAACTATATAGTATTCGTATTAAGTAGATACTTAAGAGTATTTATAAGCTTCGATTTCGTTATCGAATTAGCTAGGTTTAACTCTCTCTTAATTTACTTAACCTCTATAATCTCTCGTTATTTATAAGCTTAATATTATAGGTATAGTATTTAGGGCTTAGAAAGTAAGGTAGAAGGTCTCTTATAAAGACGATTTAAAGCTAAGGAAGGAAAGACTAGAATATAGGAAGTTATAGGAGTATATATACCCTATAATACACTAGTCCATATAGGGCTTAGCTTCCTAAATTTCCCTAGGTATACTTTATCTAGATTCCCTTAATGAAGCGGCTGCATTATATAGTAGTATGAGACATATAAGATATATAAGATATAGGATATAAGATATAGGATATAGTTAAGTAACTAGATAGAATATCGTTATAATTACCCCCCCCCTTTAGAGTAAGCTCGCCCTCGAGCTTAGGAAAAGTCGTTATCTTTATTATTTTTAGTATTTTTAGTAGTTCTTATAATATATATATATATTATATAATTATAGATATATCCGAGATTATATAACTTATAAAGGTATATTATTATCCTTATATAGCTATAGTTAAATATCGTCTCTTATATAGTCTAGCTAATATAAGAGGTTATATAAGGGTCCTAATAGTTTAGTATTATCGCTATACTTCTTATAGAAACGTTATAAGGCTAGATATTACTTAGGGTTTTTATCTTAACTTACTTACTAGATCTTATACTTTAGCTTCTTTCTCACTAGCTTTACTACTAGGATATACTCTATATTATATTCCTATTCCCTATCCTCTAGAACTACTAGTAGAAGCTCTAGATTAGCTTAACTTAATAGAGGGTTTCTAGAGTCCTTCTATAGCTTCTCTATATAGAATACTAGGTAAACCTTTATAGTTTCTAGTAGCTTTAGTAAGAACGAGTAATTATATTCCTCTAGAATCTCGAAGGGGCCCTCTATTTAGTTCCTTAGCCCTAGCTTATAGCTTAAGCGGTTAGTCTTCTAGTACTTTATTATAATTTATACTTTATTACCTACTTTAAAATTAATTAAATAATAGTACTTATTAGCTTATATAGTATATCGCTCTTATACCCTCTTTATATAACCTTAAGTGAGTTACTATAATTCATATAATCGGTTTACTAATACCTTAGCTTTATTCTTATTAAGCTTCTCTTTTAGTAAGTTAGCCTTTATAGGGGAGTTCTAGTTAAAAGTAGTATAAGGTTTATATTACTTTTTAGTTATAAATAAGGACTAGCTAATAGTCTTATACTAAAGAGAGGCTTATTAGTAGTTAATAATCACGACCTAGTTATCCTAGTTATCTTAGTAGTAGTTAATATAAGGGTATAGTCTCTAATTAAAGTATTAATTAACTATTTTTATCTAGTTATTTATCTAGGGGTAATTAGTAATAGAGAGCTTAAGTTTAGTACTAATTCTAGTATAGAACTCGTTCCAAAAATCAGAGATAAACTAAGGTCCTTAATCTAATATAATTATCTCTAGAATACCTATTTAGTATATAATATATAGTAGAAATAGGAGCACTAGTTACTTGGCTATAATTATGTCTTATATAAGTATTATAATTAGGTATTTTAATAATTAGTTTATAAATATAGCTACTATATTATACCTTACTTTACTTTCTAAACAACTCTTAAAATCTATAGTAATATACTACTAGAGGTAATTAGGAATAGGTAATAAGTAAAGGAAACTGGGTTTCTTATTTTATAGTATATATAATCTCTTATAAGAGTAGTACTTACTATAATATTAATCGATATCCTTACTTATAAATAGTTAGTAATATTATTCCTTAAGTAATTAATAGAGCTTTATATATCTAGGGTATATAAATAAGGGTTTATTATATACTTTATGAATTAAGGTAGTCTATAAAGAGAGTCTAGTAATTATCTCATCGTTTATAATATAGAGTCTATTATAGTATAAGAGAAGTCTATTCTATAGTATCTAGATATTACTCTTAGCTTATATTATAGTATATAATTCATCTAGTTCTAGTAATATTCGATTATCTTATAGGATCTTATTTACTAGTTATAAACTACTAAACTTAGCGGGAGCTTCTAGTAGTACTATAGTATAAGATATAGCTAGTAAAGCCTCTAAGAGAATACCTTCTTCTAGTAAGATTACCTCTCTAATAGGAGTAGTAGCTATTTCTAGGTAGTCCTCTATATATGCTTAGTTCTTTAGGCTAATATTAGGGCTTAATAAACTAACTTTATAGAGTATTACTACTAGCTAGAGGTTATAGACTATATTAGGGTTAATCTTGTCTCTAGAGAGGAGTACTTAGGTTTATATCTTCTCTTTTACTTATCCTTAAGTATCTACTTTATCTTATCTCCTTAATAAAGTATTAGCTTATTTATTTGACTTTCTAGAATAGTATATAAGCTTAAAGTAGTATTAGGATAAGAGCTCTACTTATCTAGCTTATCTAGGTAAGAGCTTCTTAGTAGTTATAAAGTATTCTAGGGTATAGTAATTAGAATAGACTTTAAAGGGGGTATCCTAAAGACCTTCTAGTTTTACTCTCTATTCCTCTAATACTTATATAATAGTAAGTATTTCCTTATTATATATATTATAGTTAAGCTCTACTAGTAATATAGTTTTTGAAAAGTAGGCTATAGGGTACTAAAGGCTTATTTCTAGGTCTTACTAAGAGAATAGGCTAATAACGACTCCTTTTAAGGTATTTATTTCTACTATTATAAGGAGATCTAGATTATAATATTATAGAACCGGGGTAGAAACTATAGCTCTTTTTAGGAAGTCGAAAGCTTCTTTATATTACTTTATTTACTTAAATAAAATACTCTTCTTTATAAGTATAGTAAGGAGTCTTATAATTCGTCTATATTCTCTAATAAAGTATCTATAAAAATTACAGAATCTTAGGAAGGATTATATTACCTTAATTATTATAGAAGGTTACTAGTTCTATATAACTTCTACTTTATTAAGGTCTACCTTAATACTAGTAGTCGAGATAATAAAACTTAAGTATTTCATATATATGACCTTAAACTCTAACTTCTTAATATTTACTTAAAGTCTAGCTAAATATAGCTTATTAAGTACCTTTTATATATACTATTTATACTTTACTAAGTTCTCTAAGTAAATTAGGATATTATCTAGGTATATAGTATAGAAATTATCTAAGTACTTAAAAAGTATATTATTTATATAGTATTAATATATAGCTAGGCTATTAGTTAGGCCTTCCTAAAGAATATTATATTTATATATTCTATAGCGAGTATAGAAAGTTATTAGTTCTTTAGAGTCTAAGTCTATAGCTATATAATAGAAGGCTTAATAGATATTAAGCTTAGTATAGATCTTAGCCTTAGATAGTTAGCTTAAGGTCTTATTAATTAGAGGAAGGGGGTATTAATCCTTCTATATAATATCGTTTAGGTAATAGAAATTAATATAGAAGTATAGTCCTCTCTTAGCTTTCTTTATAAAGAGAACTAGTAAGGTAAAGGGGGCTTAAACTAGCTTTAATAAAGCCTTTTACTAAGTTATCTTCTAAAAAGCGTTTAACTTCCTAAAGCTCTTAAGTAGACTATTAGTATAGTAGTTAATATCTAATACTCTTAGTACTCTTTAGACCTTTAATCTAAATTTTATAGTTATATAATCTATATAGTAGAAGTATAGTAGGGATCTAGTAAATACGAGGCAGGTTAGGTATTCACACGTGATTCCTTAGCTTCTCGCTCCCTTTAGTATTTAGCCTTCCACCTTTTCAATAAAGGGGACCTTAAGTAACTCAATACACACTTCACTTATATAATGCCTCCTTAATTCGTACGTATACTTGTTTAATTTATTATTATATATTGTGTTCCTATAATCCCCTCTTTAATATATACGTCTAGATACTCTAATTTAGTTATTATTTTATGTTTTTATATTTCGTAATAATATTTGTATTATAATTATTTAGGTCTAAGATAAAATCCTTTATAAACTCTATAAAGTCTTTCTAAGTTATAGTATTAATATTTATTATTTACTCCTTATACTTCTAGATATCTTTAGTAATACCTTTAAAATAAGAGATATAATATATAACCTTTATTATATTAGTAGTTTATATAACCCTATTATATTTATACTATTTTAGCTTTACTTAGTAAAAAAAGTCCTAAGCTTCCTTAATATTCTTTCCCTTATATATAATTAGCTCTTAAGTCTTTAGTACCTTATAAGTAAAGGGTACTATTATTTATACGACTAGTTCTCTTATAGTTACTATTATCTTAGGTGTTATTTAAGTATTCTTAAGGTAATAGATCTAGGCTTTAAGTTCTTCTAGATCTTCCCTTTATTACACCTCTTCTTTTTAACTCTTTAATACGATTATGAGAGGTTTATAGTAGTATTAAAGATAATCTATTTATTCTATAGGATTCTGGTTCTAGTATACGTTAATTACGTTAGTACCCACATCTATTACCCGTTAATCTATAGTAGATATAGGTTATACGCCTATAGAAATACTATCCCTAAGAGTTTTGTATATCCTTATATAATAAGGAACTAAGGAAAATGGGTATAATAGGGCTAATAAAGAGAAAGGAAAAAAAAAGAAATAACATGAATCTACCTATAGAATAACCGCTAGGGCTATGTAATTCCACTTAGTTCTACCCGGTTATCTACCCTTTTACCTAGTTCTACCGAGACTACTATAGAAGCCTATTATATTAAGAGTATACTAGTTAAGAAGGCGACGTTAATAGTATTAGTAGGCGTAGACTAATAATAAAAGAAATATATATATATGAAAAATACTATAATAGTATTAGAAAATTTTAAGGCAGATAAGGGGAGGGAGAAACTATCTCGTATTCGTAAAAGAACGAATTTGCGATGAAATAGTTATAGGTGTTATAGAAGTAATATAATAGAGAGGTATATTTTATAATAAGAAATAATAGAGAAGTAGGCGTAATTAATACTTGGATTTCTTAGTTAGTATACCTTTATAATAATCTAAGATTATTCGTGTTTTATTAATTATTAATATTATATTAATAGACGGCTCTTTGTAGTAGTACTTCTTTAAGGATAATAATAGCTTAGGTATAGCGGGCTCCGAGTCTAAGGTAGAAGATAATATTATTAATAATAAATTAGATATAATTATCTTCTCCTTCTTTATCTTCCCTATATACTTATAGTACTTCTTTTCGAATTTTATAACTTTACGCTTCTAGTATATTATAAATTCGCTACCTATATATGTCTTAAGCTTATATAGATTATCTAATTATAGAGATATACTAGCCTTTAATATATCTAATACATATTAATACGCCCTACTTCGCGATAGTACGACTAACTAGCCTTACTTAAGTAGTGTCTTAATAGGGGGTATATTGAATTCGTCCTTAAATTATATAGGCTTCTTTCTTAGAGAGCGTTATAGATTAACTAGAGACTCGTTACGCTTCTTCTTCTTATTAACTAGGGACTCCTCGCACTCGGTAGCTTTTCCTTTCTTCTTAGTATTAGATCCCTCGTGCTTATCCTCTCGCTTAGTAGCCTTTCTCTTATCCTTCTTCTTAACTTTATAGGGAATATCCTCCTTATTAGAGGATATAATAAGATAGTATAACGAGGAGGATATAAAGAGATTTTCGTATACGTATAGCTTCTTCGGCGGTAATAGTAGTTACTCCTCGAGCTTATTAGTATTATAGCCTAAGGCCTTATTCTTAGTTACCTTTTCTGCGCTATACTTCTTTGCTATATTAGCTATTAATAATTCGCCTTTCTATATAGGAGTATCGGTGAACTTAGTATTAATACGCTATTAATACTAGTTATAAGAAAGGAGATATAGGTAATTAATAACTAGGTATAAGTATTTACGAGGGTTATAATCCTAGTATTTATTAAAGTACTTAATACGTTATTTATCCTAGTATTTACTAATTTTGGGCTTGAACGACTTGTCCTTATTATTTAAAGCTTATAGGATTTCTTAGCTAGTTATTAGAATCCTAATATATTAATGTATTATATAAGGTATATAATTATATTTATGAAATATAAGAGTAATAGCTTATACTTATATATTATAATTATAAAGCAAGTTATAAAGAATTAAGGGTATTTATGAAAAATTTGGGAATTTAATATTTCGGTATATTAATAATACTTATAATACTATTAGTTAAACTAGGCCCTCACGTGAGGGGAAATTTCTATAAATACTACGTTAAAGTATACTTACTTTAATATAGGGCTAGTAAGGCTACTAGCTTCTATTTATACTCTATAATAAGTTCTTATATATTTATAAGGAGTTCCTCTAAATACTAGTTATTATACTAATTACTATAGCCCTTAAACTTAATAAGGTATTTAGTATTATTTCTCTCTTTATATTATATAGTTCACTAATCTACTATTCTTTTAAGCTTATATAACTTCTAGTTATTATTATTGCCCTTATTCTCGATAAGCTCTTAGGGATTAATAACGAGTCTCTTAAAGAGATTATTACTATTAGGGGCTAGTACTAGATAAGTAATAGATATAACGGGATAAATCTTCTAATATAACAATAAGTCTAATTCATATACGAGTTTCCTAATTCTCTTCTTAACTTTAAAAGAGCTTATTCTTTATTTAGATATCTCCTAGTTTAGTTTTCTAAGTAACTAGTATCTCTTATAAAGTCTTAGGTATATTATCTCACTAATATTTAGTTTAATAGGAGTATAACGAGAATTATAATACTCCTTAGTAGTATTCCCGGCGAATATGATAATTAATTCTATATTAATACGTCTTAGGTTTCAAATAACCTCTAAGATCTTATTATTATCTAGTATTAAGAGAGATATAGATATATTTGCCTTATTTCCCTAAATAACCTCGTTAGAGCTATAGCTAATTAGGCGTGATAGAGCGTTATTAAAAGCTGCCTAGAGCGAGATTACGCCCCTAGACTATAG
Organism: Hyaloscypha sp. PMI_1271; assembly: GCA_021399465.1. Classification (NCBI taxonomy): domain Eukaryota; kingdom Fungi; phylum Ascomycota; class Leotiomycetes; order Helotiales; family Hyaloscyphaceae; genus Hyaloscypha; species Hyaloscypha sp. PMI_1271. Next base: position 48,995 of record JAJTUS010000080.1, read on the forward strand.
TAGATCTAGGAACTCGTATACTTAATATTAAATAGTGATTTCGATGTTTTAATTCTTGATTTCGGATTAACTATTTACTTACGAGTACTAAGTAGTTATAAATAGTAGCTTCACGTTTATAGTTAACCAAATTGCCTTTTATAGATTAGAAATGAACTTAAGGTTATAATCTAAGATGAATATATACGGGATTCCCTAGTTATAGAGTAAAAGTATATAGATTAGGATAATAGCTTATTACTTAGTACTATATATATTATAATCTAGGATAAGAAGTAATTTCTTACTAAATTTATAAGTATCTATTATTATATAATTAAAAATACTAAAACCGTTAATTAACTAGGGAGCGACTATAGAAATCTCTAGTAAGGCTAAGATAAAGTCTATAGTAACTATATAAAACGGGATTAGCGGTATAATAATAGATTATAAAGTACTATTTAGTTATATCCTTAATATATTATTCACTAAGTAACTAGGGTAAAATCTAATATAGTTAAGGACTTTCTTAGTTATACGAGGGATATAGAAACCGCGAATATCGTTATAAGTATAATTAAAGCTAAAGTACTAATTATAATAGACTATTAATAATAGAGCCTTTATATAGTTATTAAGGATATATAACTATAAGGCACTAGAGAGTAGAATATAGTAAAGAAGACTATTCTTAATTATAAAGTTAATACTATATACTTAGGGGCTAAAATCGCCTTCTAGTACTAAGTCGTGAAACCTAAGTAATTATAGGACACTTGCGAAATAGGGATTTATTAAGTATCTACTATAAAGCACGTTTCTAAAGTTATTACTAACATTTAGCTCAGAGAATATATACACGTTATCTAGCTTATTATTATTAGATATATCCGCTAGTTTAAGTATAATAAGACGTGATAATATATTAGGGATGATATTTAACTTACTAGGGATATATCAAATATCGAGTTAATATTAGGATAAGTACTACGAAGTAATAATAAGTCTTATATTTACTTTACTTATATTATTCGTTACTAGTAATATCTAATTATACACGCCTCGTATAGCTATATAGTTAGGTAATACGATAATAGGCTCCTAGGCTAATTAAAGTATTACTTATAGTCTATAGTAAGTATATAATAGATATACTACTTTAAGCTTAGTAAATCTATAGTACTTTTCCGCCGCGCTTAGTAATTTACTAAGAAATAGAATTAGTTAAATAGCTATAGACGCGATTTTACTAAGATTAGAAGGGATAATATAGCCCTTCTTAAGATAAAAAGCTAGGATACTAAAGCCTCTCTCATTTAAAGCATTAATCTTTAAGTATAGTTATCTTACTAGATTATAATGAATTAGTATCCTAGGGTCTAAGAGATAAGCCTTAATAAACTCAAATAACGTAATCTCCTTCTTATTAGGTTCCTACTTAGTTCACGTCACGTAGCCTTTTTTCTTTATACTAGTCGCGCCCTATTCTCTACTAATTATGAGTAGTTTAGTCTTTCTCTTCTATAAAGGCTTAATAATCTTTATATAGAATAATATAAATTAATGAAGCTATCTAGTTATTCTAATAAAATACTCGAGTTATTAGAGATTCTCGGGGAATTAGATAGCTTTCATTACTACTACTCATTCCTTTATTATACTTATTCCGAAACTATTAACCTAATAACTAAGTAGCTTAATAAACGAGTATCCTAGAAATATCTTCTTTCCTAAGAGTAAGATCCACTTTTCCTTAAAAAGCGTGAGAGTAGTATAGAGGTATTAAATATAATCTTCTTATAATTTAGAGAATACTATAATATTATCGATAAAGTAATAGTAAAAGTAGCTATATCCCTTAAGGAGGTTATCTATAAAATACTAGATATATACTAGTAATCTATAGTAGCTTATAAGCGTAATATAGGAAGTCTCTTATCCCCGGTGAGAAATTACTATAAAATACTCCTAATACTCTTCTTTAATAAGGAATTAGTAGAAGAATAATAATGTGTCTATAATAGAGATATAGCTAACTCCCTTAAGTATATTAATAATATCTTACTATAATAGTATCGGGTAGTTATTAGGGATCTTAAAGCTATTAAGTACCTTAAGGTCTATAACTAGGCGTCCCTTAAGCTTCTTATTAATATTCTTCTAGATAACGAATACGGGCTAACTAAAGGGTATAACTCTATATAGAAAGTATATCTTATTCTATATATAAAGGCCGTCGAATACTTCGTCGATAACTTAATAATTATATACTCTAACTAGATAGATCTTATATCTAATCTTCTTCTCCTATTAACTATCGACGAGGGGAATTTCTATATACTTATTCTCTAGGACATTAATTAGGGATCTATCGTCCTCTTAATAATTCTAGAACTTAACTATAATAGCCTCGATATAATTAGTAAGTATCTAGTTCTTTATATAAATATAGATATTATTTCCGAGGAGTTTCTCGGGCACTTTAGTAGACTTCGTGATACTTATACCCTTTATTAATCTAGGTAAGGCTAGGGTATTCATCGTAGTATTATTATTAAACTCATTAATATAAGAGACGATATAATAACCCTCTTCCTCGAAGTCCCAAATTACACCTAGTCGTATATAACGGGGAATTATTTATAACTTATTTATAGTATTTATATATATAATATAGTTCTTATAGTTAGTTAATATATCGTGAATACTATTAAAGCACGTATTTATAGTATAATTACGTCCTAATAGTAGTATAGTATAGGTTATATTAACGCGAATAGTGGCTCCTAGGGAGATAATAATCTTCTTCTTAGTAAGGACCTTATAGATAACTCTAGTACCTTAATTATATACCTTAATAGGGACTTCTAAATTATTAATAGCGGAGAAGGTAATAGTTTAACTAAGTAAGTCTATAATTACATTATATAGAATAAGGAATATATTACCTAAGAGTAATAGTAGCTTAAGGTTATCTATTACTTATATATTAACTATAACTTTACCGAGAACCTAGTAGCTATTAACCTTTCCGCGGATATATATATTAAAGATAACCTAGCCTCAAAGCTCCTAAATAGAGGCAATACCCTTAATAATAGTAGCCTTTATTATATTAATCCGAGTAAATAGGTTTTAAGAGAGCTATTTATAGTCTACTAATAAGCGAGAGTAACTAGTATCTATATAGATCTAGAATACCTCGCTATTAGGTGTGAATTTAATACTTAGAGTAGCGTATTTATACCTAATAATATCGGATATTATGAGGCTTTAAGTAAGGCTTATTATAATAACCTTTAAGTAGGATAATTTAATACTAATAAGCTAAGGTATCTAGGGCGGCTTATTTACGGTAGAGTACTCGATAACAGATAAGTATAAATTAGTATATATATACTTAAAAAGTTTATTTTAGGACTCGAATCTAGCCTTATATTTCTTATAAATTAGTACTAGTATAGAGGCTAATATAGCTAGACTCGTGATATATATATCGTCCTCTAGCTCTATAGTAAGCTTAAGCTCTTTTAAGAAGATATAGCTATATTTAGTTATTATATTAGGTACTATACTCCTTAGTAACGTCGAGGTAATTATCTTCGACTATATTTCTACTATTAAAATATCTAAAACGTTAGTAGTATGAATTATTACTAGTTAATTCCTCTCTTAAGGATAAGGTATTATAGGGAGCGTAATTATCTCTACTTTCCTTATTCTTATCCTTTATAAACCCTATAGTTAGCTATAGATATAGACGAAATGAAGGCAAGGCCTTCTAATTATTCTTTTATATTATATTAGCTAAGTTCTAAGAAGTTCCTAAGGGTTATTACTAGAACTATTAGAATAGGGTTCTAAGATTAGAGAAAGGGTAATAGGGTTAGAAGTTCATATTTAGATAAAAGGGTTAAACTAGTTAATAATCTTAATTACGATTACGATTACTCTAATCCTAGTAAGAGAGCTAGGAATTACCTATAAGACGATAATTAGGTCTTAGTAGTACTCGTAGTTTATTATTCTTCTAATATATCTCTGACTATAAGTCCTACTTTAATAATACTATATCTATAAATTATCTAAGTATAGTATTCTTAGTAGGTCTTTCGATATATATACTAAGCTCTAGAGCTAAGTTATTCTATACTTAAGAGAGTTATTAAATTAGCTTTTTAAACTCGGCGGCTTTTATATAATATACTACTAATATTATATAGGAATAAATATTCTTCCTATTTCTTATATTATCTATAGTATAGGTTTCTAGCTATAGCTTTCTTAGTATAATTAATAGTAGGTCCTTAAATTATTAGATTAAGGCCTTTATTTATTACTTAATACTATCCTAGGAAAACTTAAGTCCTATATAGTAGAGGTCGTCTAGTTTACTAGTATATTACTCGAGTACTAATCCTTGTAGGTATATAACGAGATTCTAGTATATAATAGCGGCACGTTTACTAGTTATATTATCCTTAACTATATCTATAAAGAAATACACATTTCGCTAATATATATTATTTCCTACTAATATATAGTCTCCTTCTCCTTTAGATAGTATAAGATCTAGGTTAAAGTACCCGATATCTGAGGCTCTCTACTATATATTTATAAGATCTTATTAGTTTACTAATAGTAGTAGTAGTATTTCTTTACTTCTTACTCCTCGCGTATACTATCCAAGTATAGTAGCGACTATATTAGTGATTATTACCGCTATATCTTCTCTAGAAAGGGGTTCTACTATAGTTTATAGTAAGACTCGGTATATCTCCTCTATTCTATCTAATTCTCGTAAGCCCTCCCTTTATTCTATAGTACTTCGTTCACTAGTAGTATTTCGTACGGTATTCGCGGTAAGTAGTAAAGTATACCCCGTACCTTCCTAACCTCTAGGGATATTATACGAAGGTGTCTAGGGAGCTAAGAACTCGGGAATTACGCGTATTTGTGATGAGAATTCGCGTAGAGTCTTTCGGAAGAGTAATTTATTAATAGCCTAGTTATAGGGAAAGGGGCTTAGTTCTATAGAACATTAGCTACTTAATATAGAATAAGTTAAGGCTTCTCGTCGAGGGTAACGAGCAGTAATCCTCTCGATTACCTTATAATCTATTATACTAATCTCCTTAGATAAGGCGTGATTTAATATGAGAAAGGAGCGGAATTAATAAGCTTTCTCGATAAGTTCACTAGATAGATTATCTATTAGTAATTATAGTAAGGTATACTAAAGAGCTATAAGTAACTCGTGCAATTATAACTAAGTTAGTGATTTACGCTATATATAGTGTCTGGACCCAAAATAAAGGCCTAGAATAGTATTATAAGGCTTAAATAAAGCCTATAATAATAGTATATAAGGTATTACTACTATTTTGTGAGAGGTTTATAGTAGTATTAAAGATAATCTATTCATTCTATAGGATTCTAGTTCTAGTATACATTAATTATATTAGTACCTATATCTATTACTTATTAATCTATAATAGATGTGGGTTATACGCCTATAATAATAGTAAGTCACTACTAACTTCTCTATTAAACTTACTCTTCTACTTAATCCTAGTAGTATCTATATACTACTTCCTTCTCTTAACTAGGCCACCCTAAAGGTATCTAACTAGGTACTCCCTTAGGTGCTTAATTAGGTGCTACTAGCGATAATAGAGGTACTTCTCCTAGTTAATACTAGAGATATAGTTAATTTAATTTATCGTCTACTTAACTACTATATAATAAACTACTCCCCGCGGGTAGTAGATGAATTAGAATATGAAGCATATAATAGTAGGGTAATATATAACTATATTATCGTTAATTTTTAGTATCTAGCGCCTATATAGGCTACTAGTTAAAGGGGTACTATCGCTACTAGGAGTAGTTATTTAGGAATCGAACCCGACTACTAACTACCTTATAGTAAAATTATTTCCGTCTCTTATTTACAGGCCTATCCTTGTAATACTAGGTAAGGAAGGTGCTATAATTAATTATTAAGTATATTCAGTTTTCGTTTGGGATATGGGTTCATTTTTAGGGTACATTTTCCGGCTTTCTAGTTATTTTTCTTTAGTCTAGGGCTTCTTGGGTATTCCGTAGAACTCGCCTTTGCTTTAAATACCTTTACTTTATTCGTTCTCATTACTTTATTCTACTCCTTCGTTCAGTTTAGTATCTAGTTTCAGAGGTTCTATACGCAATAAATACTGCGGTCCTTTCTAGATACTTAGGGTCCTCGGATCCTCTCTCTAGAGCTTACGAAATAATGAGTAGTTATAGTAGTGGTTTTGGTAGGCTTCGTTCTATACTAGTACTCTTTCGCTTAGGATAGTTCTCCTAAGTATCGTTTTATATTAAGGTATAGCTACTTCAGGTAAGGTAATATATAAGTAGTTAAGGTAAGTAAACTTAAGAGTAACGCTTATAAGTATAATTAATTCCAAGAAGTAACTCTTATTATATAGACTAATCTATACCCTTTCCTTAAGCTTAGTTCATATTCCTATATACTCCCTAGTACCCGAAGGGGGAAGCACTAATCTTTTACTTAATTAGGAAGTGTGATTTAGTACTCTAATACTCTATATAAACCTTAACTAGACTAGGAAACTATATGCGGGACACCGGGTGCCTACTTACTCTATCACGTGCGCTCCTTATATTTTAGCCCCTTATAGAATTATAGTATTAAGGTTCTAATATATAATTCCTAAATATACTAAGCTTAATTAGTACTAGTCTCTAGTATATCCCGTTTCTTATATATCCTATATCTTATATCCTATATATAGGAAACGAGGTCATGTGACATAAATCACATGACCTCCGGGAAACTATACTAATAATAACCTATACTACTAGATAGCTCTTATAATAAAGAGGGGATCGTGGGGACACAATATATATAATAGAACTCGTATACTCAGAATACTATAATAGTGGGGAGGAGAGAAGGAGAGGAGGACTGAGCTATATACATGAGCATATGTATAGCCGAGGGTCATGTGACCAGCCACGTGAGCGTCAGCCGTTTCCCCACTACAATAATAAGCGCTAGTCTAAGAGTAAATCCTATTAAAAGATCTTATAAGCTAAAGAGAGAAGAGAATACCCTACTAATATTAATGAATTAGTAAATAAGGCTATATAAGAGGTTAGCTTAGAACTCTAAAAGAGCTATAAAGAGAAGGTTATAAAGCTTAAAGTCCTTGGATTCTATAATAAATCTACTTAATTAGTTACTAAATGAAAAGTAACTAAAGTACTTAATAAATAACTTAAAGACTATTATAAGAAGCTTACTAAAGCTAATAAGGAAATCAAGGAGCTCTAAGTCAAAAATAAGTAACTAAAAGCTAATACTTCTAAGTTAATAGTTAATACCCCTAAGTATAAGTTTAATATACCTAAGCTAAAGACTAATTCCTTAAAAAAGAAAAAGAATAAGAAGTCGTCTATAGTAAAGCCTAATTTAATAAATACCCTTAATCTACTAGTACTTATCTAAAACCGCTTGATAATAACTGTCTTACTATTAGCTATAGCTTATATAAGCCTCTTAGATAATATTATTAAAGCTAGTATAAGTATAATTTAGTCGACGAAAAAGGAGGACTAACTAGAGTATATAGATAACTAGGTTATATTAACGGAATTAAGACTATAACTTAAATATAAGTAATTATTTAGAAAAGGTAAAATAAAGTAATTAGTTATAATTTTTTCCTTTTTTCCTTTATTCTTTATATAAGATTATACCCTAAATAAGAGTATTTAGAATTTTCCTTATAAGGAGAGTAATATAATAGTTAGTACCTTTATATAATCCGCTAAGGGCTTAGTATTAGGAACTAGGAGTAAAACGTGAAGCTAAGCTAGAGATCTTAGTAATATACTATTAAAGGTTAAAGTACTCTTCTCTCCTTTATCCTCTAGCTTAGTATTTTTAATATATGAGATTCTTTAAACTTTGAGCCTTTAACTATTATATTAATCCCGCTGTTATAATAATTAAAGAAGTATAATTAGTTATAGATTACTATAAAAGTATACTAACTTAGAAAGCTAAGTACTAATTATATATCTATTACTCTTATATTATTTCTTATTACAAATCCGTTTTATATAAATACGAGATACTCTTCTTTTATATTACTTTTATAGTATTCTCGTTATAAATTCATTCTCTTATAAATACGAGATAATTACTCCCCTCCTCTATACCTTCACGTCTTCTAATACTATTATAGTGTTTTTTATATATATATATAATTCCTTTATTATTAGTCTTTACTTATTAATGCTTTAATATATTATCGTCACTTTCTTAACTTATATACTCTTAATATAACGGGCTTCTATAGTAGTTTTAATAGAACTAAGTAATAGTGTTCTATAGGATTTCATATTATTTCTTTTATCTTTAATTACTCTATTATATACGTTTTCCTTTCTCTTTAATATCCTTATTATATACGTTTTCCTTTGATTTAATTACACGAGGACATGTAAAGTTCTTAGGAGTAGTATTTCTGTGAGTATAAGACCTATATCTACTATAGATTAACGGCTAGTAGACGAGTACTAATATAATTAAGGTCTATTAGACTAGAATCCCTATAGAATAAATATAATTATCTTAAAACTAGTATTACTTCCTCACACTTCTGCTCTTAATTTATACTCTATTAAATACTAAATATTAAAATGCCTTATATTCCTAATACTTTATATTATTATCTTTAAATAATAATATATTACATTTTTGTAGTATATACTTTATTTAATAAATTTAGATTAAATTAGTTATATAAAATATATTACTAATAACCCTAATTTCTAGAATATATTTAACTATTCTTTTATATCTTTATAATAATAACTATTAATTATTTAATTAAATATACTTAAATTTCAGTTAATTACTACTTTTGTAATATGTATTTGAGTTACTATTAAATAAGATAAGTAGTTGCTATACTTATACTATTTGTAATCGTGAAATAGTAAATATAATAATCTAGGGATGTTATTGACTACTTTAATTAAGCTCGAAGACTCGATGCCTTCAAAAACTAGTGGGGTACGTTATGCCATGGAGACTGAATCCAAAGCTTGCTGGACCTTATGGCAGAGTATCTAGTAGAGGCCTGATTATCAAACTCTCGGCTGTTAATCAATTCTCTCCGTTACAATCCTCCATCATCCATTCAGTGCCGCCAGCCATCGAACACCGTCGGCACCGTCATCTATCCAAACAGTATGGCAGGATTGTTGTTTTCTAACTGTATCCACCTAAAACATCTTCATGAGCATACATTTGCAAATAGTGCCTTAGCCATTATTATCCTACTTGTGATTTGCACCTTCTGCGACGGCGCTCGAGCTGAGCTGCTAAGTCTGCCCGAACCGTGGAACTTAAAGAAAGAAAACTCTAAGATCTAGACGCAGGGCACAAAATAGGTATCTGTTGATGAGACGAATTACTTATTAGCGTCCTCGCACTTCTCATGAGTTATTGCAGTTTATCTCTACTCATTATGAATTGTGGGTGCAGGTGCAGGTTACGGCTCACAACCCTATGTTCTGTACAACCGCCCATCGACTATTCCAAATTGTCCGAATACTTTTGAATATCACAAACACAAAGCAGCACCCCTACGCTCTGGTAATTCATCAAAAGGCAGCTCTTTTGCTTTCTTTTACGTTGTAGCACTTTATGGAGGACTCGCATTGCGTTGACAACCTGCACCAAAAAACTTAATTGTCTGGATTACAAGCGAGCACCGTTGATCCGTTTCAGTGCTCCGAGGAATCATGGCATGTGATTATGTGTCTGATAACAAAATAGCAATATCCTTACCCGGTCCACATCGGACTAGTACCCGCTGAACAAATTGAGAAATGGTTTAGTACTATTTCATTGTTTCCTCTAGTTCGGTATCTCCTGTGGGAAGTTGCCAACGTGATAACAGAGTGTGGTTTGGTTTTGGTATGAGCACGTTATCGTACGCCGGGGTTATAGTGTGAGCTAATGTGTAGCATGTTTGTCGGCGATCGTTGTCTCGGATGAGCTCCGCTGGTGGCCGTTGAGTCATGAGATTCCAACTGCACATTGCGCAGTTCATCGGCAAATGGAATGCACGCTTGTGGCCTTGTGAGGCCACTCCAAAAGTGATTTCGGTCAATCCTGAAACCCCATCAACTCAATCCCGTGACGGAACCCAGGTCCTCTCATATTCTTGATATTCAAACACCAGACAAGCTCGCGCTCATATTGAAATTGTCGAAAGTAGGATTTCAAGACCCACTGCGCGTAGGTTGTCATTTGAGGGCCGAAAGTTCCATTCTCGATTTTGTGACAGTATTCGATAGATTGACAGAGATAACGGGCCAGCTTGTGGGCTTCGTCTTTGACTGAAGACATCGTGGGAAACCTCGAGTTCAGACGAGATTCCAGCCCCCTAAGATCCTCAGACTTTGACTGGTCAAATGCCGATGAAGGGGCAGAGCTGCCGAAAAAGTGTTGATAGAGATCTATCATACTGCACAAAACTTGTAATACTATTGCCCACCAGAGGACCACTTGACCCGCGGTTTCCAAGGATTCGAATTGGAGAGCAAAAGGGAACAACTTGTTATTATAGGGGTCATCTGCTGGGTTATCCACACCTGATGGCATGGCCCAATATAGTAGTGTTCCGGTTTTAGCTCTATATTTCTGGTGACGATCATGGAGCTTCTCGAGCACGGCAAAGGAAGCCTTGAAAGGGCTTGTATTCCATTGTTCGGGCATTATGTTGCGACTAGCAGTGAGTATGTCCGATTCTTCAAGAAGGGCAGGTACTTCGCAAGCAACGTCAATCAGTTCGTGAAATGAATCGTGTTCACTGCTCATAGACATGAGTTGGCTGAGCTGGTGGCAATGGTAGGTCATCATCGATCTAGTACGACGGTTTGAAAGGGCTTCAATCAGCTACAGACCTGGTTAGCGTGGAAACCTTAGAAGAATCGGCAGACGTACAAGGAGGACTCGAATACGTGTGCAGAAGCTCCGGCAGATTGGCGTGGGAGAGTTCAGGCCACTTCGAATACGCAAGATTTCTGATATGCCCTGAGCATGAGCACGCCAGGCATGATCTGTAGAGCAAACGAATAGCTAATCGTGGTGAGTTTTGTGTGCAAAAATAATTGGCACGAGAGAGATACTTCGGAAGTGGAAAGCACAGAAATCGCAGCTAAAATCTCGTTACTTTGTCCGGCGCCAAAATCTTCAATTTCCACAAGCAGCTTTTGAAGAGCATCGTTATAGACTTGTAATGCCTCGTCAATACAAACGCTTCCGGTTTTTGTGACAGCGATTTGTACTACACAGAAAGTGAGGAGAGAATAGTCGAGAGCATGACTTTCTCCCTCAAGTTCGCAAACAGTTGGAAGCCAGGAGTATAGAGACGATTCTCTTATGCTGGCCAGGCTCGGCTGAGGTAGGTACAGCTTCTTCAGGAGTTCCAAGGCTTGGAGTCGAAATTGTGTCTGTGGACCCTCCGGCTTCCGAATTTGCGATTTGAGCGCCTGCAGATCCTCATCAAAACCCCTAGAAACATGAGTGCTAGTCCTGTTCCGGTTTAGCACTGTTGAGAGATTCCCAGGAGTTCGGTTCACGAATATTGTATCGCGTTGGTAGCCCTTGCAATCAATTTCGGCCTTCTCACATCTTAAACACATTGGTTTTCGGTAATCACACTATAGCGGAGGTTAGTACGAGTAAAAGATATGGAGTATCCGTGTCTCACTTTGACTTTACGTCTTTTGCAGTCGTGACAAGCCCGGGATTTCCCTACTTCTCCAACCTTTGGGTGAAGATCGAACGGTCAGCCATGACACATCTTGAAGAACTATAGAAAGGGCTGGCTACCATGGCGTTTGGAGCTGTGAGATGAGGTTTAGAATTTAGGAATCGAACGCTGACCACAGTCCTTGCAAGATTCTCGTAGTTTGATGCCGCAGTTCACAGAGGTTGAAATATGGCTGATGGTTGACGGGCATTGTTGGACCTTGCTCCTAATTTGGAACCGTTTTGCGACGCAACGACAAGGTTCACAAGGATGCATGAAGCCGGAAGGATACGGAAAGCCGTATTATTGGTAGAACTAAGGATCAAATGTGCCAGCGAGATTTAGCGTTTACTATTTGACGATTACTATCCGCCCCACCAAAATTCGCCTGCACCTAACTCCGGCCCCCCAGCTTATCGTGTTTGTAATCCCGAGATGGAGCGAGTCCATCGGAATTACGGCTAGCTCTGTCCATCTAACTTACTTAAGAAAACTTCCGCGAGCATGTCGCCAGGGATTCTTACACCTCGTCACATCTTTGCATGTCCATCAACCTAAACAGAGTTCCGCCACAATCCCCTAATGTCTACTGTTGTATATATATAGAGAGAGGTCGTTAGTTTTCTCTGAGAACGCAAAGTTTGTAGATTTTACTCTTTCTCCTTATTCATTCTATTGATTGTGACGTTGCTGTTTTCATGTCTATCTACGATGGACTATTCGTCAGAAACCACACCCCATCGTGATCCTAATCTCCCAATGGTTCAGTCAGAGTATTCACTTGTGGATATTGCAAAAGATTCCATACCCGAGCGAGAAGCAGGGCCAGAGCCAGGGCCAGAGCAAGACCCAGAGAAAGAGCCACGACCAGAGCTCGGGACAAAGTTGAAAATAGAATTGACTAGACCCAATCCCGATGATTTTCCCGACGGTGGGCTTCAAGCTTGGTTGGTCGTTGTGGGAGGATTCTGTGCTGTATTCTGTAGTTTTGGCTGGATCAATTGTGAGCACCGGTCTAGATCTCAAAGTAGCACGAGTGGCTAACATCACAAAGGTATTGGCGTCTTCCAGAATTACTACGAGCATAATCAGTTGAAACAATACTCCTCAAGTACTATCGCCTGGATCCCTTCAACCCAGTCGTTCATGTTATTCTGCCCAGTATGTCGAGCAAAGGTGTTCCGACTCTTTCATGATATTGACTCTTCGCTTCTAGGGTTTTATTGCTGGAAAAATGGCAGACGAACTTGGACCACGGATTCCTATCTTGCTCGGCTCTTTTCTGCACATCTTTGGGTTAATGATGACTTCGATTTCGACAGAATACTACCAGTTTTTTCTTGCACAAAGTGTATGCAGTGGACTTGGGTGCTGCTTTCTCTTCTACCCGGGTACGTCTGTCTCTAAGCCCATACTAGAGAATCCCGTCTTACATTCGCTTTAGTTCTTGCGGCTTGTGGCACTTGGTTCCTTAGACATCGTGCACTAGCGTTTGGCATCATGCTCTCTGGATCGAGTATTGGTGGCGTTGTGCTGCCTATCATGGTTCAGCACTTAATACCCAAAATTGGCTTTGGGTGGGCGATGCGAGCCGTCGCGTTCACGTTCCTGGGCCTCCTTATTATTGCCAATCTTACCGTCAAATCCCACCTTCCGCCGGCTCGTCGACCATTCCACTTCATGGAATTGGTGAAGCCTTTCATGGAAAGGCCTTTCCTACTACTCGCACTTGCGGCTTTCTTCATCTACTTCGGCGGATTCCTTCCTTTCAATTTCCTCATCGTTCAAGGAGAAGCGTCGGGGATGTCAACAAATTTGGCGAGCTACTTGGTCCCAATACTGAACGGGGTATCGTGAGTGCTGCCACAGAGTCAAATCCAATCATAATCGTACTAATACGTGGAATAGGACATTTGGTCGCATTCTCCCTGCTCATGTCGGCGATACTTTCGGTGTCTACAACGTCATGATTATCCTCTCAGCATTTGGTGCAATCATGACTCTCGCCCTCTGGTTACCCGCGGCTGCCGATGCTCCAATCATCATGTATGCGATTATGTATGGATTTGCATCTGGCTGTACACTATCAATTATGCCAGCCATGGTGGCCAAGCTCGGACATATTAGCCAGCTGGGTGCCCGAAGTGGTGCTTTATATGCGTTCTCGTCGATTGGCGTACTTATCGGAAGTCCCATCGGAGGAGCGATACAGAACGATCAGCACGGCGGATACTCTGGACTCATCATTTTCACGGGCGTTGCATTATTGTTTGGAACTTTTTTCGCTGTTCTCTCGAGAGCTGCGTTAGTCGGTTTTAAGATTAAGGTCAAGGTCTAGATGCTACGTCTTCCATTTCAATATGAGTTGTGCAGACCACGAAGAACGAGCGCTTGAGAGACTAGGGATTCAGATTCGTTAATTACCAGAAATGGATTAGAAATGCGATACAACATCACGCGGCTAATGGTAATGATATGGTACACAGGGAAGGGCTTAAAATCCATGCAAAACGCCCACTAGGTGGGTGTATCTAGCTCCGAAGTTGGGATGTCAAATCCAGAATCCAAACGCTACTTGTACGAATGATGTGGAGAGGTCAATGACGAGATGCTTCTTCAGTTCCATTCCCAGTCATACTTCTTGTGGGTTTCCTTAATAAACTGAACGCCGCGGTCGATCGTTTCACGCTTAGTTGGGCCAGCAATACGGTCAGGAACTACAAGAAATCTGCACTTGTGCGGCATCAAGTTGTGGAAATGTTTCTTACGTTCGATCGAGCCATGGAATCCTTTCTCAATTGGCACCTCTTCAACTCTTTCCCTTTCTTCCTTTCAATTGGATTTTTCTCAATATCCTTCTTGAGACGCTCCACTAAAGTCAGCTGCTCATGCACGGGTGTATTGATGATCGGCGCGATGAGCAAAATGTCGTTTAGCAGCGTGTTGAGCTGTGCTAGAATAGGCCGAAACCGTGGATCATTCGAGTAATTTACGCGCCCAGAAGCGCCATAAGTATCAATCGATGGGAGAAGAACAGCGGTGGGGTTCCGCCTTGGAAAATTCTTTGGCTGAGGCTTCTCTTCTGGTGTCGGGCCAGGATCCATCTCGCTGTCTTAGTAGCCACACCCTCTGCTCTTGAATATTCCACTTGACCTTACCACACCATAGAACGTCACAATTCCCTTTAAAGCGGTCTTTGGCGGCTGGTGTGCTTCTTCAACTTGAGTCGCTGCCCTAGCAAGATTTCCGCCGGCCGAATCTCCATCCTCCACCTCCCTCATGAGTATCGCTGGCCAAGCAGGACACAGCACAAATTCAACCACTTTCCTGACCAAAAGCTAAGCGTATATCCCTACAACAGCCACCTTAACACTCGCACTTCCCAACAAAGGATAGTCATATGGCACACTCGTCAGTGTTCCTAGCTCCGCAGCATTCTCTCCATCCACAAAATCATTATCAATCGCCACGATAAACCATCATCAGTGGAACAAAGCGGTTTCTTGCCCAAGCAGCCTCAATACCAGACTTGCAGGCACAGTGTGGGCTGCACAGAGATTTCAGCCAATGGGCCACGACAATGGAAGCAATTAGAAAAATCGGAAGCAACACAAAAAGGAACGATTTACACATGTTCGTGCCAGTTACTCTCTTCCCCTACCTTGCGTAAGTAGTCCCCTAATCTCTTATTTGGATGCTCACATTATGGCCCACGCGTTTATCAATTGTGGTAGCTGGAGTATCATCAGGCCCACTTGACTCGTTCAAACACGACTTGCTGAGTAGAAGTCCCGTTGGGTTCCCAATCTCGCTCTCGGGATCAAGTGGGAGTGTGATAGGTGATGCGTTCAGGGACGGCGGAGGGGAATTGCAAAGTGACCCAGCATAGTCAAGAAATCGGCTCAAGGCAAAGCCAGCATCTGTACCATGCCAACTCGAGCCCTTCTGGCCAGCAACACTCGCCAATTCGATGTTGTAGTGACCCAGAGTTTGAAGTTTGAATCTAATGTGCCTTATATCCTCTTTCAAATCACTCTCTATCCGTTTCGTTCGTTCGTCTGTTGAGGTGGTGGTTAATCTTCAAAAGGTTCAATGGTTGGCAATTTACTTCGTAAGGTTTCAACGCAGCAGATTTACTTACAGTGTCATCGCACCAACAGCCACACTTAGAGAAAGTTTGTAAGTAAGAATTCTATCCTTAAACAGCTGGATCTCCTTCTCCTTAAACTCCTGCCTGATACTATTCCACGTCTGGACCTTAGCTGTCCCATCGCGCGTAACTTGTGTAAATGCATGCAGCATTATTTCTAAACTCTTCAAAGACGTCTAAACAGTTCTCGAGAGGTGTGCGCAGCCAATCGCAGAGTGACTGATTTCGGGAAAACTTGTCTTCTGCCCATGAGCACGCCGAGGACTTCGCAGAAGGCTTTCGGATCTGTCGAGAGTGTTGCAATATCTTTGGGAGCACCACGGAACCCATTGATGAATTCGGATCTTCGTTTCGAGCGGTGTAAAATAGATGTGAGGAGGCCAACCATTGCAGTCACGGAGAGTGGATACATGGCTCGGGAAAAAGCCCGGCAGCGGGCCGCAGAGAGCTAGAGAAGTTAGGAGGAAAAGTGGTGGGACCCGAAGCTCGCACCGGAGCATTGGTCACGCAGGTCCAGACTCTTCTCATTTTTGCAAGTTCGTAGTGGAGTTGAGATGGAGGCAACGAGGCTCTGAGGGAGGTTGGGATTTTTTCATGGCTCAGCCACAGTGCAAAGCCCCAACACGTGCAAACGCGGGGTAGTAATTAGCTGCAGCCAACCCCCCTCCCTGTCAATTTGAGTTTTCATCAGTGCATTGAGCAGGACATGCTGTGTTTTTGTTGATATTGAAAAGATTGGTAGCGGTTCGGACACAAATTTCATAAATAAGGCAGCCTCTATTTCGGTTCAAGCTTCTGCACCTGAATGAGACACGATGTTGCGTGCAACAGAGCGATCCCCCGCCGGAGAAATAGGCAGCTCGGCTTCTCAACTCCAGGCTGCATAAGATCCAAGGGTTGATCGCTAAATTGGAACCTTGATCCCTGATACATAAAAGGCTGAACACGACGGGTAAAACTTAGACGACACTTGTCGACACGAACATCCTACGTCTTACTAAAAAGACGCTCTCTCTAATCTTTGCGCACTGGCCTTTAATGGGAAATATGGCCGCCATTACCAAGCTACCTGTGGAGCTTGTTTACCAGATTCTCAATAGCTTCGAGGACCACAAAACGACTCTTTGCCGACTTTCTCTCGTCTCGTCCTTCTTCGTATCGGTGGCTCAGCAGCTTCTCTTAAGGCACTTAGACCTATCAGTAGATATATCACTGAATGGCATCAAGACTCCTTTCGACAAGATCATAAAAAAATTCGACGAGACCCCGCATCTTTCAGCGCACGTTCTGACCTTGGTGCTCTCTTCTCGACACCAATGTAATGAATCCCTTGATTCTATCAAGCGAGCACTCGACCTTCTCAATCGTGTGACCTCGCTACAATCTCTCGATCTGAATAACGCACTCATGCTGCCTCGATGGGACATAAGCCCACCGACCTCCGGCTTCTTCCTCGAAACAAACCATCTCCTTCGACTCACGAAGCTCAAGCTGAGAAGCCCATGGATCTCTTGGAGCGGCCTGGTTACACTCATATATCTCCCAAACCTAGAACACTTATCCCTGGCTTATCTTCCAAACGACTTTGCATCCCCTACCTTTGAGAACATTCAAGGCAGGATCTGTGCACTCCGGTCTCTCGAGCTAGGAATTTGGCAAGCACAACATGGGCTTCCTCTGAAGAGATTGTTCGAGATGACCACCAGACTGGAAGAATTCATGCTAAGAATGGGTCCGGAGACATCCTATATCTCTTCAGAGATCAGTCAAGCTATGGTACCCGTACACGACACGCTGAAGGTTCTTAGCATCAGTGGAGCTGATAGTCATGATGCGCAACCCGTATCTCCTCTCAATCTGAGTGGTTTCAGAGTATTAGAGAAGGTGGAAGTTTTATCAAGTTTATATTTTGGATCGCGTGATGCGGAGAGATGGCGAGTGGGGCATTATAAACTTCTGCCACGTTCGTTGCTCGATTTGCAGGTACGCTCTTCCCAAGGGTCCCGCAGAACTATGTACTAACAGCTTTCCTCCTTCAGATCAACTTTGTTGATGATACTCGAATCATTTCAACAATGCACCCAACACTATCCGTGCCTGAGCATTGGCAGGTGAAGTGGCTGTCGGAATTGGCTGTCAATAAAAGCACCCACTATCCGAATTTTCGCTCTTTGATTCTTCGAGAATCGTATAGTCCGGCGCGGGGTCGCTGGAATGCCTACTTCGGCAATATGTTGTGGCACCAGGTGGAATTGCGGCAATTGCCAGAGGGCGTGAAGCTGGAATTTGAGACGAACTCTATCGCGTTTCAGGGTTGGGCTCAAAGGTAGTTATGAGCATGATGACTGTGTTTGGAGGTGTTTCTGGGGGATTTGGCAGATGGATTGCAGCTCATCCTGTTTGCGGCCGGTGTTGTCCGTTTTGAACACCAGGGCCAATCTACCTGACAAGTTGAGCCAAACTAGGGCAAGAAAACTTGTAGAGTTAAACACAATGTCACCTGTATTACTGGGAATCATCGCTTGAATTGCTTGTCTTGGGCAAATCTTACACCGCCTTGCCCCGCATTCCATTTTCGCTCTCGTACCTTGCACACCAGTTTCGATACCCTCCTCGGATTTTTCCAGGTGTTACTCAACCCTTCCGTTCCAACCAACACCGTGTTTAGCAGTACAAGTGGGCTTTAAAATAATGCACATCAGTGGATCTGAGAAAATATCAAAGTTTGTGTAACTCAATTCACATGCTGCCTTGCATGCCCATGTTCAAACGGGAACCTGCAGGCCTGGCGGCTCGGTATTTTTTTTAACGACACCTCTTTCTCCCAAAAAGGTCTGCTCCAAATTCATTTCCTTACATTCTGACGAATCAACAGCCATGGTGGTCATCACTTACTTCCTTGAAGAAAGTGACCCTGAAGATATTGGCATGCTGGGAGCACGATACCTTCACGCTTTGCATCTCTCGTCTGCTCCTACTTGAAACTCTTGGCCCAATGCGTACTCCTAAAGCATTTAGTCCTGTGCCTGGGCTTGAGAAAAGATTCTTAAAAGCATGGGCGTTCTCCTTTCGACCGTCTCATGAACTGCTCCACGGGGATCCAAACCTGCCAACACGCACCCGAAGCCTTGAATTCTCTTGGACGGATGCAGTACCACAGAAGAATAATCGAGCTTTGGACGTCCTTCAACGCGTCTCATGGAATCTTTGGAGATATCGACCTCGTTGAACTGAACCCTCGTACAATGCAAGATTCTGTCCGTCGCTTCTCGGGACAAACCACCTGCCGCGGCTCATAAGGCTTGAGGTGAGATGCCAATGCCCCCTTAGGCCCGCGCTGGCGGAGTTCCTTCGTCTTCCCAGCCTACACACCTTGATATTGGCACATCTGCCGCGACCTCCACGCTCCGAGTCTGAAAGGTTGGTCCTCACTGCTTGGAACAGAGTTGGGCAGCTGGAAACCAGGTTTTGGTGATCGCTTGCAGCGTTACTACAGAGTGTGGATGCACTGGAGAAACTCAGCATAAGACCGGCGAATTAATACTCACCTACTTGGGTCGGACAAGCTTTGGCAGCAGCCCGACACTCTCTGAGAGTCCTTGCTTTGAAAAAGTCCAAGATGTGCAGATGGAGGGCGGTATACTATGAGTCATGTCTAGATTTGCGCAGCTTCGAGGAGTTGGAAAAGGCACATGTTGTGCCGCATCCGTTCCTCGGCGCCGAGTATGCGGATTGGTGGAGGCGTGGCCTCTATCGAATCCTGCCGAATTCCTTGCTTGAGCTTCAGGTAATGCCTTTCCGCGTTGCACACATATAGATGCACTAACACCAACGTGAAATTGTTTTCTCAAATGGAACCGGCATCATCGATGTTGTACCGCGGACAACAGCAGAACGAAACAGGTACCAAAGGTTCCGCGTTGGGATCTGGACTAGGTGGTGGAGCTACCCGTCAACAAAGCCACTCATCTCCCGTCATTCCATTCGATGTCACTTGAAGAGCGGGTCGAGAATGCCCTTGTCGAAGCGTATATCGTGGTGGCTCAGCGAGTGCCGTTTTTGAGCCTTTAATCAATGAATCGAAAGAGGAGAGGAAATGAAGAGAGAAGAAGGAGATCCTGAGGAGGGACGATTTGTTATATCGACGTTGGGAAAACCTACTCTTAGCTCGAAACACGAGCTGGAAACCTCCGGGTAAAAGCAGCATCGTACTAGCAGGATGGGATCCCAGAAACGACAGGTCTAGATGCTAGACCGATCGGAGAAAATATCTTGATGAACTAGCGGGTTCGGGAGCTGAGATCTTCAGTTTCAGCTTCAAAATTGCAAGTGTCGAAACTTGATGATCCCCCCCTCTTTTCCCTAATCTGATCCACGTGACCTAAACGAAAGAGTCGTTACGAAGAACTCATTTTACTTCCACTTGCAATTTCCACCTGGATTCCAACCCATGGTAAGCCAATATATATCTGAAATCCAGGACAATAACACCCATTTGACAGGCCTAGTCCTGTAAACGAAATGCCGAAAATACTCCCTATTTCGGGTTACTAAAGACCGAGGATTGTGGGCCTGGTTATTCCCGACGACTGCCCGATGCGGCCCGAACAGGCAGGCTCTGAAAAGCAGTAGCAGGTTCAAGGGTTTTGCTTGTGGCTAGCATGGCTTTCTTAGCGGGGGGTGCCATCTTGATATCAATCTTTCCCCACGGTCCCGGACCCTGCGCGCGCAATACACACTGACTGGTCATCAGAGCTTTCCCACCATTCGGAGATCCCATATATGATCCCACATATGATTCCACATATGAGATTCCACATATCGAACATGAATTCGGTCCTTTTTGGCCACTTCTTGCGTTCTCTTTTTGCCAGTATCGGATTACGCGATGCTCGTATCCCGAGAGCCAAGTGCAACTACGCGGCCGCTGCAACGTTACCGCTTTTCCGGGCGTTTTTGTGGTGATGGGGATATTTGTTTTGGAGGTCTGGGGTACGAAGAAGCGGAGGTCCCGAAGCCAGCGACGCCATGGCATGCAAGCAGCTGTGGCCGAAGGACAGGGCCGCGAGCGAATCCAGCGGCAGCGGGTGGGGATCCAATGAGCACAGGAGCTGCAAGATATTCTAGAAAGCTTCTGTGTCGTCACGGAGCAGGATGCCCTATTCAGCAGCGCCGGACACCGTCGCTGCCAGAGTCACAGGTTGCTGTAAGGCTATGCACGAGGCTGCTGCAACTCTACTCTAAAATTCTCCGGGAGATACAATGTCACCGGAGGCTTTGTTTGGAGTGTGAGACGCGACTGGAGCATCCTAGAAACGGCCAATTTAGGAGAGAAAATAACGTTTGAGACAACTAGAGCTTGAGCCAACGGCGCCGAGGCCTTCTAGCGGCCCATTCTTTCCAAAGAGGACAACATCAGACGACAACACTCCCCCGAGGCAATTAGACTGCAGGACGCCTCCTGCTACTTTAAGCCTATCTGCGATTGAGTTTACCAGTTTATCGGGGTGCAGGAGCTGGCAGCGAGCTGGACACCATCACTCCGGAGTCTGCTGCATCGCCTCGGCCGCTGCCAATCTGCATCTGCGACTGCGGCGCTCGACGAGTCGAAGGGGGCGTCATCATCATCTCCAAGCTCTCCAACCACCCGTCCAGCGGCCCTGAGCTGAGCAGAGAGCAGATGGCTTTATGGCTTCACGTCGCTTGGAAGCTCCGAACGGCGTGGCCAGGGCCAGATTGATGTCTCCCGCCGCTGCCGGTAACTGAGGCCTGGGAACCCGAGACAGGCGTGGATTTCGTATCGAGCAGCAGGTATTGCCGCTGAGGACCCTGGGGGGCCTTCAGCGACCCGCCCAAATAGGCCATTAAGTGGTAGAAGGCGGCAGCTCGCGTGGCCCATTGGGCAGGACTGGCGTCCCCAAGGACGTTACCACCGTTTGACCGCTGAATAATGCTTCACAAGCGCCAATCTGCTATCGGGCAGCAGTAGGGGCGCTTCGCTGCTGGGCGTTCGTGCGCGTGAACAGGCGTGGACGCCGTGGACGCCGTGGAGCGCCGTGGTGGAGGGAGTGAGTTGTGCAGCAGCTTGTGCTTGTGCTGGCGTGCTGGGGAAATAATGGGTGCTGCCCGGACGGCTTCGCTTTGCGTTTTATTGACAGCTCAGGGGGCAGCAAGTGGGTCGAACGGTCAGAGTTGAGCTCGCTATGCTGCTTCCAGTGCCCCTGTCCACGGCTCGTTCCCAGTTAGGGACACAGTCCGGGAGCGGCACAAGGTTGGCGGTTGGCCCATGTGTCTCGCCCCTTGAGGGACGCGATCCCAGCGCCCCAACGTCTTTTTTATATGTTCCCCCGTTTGGGATCGCCATCAGATACGACTTTAGGCACGGCGGTCGAGGCGTTCCCGCTGCCAATGGGACTGGCGTCCACAGCACGAGCAGGGCTCTCACCAATGCAGATCACGCGCCAGCCACTCTTGCTCGTTCGAGACTGCCATGGGCGCTGGAAGAGTGATCGCATTGCCGTTCAAGGAGGGGAACCTAACGGCGATGGGGATGGGGCCATGCCATCCAAGGGACAGCGGAAGGAACTTAAAGCCATGAGGCTTCCGGCCCCTCAGCATCTTTGGCCCCTTTCAAACACCTGGTCCAATCCCACGAATCACCGTCTAGTGCCATACGGGCATAAGCCAGGGCTCCGGTCCTCATCTACCTTTACCTCCCATGCCTGATTTGATGGCAGCAAGATCATCATTAATTCTATGCGCTTGAAACTTTACATTTTCTGTTTATCTTTAAATCGACTTGGCGGCCCGGACGAGGGAGAGATGCGTCGATGTCCATCACACACTCGATGACGATGGCAAACATCAAGCCAGAAGATGGAGAGCACTCCATCTGGCAAGGCTACAGCCACCAAGCTCCCAGCGTGTCCCATCCCCCCGCATTCGACTCGAACTATCACTCTCCCGCGTTGTCTATCCCGTACCACGGACGACCCCAGAAAGGGACTTACCGTTCTCTGGACATTCCGTCAATACATCCACGTCCTCCGCCGCGAGAGGGATCTGGGGTCATGACTGCATCACCACCGCCCTTGAACACCCACCACAGCTATCCGTCGTTGAAGAGAACCTTTCAAGGGGAAATACCGTATGGGGAAAGCGTGCAGGAGTTCAAGGACGAGATCGACGCACCGAAGCCCACGATCAGCCAAGACCACAGGTTGCTTTCTTTTGGCAAACTCCAAGACAAGCACACCATCATCGACGGTCAAGGTCGAGTACAGCAAATCGAGTTAACAGCGCAGATACACGGGATGTTCTTCCTATCGGAACTAGCAACACCAGCAGGAGAGAGTCATTTAGTGCAGCCCGAGCTGACATGCTACCGACGAAACTTGTTCCAGATATCTGGAAGCGTCACTACACCACGAAGCGCCTTGTCAATAGTTACTGAACACAACAATAGGATCCCCATCGTTTCATTGGAAGTCGTCATCTCCGCTACCGAGTCTGTTGACAACCACATCGTGAAGCTGATCGTTATCCCTTGGAAGACCCCACCACCCAACTCACCCGAAATCCCAACAGGCCAAGAACATGAGCCTGCACCCATACCACTACTACCGTTCGACGAAGGCCCCGATGCAGATCCCGACTTCACGGTGTATCCGATTGCGTATCGGAGGTTGCAATTCAGGATTGCAACGGCAAACAATGGTCGAAGACGAGAGCTTCAACAGCACTTCACACTTCACCTCAACGTTGTGGGGACTTTGGCGAATGGTACGAAGTTGAAAGTTTGTGAGACGACTACCGCGCCAATTGTGGTCAGAGGTCGAAGTCCGAGAAACTTTCAGGCGAGAAAGGAGATTCCTCTTGTTGGATCGTCCTCTTCTCGTGGGCAACCTCCTGAGCTTCAGGTTGCTACAAACATTATGCCGAATACTGGAGGTCATGATGGAAAGAAGACAGCGAAGCCGCAAACGCTTGAGCTTCCAAGGTCACCTTTCACGTTCGATTCGAGCACAATTTCGGGATCTCCCTCTATGATTCGACAGTAAGTTCATATTTTCCTTGTTATACTGTTGATTCTCTTTGCTTCGCTATTATATTAGAACCGTGCTACACTCCCGCGCAATCCTTGTTGCGGAGAGAACCTTATTTTTTACGTACACTTGCTGACAGATTAAGGACTTATTCCTCGTGGAACGCAACTCACACTACAGATCACACCACGGCACCAAACACGCCAAACTACCCAGCACCGTCAATAGGAATAGACAATTACCTGCAGGTCAACCAGTCGGATCCAAATCTCGCTCAGTCAAGCACGCATTCCTCAGCAACAAATCTTGCTCCCGGTCCAGCGACACTCCGTCAACAATACGCTTACCACCACCCCCCTTCCTCTGAACCACCCTCTTCCACCACCCTTCGCTTCATTGACAGCAACCCGCGACCCGCAAAATCCCCACGACACGTTGCGCCTCCAGAGGTTCCCTCAAACGCACCTCAAGCTTATTCCGAGTACTCGACCCGCTTCGCGGCTCCTTATAGCCAAGCACCCTCAGTAGCCATGCGGTCGCGAGCACCCGAGTACTTCCCCACCACGCAACAACATTCGATGACCATGAACCAGCCGTGGACCAGCGCATCAGAAGTAGGAGGAGTCTACGGTACAAGTCAACCTCCCAGCGTCCACCAGTACGAGTTTCCAACCGAGCAGAGCCAGTACGTAAAACAAGAAGGAGAGGCACCTCATCCGCCTATGCATTATACCTGGAATCTTCAACAACAATGATCTGACCTTAATCCTAAACGCTAAATCCTAATTTCGATTTTCAATACGACCCCTAGAACGACTTCCACGACGACACCGATACAGATACAGAATGACTTAAGACTTGCCTTGCTTTACCTCTTCGAATCGACTATTTGCTTATTATTGTACCGGTCCGCTTCCTAGGCCGTGCATGAGCCCGGCGCAGGGAGTTTGCTTTGCTGATTGATTATGATGGGAATGAGGAGGATGGATTGCTACTTATTAGAGAGCAGAGAGAAGAGGTAAAGTTAGCCGATCGGGGTTTGGAGCACGAAAGATATACACGCAGCACATACAGGATTGTAGGCGCAGGATGGCACTGGATGGAGGAAAAGCACGATACCCTACAGCAAGCACTTCTTTCACAATATACACGAATAAGACCGTCATTGAGTTGCTGCGGATTTCTGCAAGAGGACTTTGTTTGAAGTGTCTTTACCTTTATTGGAGTATATGTGATTCTTTTACGAAGACCCAGAATCCACTACTATACTTCGGATAAATACAGATTGGTTGCTTCCCATGTCGCAACATATCCCCAAGTTGAATTTCGAGAAAAGCACCTTCTCCTCTCTATTGAGCTAACTTTCCATGCTCTAGAACGAATAAAAGCCGACACATCCAGAAACTACAATATCTTTCCTTTTCATCAGAATCATGGGAAGCAAAAGGCCCATTTCCCGTAAATGGTAGACCCCATCGAATCAGATCATTCCCCCACCCCAATTCCTGATTTTTGTTACTGGAAGCCCAAAATCTCTAGTATTCGCATCTTGAATCCAAACCCCCCTTTTCACGCGCAACCAGTTTTCTACCGGTTTCAACCGGCTAAAATCTCACCACGCGATTGGCGTTCCTCGGCGATATTCTGCTATTTCCCCTCTTCCCCTAATAATACCCGCAATTATTTCCCATGGCATAAACCCCCCATCAAACTCGACAACCATCCCCTTCCTGCCGTTTTCTGGGCGGAAACCTTATCTATTGGTCGCATTGTTCATTGGTCCGTCTTATGTTCGTGGAGAATCCCCCTTTTCCCTGAGAACTGCTTGCGATTTTCATGCCTTTGATGACTCGTCGGCTTTCAAAACGGACAATCCCCAGGAGATCCACCCCCGCGCTCATTTTCCTCCAAAAATATGCAACGGTTTCAAGCAGAAACCGATGGAAATTGGCGGCTGGTCACTGGATTTCTGCTAGTTGTGTTTCAAGAAAGAGATGTTCATTTAATCCTCGCATCAGAGGATTTGCAGACCCGGTTTTCTCCCGGTTTCAACCCCTCCAACCCTCACCCCGCATTTCAAAAGCAAAACCTCCAAATCTGGTGAGCTCCTCGATCAACAAGTGATCATTTTATCATCATAGCGTAAGAAACTCCTCGTCAAAATCCCAATCTCGCAATGCCCCCCCCCCAAATTATTTTTTTCGCCACCCAATTCCCACCAAAGCATTGAAGAAATTTGCCCAGACACCCCCTCCCCCATCCTAGGAAATCGATATTGCGGCTTGGCCCCCCTCGCCTCGCTACCCATTCTCCAAAGAAGAATTAATCCTTCCGGCTCCATGCATCCGTTCCCGCAGAGTCGGCAAACCGAGCCGGCCTCCAACCACCAATTTCTTCTTCCTTTTGCACTCAGTAGCCGAATGAATGGGTGAACATAGCTTGTTTAACCCCGGCCCCTACAACCAGAGACAAGCAATCAGAATCCCGATATTAAGCGTAATCTTTGTTGAATTGTATATTTCGGAAAGGAAATTTGGGCCGGGGGGGCGGGGGGGCCGCGTGAAAACGCCATGCTTTCAGCATGAGGAGAGATTCACGAAGCGTAAATGTTTCCGCGGTTTATCATTTTTCAACGAGACAAAGGAATAATCACAAGTTTTCATATATATATTCCAAGACCAAAAAAAGGGGGGCAAGGGCGGGGGTCCGGGTTTGAACACTTCGAGTTTATTTTTCTAAGGTCTATTTATCTATCCCATGCGCTATCACTATTGATAAAACTCTTTAGGTCAGATGCGGTGGTGATGGTGGCCCCACGGTAAGGATATGACCATCTTATCGGGATTAGGAACTGCTTGGTTGGTGGAAGCTACTGGGAGGGACACTATCATAAGGCGTAGATCTAGCCTGTCGCTCATTTACCGACATTCGGCT
The DNA here is from genome assembly GCA_021399465.1 of Hyaloscypha sp. PMI_1271. Lineage (NCBI taxonomy): Eukaryota > Fungi > Ascomycota > Leotiomycetes > Helotiales > Hyaloscyphaceae > Hyaloscypha > Hyaloscypha sp. PMI_1271. The sequence continues at coordinate 75,949 of JAJTUS010000080.1, forward strand.
CGGGAACGACCGTGAACAGAGTCTTTCATCTCCGCCGATAGCACAATCCTGCCATCGTGAGCATGATTCCGATGATGAAAATCGGCACCCCGACTGCGAGTGCGACGGGAACGGTAGCATCTCTTCTCGAAAGGGCTTCGTAAAGTTGGTCGTTAAGTGCTGGCATGAGGATGTTGCTTTTCTGTACCGTGTGATAATGCTTGATGGAGTGCTCGACTTAGTATTGATCCGAGTGTTCTTATCCCCTTAATGAGACCTCACTTGGTCGAGACTTGAGTGCTAACTCGGGTTTTTAGTAAGTGATTTTGGGATGAAGAATCCGAGCGGTGTTGTCGAAAGGGGGCAAAAACAAATATGAGGTTTCTTGGCAGAATATATAGTACGGAATTGCGTAATAATTCATTGTGAATCAATCAGACTTGTAATTTCACAAGAAGTTTTGAGGGTGATGGACCAAAGTGATTCCAATCACACTGTGAATGAATGTAGTGCTAATTGGATTCATCGACGTCGTGGAGACGAGATATAAGTAAGTGGCCACAGAATTAATGTACTAAAGAACGGAAGTAAGCTAGTTTGTGAAGAAGGTTGATTCGGATTCCAATCTTTCCTTGGGAGTGTGACCGACCAACCACAGAGACTTGCGCTGAGAAGCCGAACCGGCGAACATAATTTTTATCCCGGCCCCCACAACTGTTCCTTCAGCCTCGCCGACCCCATTCCAATCCCTCAATCTAGACGACAAACAGCTTCAGCCCGTAGCCTCGTCCATCCACACCAGATTATCGGGACCCCAACTCTAGGCCCGGCTCCGCATATTCGTCGTCCTGCTTTTTGGCCGTGGAACCTGCAACCGCAATCCTTCAGCCCCCATCAAAAATCCTTTCAGCTTCGTTCGCGATATCCGGATAGCACCGAAGAGAGAGAGGATGGATTTCGACCTCCCCAACGCAAAACGGTACCCCCTTCATTACCTTTCCTTCCTCCCTCTCTCCCTCCCTCCCTTTTCCCCCACGCACCACCAAGCTAAACCACCTCCAGCGTCCGCCGCTCCGAACTCTTCTCACACTCCCAATCCTCAGCCCCCGAACCAGAAGCAGCAGACCCCACCTCCACCACCCTGCTGCAAGCCCGACTAGCCGCTCTCTACGGCCCCCTCGACATTCTTCCTGCCCCCCTCGCCCCCTCAAATCCTGTGAATCCTGCCCCCAAGCACAAAGCAACCGCATCTACACACGCACGAAACGGGGTTCGAGATCATGCAAACACAAACGCAGACGCAGACCCAGCGCAGGAAGATGCAGATAAGGACGAAGAAGAGCACGCCTTCGAATTCCGCCTGTTCTCCGGGCCGTCCGCCTCCGGGCCACGGACACAGAAGATCGTACTAGTTGACGACGAAGCCTCGGGGCTCGGGGAAGGCGGGTTCATTCGTCGAGAACGAGACAGGGCATTCTACATTGCAGAAAAAGCGGAAGGCGAAGCGCGAACTCGCTTTCAATTCGCTGCTCTATCTGGAGACGATGTTTTGCAAGGAATGAAAAGGAGGAATTGGGGGCTCGAGGTCCCGTGGAGGGTGAGGGTTTTGCAGGGTACGTCTACGTTGACTTTGGGACAGAAGGCGGAGGTGAGAAGTACAGTCACTGCACAATCTGCGGATGCGGTAAGTGAGGGGAGGAAGAAGCCGGGCAAGAAACGGCGTGTGATTCTGCGGGAGCGGAGAAGGAAGATAGAGGCGCGGGAAAAGGCGAAGAGGAAGGAGAGGGAAGGTAAAGAGGAGGCTGAGCGGGAGAAACGAACGCGGAGGAATCGAGAGAAGAAGGTGAAGCGGAAGATGAAGGAGAAGGCTTTGAAAGCCTGCAACCCTGAAGCTTCTGCCTCTGCCTCCGTTCCTGTCGACGATCAATCCGGCAGCGAATGATTAATCATCACCAAGACGCCATTGAGAAAAGTGATGCAGAGGAAGTTAGAGAAAGGACAATCAATTCTACGCTTATCCCCAGAAGTAATGGAAGGATCAGAAATGCCAGCGCGGCGCAAACCACGATCTATGCACGCGGAGCCCATGCTCGATGCCGGATAGGTAAAATGCAGAAATGCGAATGCCAATGCAGAACTAGGAATTTTTACAGCGAGAAACTTCCTGCAATACCCGAATCCAGTCCCGATCCAACCTCATATCCATCCTGACTTCGTCACTCGTTCATTCGTACCCCTCCCTCCACGGACGCTCAAACATCATACATCTTCCCCCTCGCCTCCAACGCCCCTTTGATAGCATCACAGCTATCCTTCGCATCCCCAAACAGCATCTTGGTGCCGGGCATATAGAACATCGGGTTCGGGACGTCCGCATACCCGCTCGACATACCGCGCTTCATGACGATAACCTGCTTGCTCTTCCACGCGTGCAGCACGGGCATGCCGGCGATGGAGGAGCCAGGCTCCAGGGCGATCGGGTTCACGGTGTCGTTGGCGCCGATGACGAGGGTTACGTCCGTGTCGGAGAAGTCGTCGTTGATTTCGTCCATTTCGAGGACGACTGCGAGGGTTAGTGAGGGGAATCTCAAAGGAAAGATTGTTTGAGCGTTGGTTGAGGCGGGGCGGACTTACTATCATATGGCACGCTGGCTTCTGCGAGTAGCACATTGCATTGTCCAGGCATACGTCCAGCAACGGGATGAATAGCAAAGCGAACATTAACACCCTTATGCTTCAGCATCCTCGTGATATCACTAATTGCATACTGAGCTTTTGCAACTGCCATGCCGTAACCCACCACAATTATCACGCTCTCTGCTGTGGCTAGAGCATCAGCCGTTTCGTCGACGGTGGTCTTTGTGATCTGTCCCTCGATCTTGTATTCGCTGTTATCGGTCGGTGCTATACCGCCGAAGAGGACGTTTGTTAGGCCGCGATTCATAGCGACGCACATGATGTACGAGAGAATGGAACCGGAGACACCGATGAGGGCGCCTACGGTGGTGAGGAGCGGGTTGTCGAGCATGAAACCCTCAGCGACGAGAGCGAATCCAGAGTAGGCATTGAGGACGGTGATGACGACGGCTAGAGTGTGTCAGTCGACTGGTAAAGAAGGGGTAAAGAGGACTCACGCATGTCAGCGCCACCGATAGCGGCAGTGGTAGTATAACCCTTCAAGAAACTGAGGATGGCATTTCCAGAAAGACATGCAGCAGCAATGATTGGTGATCCAGGTGCCATTGCGAGGAAGGTGCCCATGGTAGCAACATTAAGGCCGAGAAGGGAAGAATTGAGGAAGTGTCGTGGGCCAGGGATTCTGATTGGCTTTGAGGACATGCGACCTGCAAGCTTGAGGAAAGCCACAACCGAGCCGGTGAAGGTTACACCACCTAAACGAATGAGCAAGGCTTCTAGAAGGACGGAACGGGAGCTTACCAATCAGGACGCCCAGGTATCCTGCCACCATATGCAAGGTGGAGATATCTGCTCCCCCAATATGTGCCATCACACTACCGAAACTGGTCAAGACGGCTGCTAGACCCACGACTGAATGCAGTGCGGCCACTGTCTGAGGCAAATCAGTTGCAGTTGTTCGACGACCAATCATCAGACCTAAATGTGTTAGTTGCTGCCAGGCAAATTGTGATCACATTGCTCACCAATAATAGCCCCAATGCCAGCGACTCCTCCAAATTGAGCCAAAACCGCAGGAGGAAACCCAACAGCAGCCAAAGATGCAAGAATACCAGAGCCGACACCTAATATGCCGAGGATGTTTCCCTGACGAGCAGTAACTTGAGAAGCGAGGCCGGAAAGAGAGCCAATGCAAAGAAGAGAGCTTGCGAGGTATCCGGCTTGAACAAGACCAGCCATACCAGTGCTTGCGGCGGCAATGTATCCTCCAGTGAAGAGAACACCAGGAACAGCATACAGCCATGGATACTCAGGTGGATCAGTTGGACCTGTTAATGTCAGAGAAGTCCTTCAAGGATTCCGCCGCAACTCACGCTTGAACATATCCAACATTCGCTTCGTAATGACGAATCCTCCTGAAACGTTCACGAAGGCCAACAGGACTGACAGAGCTCCAAGGACTTGTGGGAAAGTATGCGGGAGAATACCACCACCCATGATGAAGAAACCTCCAACACCGACCATTCCTAAAGATCCAGTTAGCCTTGGCCAAACTCACGGGAGATGGATTCTCACCAGAAATGGCATTGGTGACACTCATGAGCGGCGAATGCAGAGCTGGGACTACACCCCAGACAGTGCGGTATCCGATGAGACCCGCCAGCGCGAATGTGAAGAAGTTGCCCATAAAAATTGGTCCTGTGGCTTTACCCAACGCAAGAGCAAGTCCCATTCCACCTGTCACTGTGGCTACTTCTCGTGTGGTCTTTTGCCATGGTGTAACAGCAACAACTTCAGGAGCTTTAGTATCGTGTGCAGGGTTGACAGGGCGTGGTGGTGGAGGAGCTGGCCGTGGAGCTGTTGGCACAATGTCTCCTTTGTAGGTGACGATTGAGCCTCGAATAACCTCATCCTTCAAGTCAACTCCGAAGTGTTTCTCTTCTGGTGCCATCGAAAGGAGGAATTTGGTGATGTTGTTCGAATACAGCGTTGAGGACTGGGTCGGAAGTCGTGATGGGAGGTCAGTGTATCCTGGATTATGATTAGACGGGTCTGAAGGGCAGCTAGAACTAGACAAACCAATAACAGTAACTCCATTGTGCTCAACCAACTGTCCTGGTACTGTAGCCACGCAGTTCCCACCGTTCTCAGCAGCAAGATCAACGACCACGCTTCCAGTTTTCATGGCAGCAAGCATCTGGGAACTACGATCAGATGACAACAGGCAGAATACATTCATTCAAGCTTACCTCTTCCGTGATCAGCTTTGGGGCAGGTCTCCCTGGGATCAGTGCTGTAGTGATTACAATGTCTACTTCGCGGCATTGCTCCAAAAAGAGTTTCATTTCGGCTTCGATGAATTCTTTAGACATCTCCTTTGCATATCCTCCAGCTCCCGAGCCGTCTTCTTCGAATTCTACTTCAATGAATTCGGCCCCAAGTGACTGTACTTGTTCTCGAGCAGCTGGTCGGGTATCAAAGCCTCTAACAATGGCTCCCAAGCGTTTTGCCTATGGATTGTTCACAAATGATTTAGGGGAACTTGGAGGAAGCACTTACTGTTGCAATTGCACTCAACCCTGCAACGCCAGCTCCAATGACGAGAACTTTACATGGCGGGATCTGAATACGTGTGAGAGATGGAAAAGATTAAGTTACCGAACTACTTACCTTGCTGTGGAGCACTATTAGCGCAATTCTATTCTCTGATTGGAAAACTTACCCAGCTGCAGTTACTTGCCCAGTCATAAACCTCCCAAAATGATTAGATGCCTCCAGAACAGCTCTGTACCCCGCGATATTGGCCATTGAGCTACGCATCACGTGATCAGTCCCCTCTTTCACATGCTGAACAGCCGAAACCTACCTCAGCGCATCAAACACCTGAGCCCTCGAGATTCTAGGAATCATATCCATAGCAAAGCTAGTCGTCCCACTGTTCGCCAATTTCTCCACCACCTTCTTGTTCTGCGCCGGATACACAAACGATATAATCGTCGACCCAGGTTTCAATTGATCCACCTCGCTCATCTGGCCATCGAAACTGGGTGCCCTGACCTTGAGCAGGATGTCGCTTTCAGACCAGATGGTCTTGCTCTCTCCCAGTGTGACGCCTGCCGCCTCGTAGGCCTTGTCGGTGAGCTGTGCTTCAGCACCTGCGCCGCGCTGGACCAGGACGCGCTTGAAGCCCTTCTTGAGCAACAACGAGGCATTTTGTGGGGTAATGGCTACGCGCCGCTCGTTGGGGTAGGTCTCGCGGACGACTCCAATTGTAAGGTCTGCGTAGGGGATCGAAGTTACAGGAGGGACGTAATCGGGAGGAGCTGCAGTATCGCTTTCGTGTCTGGCTGGAAGGATCCTCGAGACGCGTGGACGGAGATCCTTTCGCTGCTCGTCCCACTTCTGCGACGGACGGTAGAGCGGTCGAACGTGACGAGCTGGAGGAAGCACAGTTAGATAACGGTACTAGATAATGGTACCTGAACCTTCTCTCGGCTTGCTGACATACCTAGAAGCCCGAGGTTGGAGCGCCGTGACAGACGAGCAGCAGAACGTATGCCAGCTCGACACTGGCCTAGTGTCGGCCGCATTGTCGACGAGTTTATCATGGTCGAAACAAGCGTGTGGTCCTCGCAGTCGACGCCGTGGAGCCGCGAGGGAGTGCGAGCATCGGCCAAACAATCGAGGCTCGCGTCGAGGACGAGGCCAGTCAGTCAGTCAGTCGATTCACCTCGCTGCTCGGGGTCCAGAATGTAGGGAAAGGTCACGGTTGCACACCGATGGGCCGGGTGTAAGCAGTGAGTGACTGTGTAAAGTCGCGCATTTGATTAGATTAGTAGAGTAGAGCCGGCGGCGGCGGCGGCGTGTTTGGAAAGCCTTTTGCCAAGGTCGCCGCGCCTGCTTTCAGCTGCAGCTTCCTCTTCCACTTCCATTCGTGGGGTGCGTTGCGGGTGCGGGTGCGAAGGGTGGGACAGGCAGAACGGGAACGAGTGAAGCGTGTGGGGTTTTGCGGAGCGGTGCGAGGGGCACGAGGGGTGTGTGTGCGAGGGTGCGAGGCGTGCGGGGGAAAAAGCTGAGACCGAAGCAAATCCACCGCTGACTTCCACGGTGAAACTCTTATTGTAGAATCGCCGAACGGTCGAGCCGATCCTTCAGACAGGCAGCTGCTCCGAGGGAAGGCCAGAAGAGCTGAATTACTGTACGTAGAAATCGCCGAGTTTATCGAATACTCCTGCATCCCACCCAGAGCAGCGGCAATGTGGCGGCGGGTAAGTTCAGTCAGATGCAGGTTCAAGAGGCGTGCATAAGAGGAGCCGCTCGCATTCGACGATGTGACTCGGGGAGTGTTTCATCCGAGTTTGGATGAATTGGAAACGTTTTCACATTATGTTTAGCTTCCGAGTGGTCGAATGGGGAGCCTCCTACATGCAAGGGGGGTACAAGAACGTTGCACGTGACGTGAGGTCTCACCTCACCATAACTATCGGAGACATATCTCCTCTGAGGTAGTTCTTTCATAATCTGTAGTGCGTTGTTGATCATTCTATTGGTTTGAACGTACGCTGAGACACCGACTGCCACGTGATTGCCCTTGGAAAGTTCTCGCTTCATCTCGCTTGTTGCATTTCCTCCCCTGTGTCATCCACGAACACCTGTATAACGGACTGAAAAGGGAGCGCAGTTTTTGATGTTCTGAGGCAAACTAAATAAGTAATTGCTACCAATTCGAATATTTTCCTATCCACTTGTACTTTCAAATTTTATACATTTAGAAAGCCTATAAGGTTCTAGAAAGATTTGAAGGTCATCGTCTGCCGATGTCCCACTTAAGAATTATATTGATAATCAGCACCTCTGTATTTATCCATCGTGGGCCGGTCTCAAAAAACCTGCTTTCAAATTGAACGATCTTCACATTCTTACCGTCATACCGACCTGATCCCAGGTATACGAAACTGCCTCAAATTTGCATTCATCATTGTCTGCCGCAGGAAGGTCCATATTCAGAAATGGGGGGTGAGGGATGAAGCAATATTACCTTAAGCTCGGTGGGGGATTGAGGGGCCGAGAGCTGATAGTTATCGACTTCATGGAGAGTATTTGATCGAGGAAAGCTCAGCTAAACTCCCTCTACATTTAGGTATTAAATACTTCAAGTATTTTTGTTCTTTTTTAGCTAGTTCCGTTGTCTGTCAACGGAGGGGGGCTGCCACACAAAGGGTGCATCCGCCGCTTGGGCAAAACCCGTAATATCTCGGCCTCTAATTATATTTAATGCTCATGAAACGTTTCATTTGCTTTCTGTGGTAAAGTGCGGAAGCCCATGTCGCCAGTAACGGTATTAGACTATTGGCTTCGCCAGGTATTTCTCTTTTCAACTAAGCCAGTCTCTTAAAGATTCCCCAGAGGTATACTTCGTGCAAGACGCGAATGAACCAGTTCGCTTCATCTCGCTTATTCTAGCCACAGCCCCTTTTTAACGCCCGTACAAACGAAAATTTATACCATTTCAAATGCAACAAGCTGTGCTCTCCTTGGTGAATACTCCTCGTTTTTCTATCGCTTTTGGTCTGTTTCAATTCTGCTTTCGAGACCCCGTTTGATCACAGCAAGCTCGTCCTTTTTGGCGAAGATCAAGTCCCCGTTGGCCGTCACTTCAATGATCAACTCTCCATTCGCACAAAGCCAATCGGCCGGTAGGAAGAAGTGACGTATGGTCGCTGCGCCATGGAGGTCGATAGAACAGACCCATCCATCATGCGTCAGGTACACGAGGTTTCGGCCATAATAGCCAATGAGATGTCGAACTCCTTCATCTAGGATGCAGCAAGGTCGAGTCCGAAACGTAGATGTGGAATCTTCGGGGAAATTTGAGGTGTTCCAAAGGAAGCCTCTGAGACTACAATGTTGCGTCGTAACGTCGCTAAATAGTGTTGCAAAGTAGTTCTTTCCAAAACATGGCATGATGGCCCTGATGTCGACAGCGGAAGGCCTGCTAAGCTCTAGCAGTATGCCTTGTGACCCAGTCAGTCGGTTCAAGGTGGACCATTCGTAGAGATGTAGAACGCTGCTGATAAGTAGAACCAAATTGTCTGGCTGGGAAGGGTGGCTGGCCCATCTAAATGACTCTCGGCTCTCCCATTCGATTGTCTTTGTGATCAAGCTGTTATTGCTAGATATTGTCCACAGCGTATCTTTTAAGCTCGAAGACACGAGCAGTCGAGTGTGGCCAGTATTGCCAAGCACTTGACAAATAGCCATTGAAAATTCCTGATCGAACAACGGCTTCAACTCTTCCGAGGTTCCCGCAAAGTCCGTGCAATGATGGATCATGACGCGATTGGAATGGTCCAAGTTGATCAATGTGTCGCTTGCATTGTCAAAGTGAAGGCTGATGACACGCCCAGGACTGAATAATGTTCGAAGCTGCTTGTCGCAATTTGCATCGAACAAGTCGACTGAGCCATCTCCTTTTCCAACAAAGATGTGCTCACGGTCGCCGCAAATTGCAATAGAGGTGATAGCTGCAGGGTTACTATACCCTACGTATTCGACTTCCTTGGCCGGGGCTAATGACATCGACGCATAACCACTGTCCTTCACAGAAAGGTCAGATCTTAGAAGGACCTCCGGGCTCCAGATATGGCACTGCCATTCGCGCATGTCAAGGAGGCATCGACCATCACCGCTAAACTCCAGCTGTTGTATGCATCCATCTGTGCGTATTCTATACAAGAGTTCGAGTCCTTCAAAGTCGAATATTGATATATTTCCACGGAGATCACCGCAAGCTAAAGTCCGCCCGTCCGGGGAGCAAGTCATGACTTTTGCATTGGCAAACGTTCTCCTCACAACTTGGAACTCTGACATATCAAACAACACCAGCTCGCCATCCAGATAAGAGGCAACGAAATACTTGTTGTTAGCGTTGCTAAAGGCAACGCAGATGACCTGGGCTCCCGCGCCTGGACTGAAAATGGCATATTCTCCGTCGAGCTTCAGATCCCAGAGAGCGATAGCTTTCCCCCTATACAGTACAGCGAGCAAAGTAGCGTCCGGGTTGAACTTGGCGGAAATTGGTGGTTGGGATGCGTAAGCGTGTGTGCTAAGAACTTCTTTCCAGCCTGCGATCTCTCTTACAATTCCCGTGGCCATGTCACAGGTCGTGACACAATTATTGCTCAAGGCACCTAGCAGTAGTCGATCTTGGTCTGTAAACGCTAGCGACAAGCATCGGTGTGGGATGTTGAAACTCCAAAGCGTAGTTCCTGAGGTCACGTCCCACACATAGACACGGCGGGCGCCTGCAGACACAAGAGTACCAGCCGCATTGTCGAATTTCAATACTCCTACAGCCTCTCGATGTTTTAAAGTTCTTATTTTTTGGCAAGTGGCTTGGTCATAGATTGTTATCATCCCACTTGCCATACCGATAGCGAATTGCGTTTTGGAAACCGCAAGGGCGGCGTATTGATCTTGGGGTTCGATGACAGTAGAGAGACAATCGCTCCAGGCTCTTACTGTTAGTCCAAGTAAGGAAATCCCGCGTCCAGTCGACCCAAACTGCTTTCTCAAGGCTGAATCTGCTGGGCAGAGGGGTGGGATGAACGTCAAAATGGAGGAGGGCGAAGCCAATAAGCATGTCCCAAAATGGGTGATGAGACGCACTAGATCGGTTGACCAAGCGTCAATTATCATGAATTCTTTGCCAAACAAGCTCTGTTGCTTGCTTCTCTTTTGGAGGTATTGTTTCAGGGCCTTTGCAGTTTCAACCAGTAAATTAAGGTTGGACTGTTGAACGGCGACATATGTTATCCACATTAGAACGTTGATAGAGGATAAGACTCTTGCCAGTATAAACGCGATTTGATCATCCGTCGAAGATGCGAAGCTCAAGTGCTAGAACAACATTGTACTAGCAAACTGGGCGAATGAACAGAGCTCCAGGCGGCTTTTGGAACCAGATCTCTTGCGCGCAGATGGGCCTCTCATCTCATCGCTGGTCAGATAGTTCATGCAAGCTAGGAGGATCCAATATGGGCGAACTCTTCGTCAATCGCAAACTCTGAATCAATATCCGGGCGGAGGAGAAACTGCCGTGCAGTTTGGTGAACTATGCGCGCTCGAGACTGCGAGTCAATAAAGACTAGCTGCCCGCACATTGATACCACACGCTCAACGGCATTAATGTTGTCGTTGAGGTCGAATTGAAGCGCGTGGGAAAGTTCATCTGTTTTGAGGGGCCTGGTAGAACACACAGTCCACCTAAAGACAGATTTGACGAGCTCCTTACCACGTCGAGTTTCAGATTATACGTCCACTATACGAGAATATAGGACACCCATGTCTGTAGGAACGGCTGCAAGGACCTCTCGAACATCCGAGATGGTATGAACCATACGCAGTTCCCGTAGAGCCAAGCTAACCCACAGAAAGCAACCGTCGGATTTTCTTAGTATTAGAGCCATCCATTTTTGTTAAGTTGTCAATCTATGTAGAATAATAGAAAGTTGATTAAAACTTGCATCAAGGTAGAGTTCCATGTCAGACCTTGTGTCCTCCACTAAGATTTCTTCTGGCGTGACGTTCAAACTCGGTGAGAGAAGCATTCCATCCAGATCGATCATTTCTCTAGACGTGACAAAGATGCGTAGATTTGCTTCCTCCGGAATTTCCAAAAGCATACAAAGCAGCTCATCCCCCAACATGCATTCATCCAAGGCATCAATAATCCAATACCGTGGGGTTTGAGACCTGGTCCGCAAGATACCGCCCAGAAATAATCTGCGCCAAAGGGTTTGATAATGCGCCTTGCTTACTTGGTTGAATTCTTTGCAGATGCTGAGAACATTGGATAGGATCTCAGTATTCGCTTGACTCATTTGCCAGGCCATTGAAAGAAGGAACGAGCTGATGGTTGACTTGTTGGACTTGTTGGTGTTCTTGAAAAAGTAAAAGCTGCAATCTAACCCAGCGCTTTTGAGATGAGCGACTACTTTGCCGCTAAGGACGGTCTTCCCAGTAGCTGGTCTTGCGCTCATCCAGTAAATTTGCGTGCCCTCAGGCCGGTCTTGCCACTCCCGGAAACTCTGTGCTTGTGCGACGTCTTGTATCCTGAGAAGATTCTCCCTGTTCGTCCGGTTTGAGTTGTAGCCAAAACTATGGATTCGGACGTTCTGGAAGCTATCATCTTTTGGAAGCCATTCTTGGGGCCAAAATGACGAGGAGTTATTCCCCTTCATCCACGTTTTCTTTGAACCTCCTCCAAGGCCATGAACGAATACCAAGTCTGCTATAGCAAGTTCAGAAGGATCGAAGAGGGTGTTGGGACCCAGGGTGTATTGGTCTATCTTAGCATATGTTCCCGGATGTTCCAACGCTTTTCTCAGAAAGGGAGACCTTCTTGGTGGTGATCGTGATCGTGGTGGTGTTGGTAGTGGTGGCGTGTGTGCTTTTTCGCCTTCACGAGCGAAGTATTTAGCTATCAGTGCACTTTCGAGAATAGAGGTCCTTCCAGGGACTACCATTTCGAAGGGACCCCATGAGTGCAGTGATGAGGTTTCATCTTGAGCCCAGGATGTCGAAGTGTCGTTTGATAACTGGATCAGTGGGGGACGGGGCTCCAAAAGGTTAGCGGACCTTGCATAACCGACGAAATTGAAAGCTGGATCCTCTGGCAACAGATTCCAAATAATGACAGGCACCGAAACAAGTACTAAAGTTGAATGGCTGCGATAAACACCTTCAATCTTTGCATATTTAGCCAACGCAGGGAAAAGCCTCATCCAGTTTTGAAAGCCGTCCAAGTCCAAAACTTGGTCCTCCTCCAACGCGACTGACATTATCACGTGAGGGATGACAAAAGTCTTGTCTGGAAGCGTCGCAAGAAGAGAAGAAAGATCGAATTTAGGATCGTTATCTGCAATGGAATGCACAACACCGCCTTCAGAATCAGCCGCGTCTGTTTCCATCGAAGAGGAGGCCTGGGGCTGATTTTGTGAAGAAGTAGAGTCGATGGCTTGCGTCGTTTCTCCGACGAGGGAAGTGAGAGCAGGCCGACGACCTAACTCGATGCTGCATGTTTTTGGGTTTGATGTGCTAACAATATAGACTGGAGTCTTGCTGATTTCCCTGTTTCTCCTTGGCCGAGGCTGCTTCAGAATCGAAAGGACTTCGCAATGGAGCATTGCAGCCGAAAAGCACTTACGGTCAATCCAGTCCTCAAGTACTTCGATAAGAGTGTTGGTGAAGGAATGGCGACCTGGTTCAGGGGCCCACGTCTCCCATCCGCACGCAGCAATAATCTCCATTATCGAATTCGTGCGGCATGGTACAGTGGCGGCTGCAGCTGCAGCAGCGCAACAGTCTAAGAGAAGAAGTGTGTCTGACTTTGATTGCTCGAACAGGGCCTGGCATCCATTCCACTCAAAGGAGCTGTGGGCAAGTTGACGAGTACTGTGCCATAGCTTAGCAAGATTCGATCTTCTCTAGCTCCTACTGTATCTATCACGACGCTCTGTATGGGGAAAAATTGAAGAAACTTCCAGCTTACCAAGACCACGTGGACTGTCTTGCTTCGTTGATTTTCGCATGGCCGCCGTAGTAGACAATAAGAAGAGTGTCTTCGCTCTGGTGATCACCCACAAATTGCAATGCTTTGCTCATCATTTTCATGTAGGGAGATTCGGTTGGAATCAGCCATGTCTCGGTATTGAAATTGTAAGCTCTGAAGACTTTGGCAAGATCATTGAGTTCCCACTCAACTTGCAACTCGTCTTCCTCCCATCTGAGTAATAGCACTTCAACTCGCTTGTACCTAGTGAGTCCGCGGTTTGGAAATGCTCTATTCGCAGACTAGGGCAGCGTTAACCTTGCAACTTCTCGGATCACCCTACAAACTGGCCTTACTATTTCAAGTGTCCTGGCAAACTCTGAAATATCTTTCACGTGATAGTTCGCCCTTTTTGTGTTGTGCGTACTGAGACCTGGCGATGGACTGGTAGAAGATGCAGATGACGGTGCGCCCTGGTGAATCCATGTGAGTACACATAATGCCCAGGCGAGTTTCATTGGGTGCTCTGCCACTCACACTTTGTGGTTCAGACTCCCCTATTGAAGATGAACTATTCGAGATATGAGATTGAGTTTGTGACAGCTGGATAAAAGAAGGATCCATCTCGAAGCCGAGGTGGTGTCGCCCAGCCTCGTGGCAACTTCTGCGTCAGCGATGCAAGGCTATCATCAATTGAGTAGTGTTACAGGGGCAGCGAAATGTGCTATATACTCGAGAATCTAAATCAGGCAGGTGGTTAGCGTACAGATGACAATGCAAAGTTAGAACCGTTATCTGCGAGAACGAAAATGTGAGGGAAGATTTACTATTGCTAGCACCAACCCTCGGATATGGTTTCCTATTTGGTCACCGATCAGAGACATGCTGCAGTGCTGCCTAAGATGTGAACCAATCATCAGAATGGGATAGCCCTAAGTAAATCCGAATAATCGCTTGTGAACACCTCGAAACATCCAAATGACCACCCGTTTATTAAGACAACCTCCCTTCCAAATGTGCTTAGAAGGGCCACGAGAGCACGAGAGTATCGACACGCGACGGCCTCGGAGCCATTCCATCCATCTCAGTACCCGCACAATCCGAACATGAAATTCTGCGCAAAGAAGCCGTCCCAAAGAAACTCCTAAAATGGAATTAACGCGGCTCTTCTCTCCCCATATTCCTCGTCCGTATAACTCTTCCATCCCCACTCAAAAACTTCATAAAAACACCATGTGTAACAACAAACACATCCTTCCTCCACCTCCCTCCAACCCCCTGTTACGGTCCCTCAAATCCCTTCTCACCCTCTGGGCCCTCCTCTACACTGCCTCCTCATCACCCCCACAAATCCCCTCCTTCCCATTCCACCCTTCCTCCAAAATCCCAAACGCCAACTCCGGGAATTCCTTCTCCAGAACCGCTCGTTCAGAATAAGAATCACAAGGCAACGCACTGAGTTCTTGCAACTCAGGATCGAGGATCAACTCTGCGTCACCTCGGATCCCATTCCCAGAGTCTGGCTCGTAGTATTTCTTATCTAGCACTCCCGGAGAAGCAAGAAGTGTTGTTTGGATGGTTCGGCGCAGTGGAGGGGAAATTATGAGGCCGATGTTGTTGAGATGTGGGAACGTGTCTGCAAGGTCTGATGCTTGTTGCTTGCCAAGAGGGGTCAGCTCCGGATCGACACGGGAGAAGTCTTTTTCGGTGGTGTGCACTGCTTCGATGCATCGGATGAGGTGGGCTTTGCCTGCCATTGTAAGGTGAGGGTTTGAGTTGAAGGGAGATGAATTTCAGAATGCTGCTGTAGGCGAGTTCTGATGTATATATTGATTTAACAGACGTTCGCGAAATGTGTTAGTCAATTGCGTCATGCAAGCCTCTCTCGGCGGCTCGGTACAACTGTTTCTTGTCAACTAAAAGAGATTTTTTGCCGTCAAAAGCTTACTACAGCGAAGGCATAACACAGGTAGTGCTCAGGTACACTCACTTTCAACTTAACAAGGTAACCTTACTCATCCATAGCTCAGGCTAAAGCAGCAGCAGCAGCTCAGGTCCGAAGACGGAAATACAAAAAGCCATTGAACATTCCAGCGTGAAATGACCTGTAACTAGTCCGTGTTGTGTGTCTTCTAGGTAGCGGGCTTGAGCTGAAAAATAATGCCACTTTTTCTGTGCCCTCCCACAACCTGCTTCATTCACCTTGTCTCATATTTACGGTGAGATCTGGTTGTGGCGTCTCGTTGCACACGCTAAGTAAGCCTAGCCATATAGTGTTGGCAGGAGCTCGATTTAGCTCCCCCAAGGCTGTCAAATCCAGGTGATTGGAAGCCTTTTTTTTTTGGATTATCGAAGGCTGGAAAGCCCCTTAATAAGTACAAAATCCACTAGTCTCTTACTAGCCTCCCAGCCCCTAGCTGCCTTAGAACTAGGCCCATAAGCTTGGCACCTTTCAACAAAGGCCGGGTCACACCTTCGTCTTGACTCTAGGGGCGGTCTTATCTTACGACGGACAAGGATCTCTTCTAAGCCTTTTTAAATATGCTCCCTTAAGTTCAAGTAATAAAGAAATAGATTCATTACATATATAATATCCCTCTTATAATTGAATAATATATTCGAATCAGATTCGCACGTGACTTCTCGTTTATCCGGAGAGCGATAGCTTTTCTTTTGTCATGGCCGATTAACGTAACTGCGGGGTAAACCCGTGGGGTACAGTAGACCCAGAATCCTTATCAGGCTTCTCTCGATTACAAACTTTACATGTTTGCGGATGACGAGGAAATAAGAGAAACAACATTCCAACGCCTGTACACTTACAATCATGGGCCAGGGCAATTCGACCGCCGCCGACCCGCCCTCTCCAGGTATGCAGAATCGTAGAGCAGAACCTAATGAGAACTAATATCCTGATGATGGTGTGAACTTATAAAGAGGAACTCGCCCTCCGCCTCACTAATATCTTCGCCAAGAAATGCTTCTCGCCCTTCGAACTCCGCTGCTTCAAGCAGACGTTCAAGTCGCTGGCCGAGGAGCAGTCGGGTGGGGTGACCTACTGGCCAGAAGCCACATTTGTCAAGTTCCTTGAGCTGCCTGACGCCTTGGGATCGGGAGCGGCGCTGTATCACTTGTGCAGCTATGTAGGCGCCTTTCCGTTTCCAAGCCATGCACCGGCAGTGTTGACGGGCGACGCTCTGTTGAGGATAGTGTGTTTGATGACGGGCAGGTATATGAAGGTGCTGCACAGCGGGAAGGAGGTTTGGAGACGGGAGATATGGAAGGCTTGTGCAGTGTTTGAGCCAGAGGCTTCGACTGCTACTACGAAGAAAACGGACCCTGCAGAGGAGACGAATGGTGGAGCTGCTCCTGCGAGTGAAGACCAAGATACAAGAGCCGGAGCTTCGACGACGGGGAACCAAACGCAGGAGGAAGGCGGAGGCGACGAAGACGAGCTTGCATTCCATGCTTTTGAGCTTATAGATGCTCTAGAAGTGTACAAGCAGGGTGAGAAGGCCAATGTCCAACATGGCTCAATCCCAAGCGAACGCTTTCTAAAGCTTCTCCAACTCCTCCTTCTCATTGCTCCTCTCGGACGCGCGGAGAACGTGTCATTGTACACAACTCAATTGCACAAGAGGCGATTCGAAGGTCTGCGTGCTACTTCCGAGTGCATCCTGGCGTCTTTTGGGGTCGGGCAGAATTCAGGCATCGGATACAAGGCCTTTGACGCCGTGATCACAAACACCCTTCCTCACTTGTTCGATAGCTTTGACCCTCTGTTTGAGCATTTCCTCTTCCCAAAGGATTTCGATGTCCACAAGAGCAAGGCTTCCGTTCCCGAAGACGCTGCACCGGTATTCACTCCCGAAGCTCCAAATGCTACGGTTGCCTCCCATACAGAACCTGTGCAGATTCCAACACCGGAGCCTCTTTTGCCTGTGGAAGGTGACATCCTCGATCTCAACTTGCTCTCCCAGCTTTCCTTCATTTTCTCCGACAAGAGTATCTTTCACCGCCTGCATCCACTTTATCTCGGCCATAACCAAGGCTACAGCATGGGCTCCTTTGAGAAGTCTGTGTTCAAGTGGCATGCACCCTCCATCCTACTCGTCTCGGGCAGCCTCCTCTCCCCCACCACAAAGCAGAGCCAAGCGCGCGCATTCCTCGACGAACTGCCGCACCGCCGACTCTTCTCTAGCGTGGACTCTCTTCCACCCTTTCAATCCGCGACGGCCTCAACAGCAGCACCCACCCAAGGCACCCAGCGCATCGTCTACGGCGCCTACATCCCCGTCCCCTGGGAAGCAAGCAACAAATCCAGCTTTGGAAACGACAAAACTACCCTCTTCCAGCTCTCCCCCGTCCACGACGTCTTCCCCGCGTCCTCCGTCAATCAAAACTACACGTACTTCAACAAACCCCCTTCACTGTACTCGGGTCTAGGCTTCGGCTCCCCCCTCCCAACCTACAGCTCCATGACAGCTTCGCAACAGTCTAACAGCACCCGCCGGTCCTCGGTCACCAACTACTCGGCGCGTGACACCGCCTACGGCTCCGGCAGTTTCTCAGAGAGCAGTTTTTCCGGCCCCTCCAGCCCGAGCCTAACCCGCCGCAGCTCGCTGATCGGCGACGAATACGTGCCCCTCGGGCCCGTATCGCTGCACATTGACGATGCACTCGAATTCGGGGTCTTCACGCACATCACCTCGAGCGGGAGCTCGTTCCAACCCTCGAAGCTGCCAGCGACGGCAAGATCTGGCAATGGTGCGGATTGGCAGGATCGGTTTGAGATTGATGCCATTGAGGTCTGGGGCGTTGGTGATGCAAATGTGGCCGGGGAGCATAGGAGGACTTGGCTGTGGGAAACGAGGGAAGCGGAGAGGAGGAAGACCGTGAATATGGGGATGGACGAGATTGAGGCCGACAGGGGGTTGTTGAAGATGTCGGGGCTGACTAAAGACGAGGGAAGGAGTTAGGGAAGTGTGGGTTGATGGGACTGGTTTGGTGAGTGGCTAGGAATGGGGTGGGTTTTGATTGCCACGTCGAGGACGATTTATACTGGAGCATGTTGATTGGGAATTCTGTGATCATGGGTTGATTCGAAGGTTTGGGGTTATTGTTAAATGGAGGAATGTAATGATTGCTTGCCTGTGGGATTTCATTATGATAATATAATATTCTATTTTCTTTATGAGGTCAGTAATGAGACACTGGAGCGAAACAGTAAGAGCACCTCTCAAAACTTTGCGTACACCTACCTATGTCGAAATGCTCCACGAGAGTTCGTATATTCCTAGTTCTATAGCTTAAGGCTTAGAATTTGAATGTATAATATTTCAAGGGGCATTTGAATAGCAGACCATGATGGCTGTACAAAAACCTCTTCTACATTGACATCACATGGACCTGTGGTTGTACGCAGAGTAATGGCAATAGCTTTTACAAGTCGGCCTCTCCCACAACCACCCCCCGTGGCATAACGCGACTGTGTGCCCCTAGCCTATCGAGGTCCTAGTATTAGCAGAGTAGAGGTAAGCTTTAGAACTCCCAGAATTAGTACGATGGCTAGTTGCCTACGACTATGAATGTCGATATGTGCATTTTCGGTTCCCGTGTTTGACTTGAGCTGTTAA
Source organism: Hyaloscypha sp. PMI_1271 (assembly GCA_021399465.1). Lineage (NCBI taxonomy): Eukaryota > Fungi > Ascomycota > Leotiomycetes > Helotiales > Hyaloscyphaceae > Hyaloscypha > Hyaloscypha sp. PMI_1271. The sequence continues at coordinate 94,753 of JAJTUS010000080.1, forward strand.
GTAACGGCATTGGCCTTTCTTCAAGCTGAGCGGGTTAAATGACTTTTCAGCCCGCTGGGTGTTGCTATTATTTATTACAGGGGGGATAGATATCTTTTCGAATAAAGAGACGCTCGCTCTTAGCAAAGGACTAAAGCGATAGAGTAATGATCTATGAGTGGGAACACGATATGTGGCCAAGATTCTTTCACCTGCATTCTCGCTATTAAAGTCTCCGGCAGCTGAACCAAGCACAGGAGGGATTAGTTCTGGAATTGCTATAAAGTTGGTTCTCTTTACCCTCTCACCACGTAAACCTCTGGAGACTCGAGTAGTAAGAAATGTCTTAGTGGATAGGATTAGAGAGATAAGAAAGAAGCTAGTCGAGGAGGTAGTAGAGAAGATGGGTGAGATGGGTGAGATGGGTGAGGAAAGATGCCAAAGTAAGAGAACTGCCATATGTAGAGTACGGAGTCCCAGGCAACGCATACAGGGAAACGTAAACCACGCTAAATTACCACCCGGAAAACGCCCAATTAATAAGTTATTAAGACAAATAAGGACCAAGAGCTTAATATTAAAATCCTAGAAGGTTATTTTTAATATATTAATTATTACTACAGCTTCGATTACTCTTATTATTATATAAAACTTATGTTACGCTCTTACTAAATAAATAGAATTTTTTATTTTTTATTAAGTAGAGTATAGAAATGCTGCGGTGCGCCGTGGAAGGCTGCACCTCGTTACCTAGCCAAAGAACATTCTGCACAAATAATAAACCCATGCCTCTCACTACCCCCTTCAACACGTTTTCATTAGATTCCCCTTTCACTATCTCCTCAGTTTTCAAAAGACCCCTCAACCCAACCAAGATATCAACACGACCCTTCTCCCTGTCCGACAAAACAAAAACTGACTTCAAGCTACCTATATGAACATCTAATTTCCGCCGTTCTAACAGAGGATGAAAATCGGGATTTGAAACCGACCGCCCAATCATTCGCCTAGAAAATATCATATACAAACTTACCTTCGAGCTCGTGCGACTTCGTCATCACACTTAGCGGCACCCACATTCTAGTGCTTAGCCACTCCGTCTCAATTGGCAAATACTTGTCCCTCATTGACGACGGAGACGAGCTTCTCCACGACGCAAAATTGCTTACAAAGGCGCCCGTTTTGGTCCAAAAGTTGTTGGTAGAACGCTTCGATAGCAACTTTCTCAGCGATCTAGCGTTTGACGGGCTGCAGGCGTCTACCAGCTGTTCCAGCTCCAGGTAATAAGCGGGGCCTTCGTCCGTTTGCCAGATGGGTGTGTTATCAGGATTTCTAATACCAGAAGAGACGGCGGCTTTTGCGTTTGGTTGAGTGAGGAGAGCATGGGGAGTAGGAGGAGGAGGAGGAGACGGAGGAGGAAGTGGAGAATGTACCTTCAGAACGAAAATCACATCCGCATCCGCACCACGCAGTAGGAATTCCTCGAAAATGAGCCAGATTGTGACCGAAAATTCTCCGGCTTTAGTCTCAGGGTAATGTGGTCCCTGACAGATGTCATAGAGGAAAGTGCGAAGGAAAACCAGCCAGATGGGCTTGGGAGGCTGGTCTCTGAGCAAGGCGATTTCATCGCTTGGGACCACGCCCAAGTCGAACATTGCCTTGCAGAACTGGACATCTGGCTTGAGGTCTCTGGATTTGATGAGCAGGAATCGAGGCAGCTGCGCTCTGTGTTCGTTGAGGAAAACTTTCGATTTCAGCTTCGACATGATGTAGCTGGACTGGTTACAGTAGAGAGCACACCGGATGGGCGATATGCCTGCGGATTTCTGGTAGAAAGTTCCAAATGGTAGTCCAACTATTTTCCCGAGTTGAAATGGTACCATCTTTACTTTGGTCGCCGACCCTAGATGGGGCATTGAATCGTCAATCTCCTTTCTAGTTTCAGTGGGAATATCAAGGGCGTGCTTTGTTTTGAATGACATATTGGCTGCGTCCACAATCTCGCAAAAAGTATCTAGAATGCGTGGCGCAATTACATAATCTGGACACTCCCAGATCCAGAAGAAAGGTAGGTAAAGGTTGTGGGCCAGTTCCTGCGAAGGGGAGAACTTTTCAATGGCCAACCAGAGCCGCCAATATAGTTCGGGCTGCTGTGTTAAGAGCAGGTCTTCTTCTCTTGAAGCACTTCTTCTCCAATCATCTTCATTCCTGAGGAAGTCTTTAACGGTTCGGTGCATGAAACCGACGGTGTACTTGGAGTAGGCATCAGTCGCACCTGTGATCTGCATTTCCAGCAAGCCTTTGGTAAGTGCTGAAAGCTGACCTCGGACAACGCGTAGTCGTGTATCCACGTCTTCCTGCGAGAGAGGTTTCATTGGCGAAGAGAATGGGAATTCATCGTCTTGGAGATCTGGTAGCCAAGAATATGCAATAGCGGGGATGTTTTTAAAGAAGGGATCATTTATGGCAAGCAGAAGCATGTTTCTTGACCTGCCTTGCAGTGCGGGGTCGACGCTGCTCAGGATCTTTCTAAATAGATCGTTTAGCTCTCTCGGTGCGCTTCGCATTCGCTCTCTGAGTGTCTGGGTTGTATCTTCATGGGCAATGCCGCTCAGAACGGACCTCATCACAAGGTAGGCCCAGAGGAATACCCCGTCGGACAGATTTACCATATCATCGACCAAACTTGTGTACTCCTCCAACTTGTCTTCCGACCCGGATTCTATGAGCTCTCTATGAAGCTGGGAAATGAGGAACTTGTGAATATCTCCCTTGGTGAGTTCTTGTAAGCGGACAAGTACGCGCGCGTCCGCAAACGTCTTCATGAACTCCTCATGAGGTCGCGCAGAGCATATTATTTTGATGTCGCTAGAGAGGGCCCAAGCCCTAAACATGCGAGCCAGTTGGAGGTGCTCCAGGCTGTCACCCTCATACTCGTCCATGCCGTCAAAGAAGAAGCAAAAGCGATTGCTCGGAAACTCCGTTGTGCTTGTCAAGATTTCCATAGCTGCTCTAAGCTCAACGCTCCGGAATGGGCCCAGGAAGTTATCATTGGTATGGTGAGCGTTGAACTCCTGTGGGAATAGTGTTGCAGCCATCTCAGGACACTGCTGCAGGATCTTGAACAGGATAGCCCTGTAAAAGCCTTCCAAGGACATCTGTAGTCGATCTCCAGAGTTCCAGAAGTAGAAGGGCGCAAAAACCAGGGTCTTTTCTCCAGCCCATGACTCTGCGAGAGCTTTTACACGATAATGGTCTCCCAGGAACTTCATCAAAGTGGATTTCCCAGAACCAGCTTTTCCGGAAATGAAGAAAATACCGTTGCTGTGCTCTATGAAAGACAGGAATGAGTTTGCGACGCTCTCTCGCATACACAATTCCGGTGATGGATCGGGGCTTGAAGCTAGCACAATTGAAGACTCGTCCATTTGATCTTCCGAAGCCAATGATGAGCTTTGGCTCAGATGTCGTTCGCCCTCAGGAGGTGGAAAGGGTTCCTCGGTTTCTGAAGCCGATGGTGAGCTTTGGTTCAGATTTTCTTCACCCTCAGGAGCTGAAAAGGGTTCCGCTATATCTGTTCTAGAGTAACCAACTCCTTCGTCTTCATCTTCGCTATTTAATTGAGAGTCCGTCGCAACGCTTCCCGCTGTTGAAGATCTAGATGATGCAGCATCTTGCTCTCCAAGCATCCATTTGAACGTACCGCTCTCGGCCATGCTGATGTTGTCTTCGCGCGAGTACATAGTATCAAAGTAGAGACGGCGAAGCACGGCATTCTCCCTTGGCAGCGCTCTCGCTCTGATCTCGATCTTCGCCATGATTCCGCGGAGTTCCGCGAGCAGTTGAGGGACAGCTGGATCACCGGTTGTCTTCAAAGGCTCTGCCCGCAGCTGTTTGACACTGTTCGCAAGCTCTTTCCGGAGCTCCGAGATCTGCTCGGCGCTCTGGCTAGAAAGCTTGACGCCTTCTTGCTGGATTTTGTCAAGATGGCCTTTGATCGTCGACTGCTCGCCTCTGTCTGCATGTCAGCGCAATCGGCTCAAGGCCAGATAATGAACCACATACTGCATCATCAAGGAAAGGCGGAGGAGAAGCTCGGTGCTGTACGCGCCCAATCGCTTCTCGATCGAGGCCACTTCCTTCTCTTTCCTAACGCTCATCAACTTAACCTTCACACTCTCCCATTTAGAGTCATCCTTCGTCTTCAGCCTGCCCAGAATCTTCATGAGCTCGTCTGAGACGGCGTGACATTGCTTTGCCAGCTTGAGTAGCGCCTTCTCGTGCTTGTTGCTCCCCTTGAGGTCTGCTTGTAGACCATTGGCCACTTCTTGGAGGTCGGATATTACATTGCTAATCTGCGCATTCTCAGAAGTGGTGCCGGCAGACGAGCGCTGGATCTCGTAGGCGCCTCGCACGAGGCAAGTGGAAAATTGGATGAACTGGAGGATGCTGGCCGCAAATCCGATTGCAGCGATGGGGTCCATGGCTACAGTGTCATGATCCGATGAGCAGAAGGATGTTCCCACGCCGCTGCGTCCGAAGCCGATGTGGTTAGGGAAGACGATGTCTCGAAATTTCCTGGTTCAGCGCAAGATGTTCGTCGGACACAGCCTTGCGCTGTTGCTGCCTGATCTACGGTAGGTTTTTGGGCGGTTAAGAATCAAAAGTTCTAAACGAGCAAACTGTGAACCGCGAAATTGCGAAAGTACTTGAATTTTGGCACACAACTATACCAATAAGTACATTCAACAAAAAAATATTTTCGTAATTTCTCTATGTATGAAAACCCCCTAATTTGCTCAAAAACGGTCTACGAATGGCTTCCTTTTAATAAAAAGAGGAGAAGGACGATCGAAGGGAGAAAAAGTTTTTTTTTAACTATGCTCCCGTTTAATTAGCTTAAATTGATAGCTCCTAATGGGTAGACCTTAAGGTAGCCCCACTTATCTGAGCAAGCTAGGTTGTAAGGAGAAAGCTAGCTAAGCGACCGGACAGATAAAAAAAATTCTTTGCATCTCACGTTCATTCTTTCTTCTTCATTTTTTAATCAAAAAGCGATTATTCAATCAGAGAAGTAAGGGGTTTTTATTTATATAAATCTACTTAGCTTTTACGTGATTCCGTACTTATTTTACGCGCAGTTACGTATAAAATTAAAGTACTATCGCAATTTCGCATTTCATGGTTTTCTCGTTCAGAACTTTTGGTCCTTAACCGCTGAAAAACCTACCGTAAACAGAGGTATTCCGACGAAATTCTCAAATGTCTCATCCACGCCAGCAGTTTGATATTTCCTGCAATTATTTGACTTTTATACAAATTAGCAAGGTTCCCTGGAAACCAATCCAATGAGAAGCTCATGTAAAGCGGAATGCCTCATAGTGAAGTTACTGTGGGGAATGCCCGCTGCGAGTTGAGACATGAGATGATAGATATCGCTTGGAGGTGTGAATCTAGAATATTATCCGTTTAGCTGCGGCCAGGTGCGTACTTCCGTGATCAATTATACGGCAAAATTAGAGCGAATCAGAAGTCTTAGATCAAGAATTGGAATTTATGATTTGCTACAAAAGCTCGCTTAAACGCGCACGGACCAGTACGCACCTGGCCGCAGCTGAACGGATATGCAATGCTGGCCTTGCTGTCCGGGCCTTGGGCCACGAAGTATAATACCCTTTTCTTATTCCTCCGCATCAAAGAATTTTTTTTGGCGCACCTTTCTTTGCTCAACATTTGCATTGCCCGGTGTTCGCAAGCTGGGCTATTGCAATTCATTCTTTCCATAGCGTCATTCTTCCCAATGTTCTCTCGAGCCACTCTTTTTTGCTATTAGCAGATCCTCTGCGTCATGGATGCTCGTAGGTGCACTACAATTCCTCGAATCACGGCATCAATATTGCCCAAACGTCCATGTATTCGACGCAAGAGAGACCACAGTACCCCAATCAAATGGCTTTGGATCCTCAGGTCTTCACGTTGACATGATCGTCGCTGCCAACCTAGGAGCACCAAGGAGCAAATAATTTACCCAGCAACAGGTGGAAATACATATGGAAGTCTAGCAGAAGCTGGCGTTCTGGCTATCGCGAACCAGACACGCAGATTGTGTTGCTGGGATATTCACAGGGTGCACAGAGCATGGATGATGTTATGTGTGGGGGAGGTGATCCGGCTGAGCAGATTACTAACAACACCGCTCCGGTTTCCGCCGCAGTCGCGGCCAGAGTCAAAGGAGTTATTCTTATGGGAAATCCCTCCGTCATACTCCAGGAGCACTCTATAATGTTGGGAATTCGACGGACCCTGGAGTAAGCTGTTCATATCTAATGCTTCGTGTTGAATTGAGCTAATAATCCTAGTTTGCTCCTCGCCCGAGTGGTCAAATTGGTACAGCATTTGCCGAGATCATTCAAAGCTATTGCGACGCAGCGGATCTATTTTACAGTAAGGGTAGCGATCCAGTGGTACATCAAGAGTACCCAAAAGAATATGGCAGCCAAGCTTTGGCGTTTGTCTAGAGTAAGCTCACTGGAGCAGGAGGGAATACGACTTCGACTTCGACTACGACTTCTTCAAGTTCGCCCCCTACACCAATGGTATTGACTTCGGTCAAGAAGTCCAATAGTGCGTCAATGTTGACTATGTTTGGAGATTGTGATATGATGTAGCTGCTGAGACTCGGCTCATTAACTTACCTAATACTGTAATGGAGTTTTCATCAAACGGAAAGCATAAATCTTAATATTACCAAATGCTTTAAATTTGATCGATTGGCTATTCTATCCGCCGTCCCCACTTGGAAGGTGTTATAACGAAAAGGTGAATTAATTGATGTATGTGCAGCCGTGCTGACAATTGAGGGGCGACCGTGGCAGGAAATGGCTGAAGAGTGCCGCGAGACCAAATTACTTTCATCGCATTTTCCATCCGATAAGCTGGCTGACTAGTACTTCACAGTAACAGATATGCCCGAAAAGGGGATTCACTACTTGCTGAGCTCCTAAATGCGACCCACTTTGTGAATATCACGGTATTTTCACCATTTATCTCGAGCCTTTTTCTAGCTAATTTAGATATTGATATAAACCTGCCGTTCATTGAAAGGTCAATTCGAAGACGTAGCGATTGTATGAGAGCATGCCCAAAGCACGTTGACTCAAAGGACCCGGCCTAAGCTAGTACACATAGTAGGTGACAGTAGGCGGGTTAAACCACGTGAATCCGTGGCTTCTATCCCGGTGAGCAGCGCACCAGGTTAACTTGTGTGCTCCGCCGGGTGAGTTTGTCGGGTGCGAATAAGGACCAACCAGGTTATTTCTGACTGATTATTGACTTAAAGAAAATCGACTTTTCAACTTCAAGACAGAACCGGTTCTATAAAGCTTCTATAGCAATTTAGACAAAGTTCAGAAACGCTTTGGTTAGGGGTGGTCCTGAGCCTGCGAGGGTGTCTGGGTTAATTAGTGTTCGCCGGGAGTCCGTGGGGCGGAGGACCCCTGCTTGTGAACACTTTAAAAATGGTTTTGATACCCGTTCGTACCTTCCCCAAGTTACCACTGGGGGTTCGTGAAAGCGATCTGGCCATACTAGCGACTTGGCCACCACCAAATTGATGTTCCTCGCCAAACTTCATGCACATTCATGCACAGACCAGCCAGCCAGAAGTACCTCCCATACAAATTTACTATGCAAAATACTTGGCCAAGTCGCTAGTATGGCCAGATCGCTTTCACGAACCCCCAGTGGTAACTAGGGGAAGGTACGAACGGGTATAGTTAGAAAACAGTATTTGGGTTACTTACTATAAAGATATAATTAATGCACAGCGAACGGGCTGTGTTACATAGACGGGAAGTTGATGCCTGACGGAAATCCATCACATCTGGTTGCTTTGAAAATGGGTTACTTTGAATCCCTGCTGTCTCACCCGGTGAAACACACAGGTTAACCTCCTGCGCTGCAGACTCCACCTATCCAAGACTTTTCACGATCCTTCGCCTTCCAAATCTCTCACGATCATCAACCATTACTTCTACGAAAGAGAGTCTCTCCAGCATTACCACGCTAATTCCTCTCATTCGCTATGGCTACCGAGCAGCCCTGTCACGACTCCTCCAGCAGCAAAGATGAGACCCTCACCGCCGTTTGCCACTGCGGTCGCGTTCGAGTTCAACTGCCTTCCAAGCCCACCTCACTCCTCGAGTGCCACTGCACTGTCTGCTACAAATACGGCGCTGTATGGGCCTACTTTCAACGCAATGATGTGGTAGTGACAACGGCGAGCGATACCACACTCCAGGCCTACATCCGCGAGGACACCGACTGCGGCCTCTCGTTTAATCGGTGCGGTCACTGCGGATGTATGATGTTCTGGCGTGGTGAAAGAACCTATGCAGAAGGACCTTATGCAGGGCTGGAGCACAAGATGGGTGTGAACTGTCGTATGTTGCCTAAAGGTGAGATTGAGGGAATTGCGAAGAGGATTACCAATGGGCCTGGGAAATAGATCCGAGAAGTCTGATGGCTTATATGAGTTTGAATTCTATGGGGCTTCGGCTTGGTTGACGTTTGGTGTCCTCTGTGTTAGTTGGTATGAATTGTGTATCGATCTGTTGGTTGAAAATACGATTCGGACATTCGTTTCGGGCTTCAATTCGGGAGTCTTTCTCACATGATCACATCTCCTTCTCAACTTCGGTGATCTTTGTTGCTCAAAGGCTACTATGTCTCACTTGCTTACATTGATTTCACCGAGAAAAGCAACAGCTATAAAAGATATCAGATGAATGTAGAAATACCATTCGAAGCGTCTCAAAAGTCAGTCCCGCACGTAGTTCCGAGTTGGAATAGGGTCTCGCTACTTCCATAGTCCTTCATGATATGTTCTCGCGACTAACGGATCCGAGCTGGAAGGAATACTATATGAAGATTCACCGTCCGGTAAGCAACCATTCCTCGGAGCCATCTCAGGACTTGAACTTCACCCCGAAGATGCAACTCAGTGGTTAATTCCGCGATGAGATATAGTAAGCTCTACTTATTGCGGTCCACCGCGCTGTCCCCCCCCCGGTGCTTCAATCCGAGCAATCCGCGTAATATTGTCGACCCCAGGTTGCATTTGCCTCGCTCACTGCAATACTGTACATTAAACAACCTCACCGAGATAAATACTAGACAGCATGGCTCAGTACTTGGTATGTAATAAGTGGAACATTTACTCAGTTACCAAGGTTCACAAGTCATCAGATTTGCTTCGATAACTGTAAAGCTGAATTGACCACGACACAACACTTTCCTCAGATGATGATTCAAGCAATCCTCTTATGACTTCAATAATAATTTTTAATTGTGCATTGCACAACCGCTTCAACTAGAACAATGCTCTCTTTCAACCATCCATCAGCTTTGCGAATTTCCGAAATCACCTGAATAGAGAACATCGCAGTTCGTTCTAACAAGCAGCTCCTGGTTACATTCATCATTTCGCCTAATCAATATCAAGTAGACCCCTTCCAATAAAACCCCACCCCAAAATTAGCTGCACAATTCGCAGAAGCTCCCGGAATCCTCCGGATTACAGAGATTGAAGTAGGTGTCTGCGCCATCACCAAAGGCAATTTCTCCCGCTTCACGGCCGTCGCTAGCCCAAAATCGTTCTCAGTCGAGAAACCGGATATCCACTATCATGACACGGCCGTGATATCCGAGATTGCGGATATCCTAGACGCCATTACCTTGAGCGGATTAACATCGAGAAGGGTAAGCAAATTCGTTCTCTTAGAGTGATCTGGCGCCTCAATATGGAGACTTCGATGTACAATGTCGTGCTAAATGATACGGCCACGCAGCCTGACCCTACGTTGACTGCGTCTGTGGGTGGCATCCCCTTCAGTATCAATGGCGTGCATACCAAGGAAGGATTCCTATATTTCACGTATACGGCATTGGGTTTTTTCCGTGTGTCAATTTATCATGATGGGATTCCGGTTGGGAATGTTGAGGTTCTGGCTAAATTTATTTCTAGGGACGGCTTTACGTTTGATAGCGCGGGTAATGCATATGTTGCGAGAGGGAGAGTTGATCTTATCCGAAAAATTACACCCGCAAGAAGGGTGGTTTCTCTGGATTATGAAAATCCGGATGCACTGGTACTCATTGAGGGGAATACAGTGGCGAAATTTGGGGGTACGAAGAGTGATAGGAGGATATTGTATGTTACGACGAATGTCAGGTACACTAGGTTAGTTAATGGAACTGATGTCTAGGGTAGCAAGATTTTGGCTATTGATCTTAGGGGAAGGTCTTAGTGGTGTCTATTGTTCCTGCTCTCGCTGGTTGAATCCTGATTTTCACTTCCGTAATTTATTTTAGTTTATAATGCATATTAAGACACAATGTTCTACTCTCTCAAAGATATTTAAATAATGTCTGCGTGTTGTGATTCCGTTGACAGCTCGCAGTATAGATCGGACAAGTCAGACTCTCGCCCACCAATTGCAAGACTGCTTTTGAGGGTACAAATAAAAGATGAAAACTCAGAACGACAAAAAAAGCAAAGGCAGTCTCCAAATTATTAGTAGTGTGCAAATAATTATTGAGGCGCAGATGAAATTTCGATGTGTAGAGGGGTCAAGTAGTTTGAGAACGCGCTGAAATTGTACCTCCCAGCAGCCGAGTTCAGGGGTTCGCTAAGTTGTTCGGAAAACCCCCTTTTCAATACCTTCACCCCAAATATTGCCTGAAATTATAAATGACACGTTAAAAGGTGCTCAAGGCCTGGTTACATTCCACCTTCAGATCAGACCAAGAATAGGGCGCCATGATTATTGAATGGCTAAAGTGCTGCATATAAAAATTGGCAAGCGATGCTGCAATGCAACATTCAAGAAGGCGACCGCTTTCTCAAGCCAAGCCACCTATAATCGGAGGCAATGTCCAAATTTACGGATAATATAAGGAACTGGCATGGGATTACATGAGTAGTGTGTAGAATTAGAGCACTTCATAGGTTGTTTATTGGAGGGGACGGACCTTGGCGTAGACCTTGTAGGCGAGAACGAGAAAAGCTACATGGGTGTCCCAGTCCGTCCTGCACTCCCATGGTATCGCGTTTTCTAAGGCGTTAAAAGTCTGACAGCCATTTGCTTCTCTGCTACGAGAAAATCCCTGCATGCTACTTGGTAATTCCAAACAGGAAGGTGTTTATCACCCATCTTCCAAGCTGAGGGTAAGGCGCTAAATGGCCGTATAGTATTCTCGCCAAGCCTGCCATGCAGCCACCTCAATATGCCTGAATATAGCCTGAAAGTCATTTGAAACACACAATTCGCGTTTTGCTCTGTCTGCCTCCTAGGTGCATACTTGACAAAGTCAGCCTCGGCGTAAAGAAGGTTTTCTGACTGTGTTTGGCCGACGCCATGACCTAAGATAGGTATATAGTTCTTGCAGCTTTGGTACATCTCCAACGTTTATGAATTTTCTCAATCTTTGACAAACCGTCATCGAACCGGCTAGTTTACGAGAAGAGTACGCAGGAAAACATCATGGCTTCTCCCAATGAACCCGCAGACCCTATCGCCAAGGGTGTCATTCCTACCGCAAAGCAAAACTTGTCTGATCTACTGAAATGGAAGCAGAGAGTTGAAGTTACGAATGACTATAGGGAGTCGAGCTGCGAATGGCAAACTCCCGAGCCACTCAAGAATCCCATTAGCCTTTTTGCACAGCTGGGTGCGAGGGATGTAAGTTCCGTGGAATGAAAGACAAATTCACAGAATCTTGCCAGTATATTATACTGACAACCGATAGTGGGTCTTCTTCATCTGTGGTCTGCTTGCCTGGACAGCCGATGCTTTCGATTTTCACGCCCTCTCCATCCAAACTGTAAAATTCGCCGCCTACTACAAAACAACCAACACCAACATCACCACGGCGTTAACTCTAACCCTCCTTCTGAGGTCGGTCGGCGCCGCTTTCTTTGGTCTAGCAGGTGACAGGTTCGGGCGCAAATGGCCCATGGTCGTCAATATGTTCGCCGTGGGTCTCTTACAGATTGCGACTATTTACAGCCGTACTTTCCATCAGTTCTTGGCAGTAAGAAGCCTGTTTGGGCTGTTTATGGGAGGAGTGTATGGAAATGCAATCGCAATGGCGCTCGAGCATTGTCCTGTCAATGCCCGAGGGCTGATGTCTGGAATTCTGCAGCAAGGTTATTCTCTGGGGTATGTGCTGGCGGCGTCGGCGAATTTAGGGATTGGAGGAAGCACCAATTCCTGGAAGGTAAGTGAACTCTTCCTTTGATAATTGATGTGTGTTGATTATTGTAGAAAGTATTCTGGATCGGTGCCGGATTTTCTATTGGGGTAGGAATTATTCGGATCTTCTTTCCGGAAAGTAAACAATTTCTCGAGGCGAAGAAAAATGGGCAAAAAAAAATTACTGCTCATGCGTTCTGGAGAGACACTAGGGGCATGCTTGCGCAAGAGTGGAAGATTTGTGTCTACTGTGTGATTATGATGACTTGGTTCAACTTCTATAGGTAAGTTATTAAGGGCTTCACTCTCTTGCGAAAAGTACTTACTCTCCAAGCCATACCTCCCAAGATTCTTACACCACCTTTATGCTCCAATCTAAAGGGCTGAAGAACGCCGCCGCAAGTCGTGCTAGTATCTGGATGAAAACAGGATCCATTTTCGGGGGCTTCACCGTTGGATACTTGTCTCAATTCTTCGGTCGTCGCCGTGCCATCATCACTTCAGCAATTATATCCTGCTTTCTCATCCCTGCTTGGATCCTTCCCAAAAGCGAGCGATCCCTCTCTGCCTCGGGATTCATGCTTCAATTCTTTGTACAAGGTGCCTGGGGAATCATTCCCATCCACTTGAACGAACTCTCCCCTCCTGCTTTCCGCTCCTCTTTCCCGGGTCTCACGTACCAGCTGGGAAATATGATTTCATCCCCAAGTACACAAATTGTCAATGCAATTGCAGAAAAGCGTTTCGTGCAAGATGCAGGAGGCAAACATGTGAAGGCTTACGGACCGGTCATGGGCGTTGCTACCGCGATCATTGCTGTTGGCATTGCGTGTACGGTCGCTGTGGGACCGGAGAAGAGGGGACGAAAGTTTGAGGAAGCCCCAATCGCAGGAGTTGGGGCGATAATTCCGCCAAAGGATATTGAGATGGCGGATGGGGTGGGTGAAAAGACATTACATGCGGAGAAAGCTGTTGAGATAAGAGAGACGCCGCCGTAGATCGTCCATTTTGATCGGTTGACATGCAGTCGGATCAGAATGTTTAGAGTTCGAAGTTTCGGACAAGGAAGTAGACAGTATCTTCTTTCAAGGAAAATCAAGTTTTCATGGTCTGCTATCAAGTCATCAATGCAGATTTACTCGAGATATTTATCAAAACAAGGCCATCTCGCCCATCCAGACCTCAGCAGCCCAGCTATCAACATCATGTATGCATGAGAGACAACCAGAAGCTGCATATAACGTTTCAAATTGTTGCGGTAATGGGTACAAGGAAATGTCAAAATTCAAACCTGCGGAAGATAGAACAAGGAAAGATTCTGCTACAAATCCCGATTAATCACGGGATACTTCAGTTCAAACTGCTCTTGGAAGCAATAAAACCTCTCCGCTTCCATCGCCTTCGTATCAAACTTCACATTATAGTTGCCCTATTGGCCTGAGCATCAGTGCTTTTTTCAACAATTGGATGGACTACCTCTGCAGTGTTCCATGGAACGAATGCCCATCCTTTGTCTGGAGGACATCGTCGCTCGCGAAATGGGTCAGTCTGCTCAAGTATTTCCCTCGTATCACAGAATTGTGAGACCCTAACTATTGGTCATTAGTGTTTTTGGTACTCCAGAGTATTTTCTGCGATATTTTTTCCGAAAAGTCCCTGAAGATTTCTCTCAGCCATTGAATATGTGCAATGGTTCTACCCATTGCGGAGCTGCTTCATTTACCTTAGATGTAGATTGAAACATATTGCCATCTGATATTTATGTGTCAGAAGTCAGAAATTTATTCGCGGATAGAGTGGAATAGATAGATACAATATGTGAATACCCCTGCTGACCCCTGCCAAATCCCTGTCCAGCTCGCATGGCGTTCCCAAACCATTGTCCGCCCGGAGTAGTAATAAACAGAGGTCAACTCTCTTTTAATTATATGCTAGCACCCTTCCCCCACACTCAAGAAGGTTAATCTTGTAGTTTTATAATAAAATAAGGCTTCCTTTTTCGGCTACGTTTAGCCCCCGGCACGGACTCATAAGGGACACAAGAAGCACACCCCTCACTTTGCCCTTACAAACCATTAGAAGTATATCCTCAAGGCACGCGCATCTTGGGCAGCTCGGGAACGCAAATGCAGCTCTGCACGTGGATGCAGCTTTATACATATAACTTGATGTATATGAAACAATTAGTATATAAAACAATAAGAAAGGATTAAAGACTTAAAAAAGATATAAAGAATTTCCTTTCAAAATTTAATGAATATTTGTTTTTATAAATACAGCTTTTTATAAAAGCTCTTTACAAATAAGGTTTGGTATACATGAAAGAAGATTATTCTTCTAGTATTAGGAGAAATAAGCTTTAGAGCTCCTGGTTCAAGCGCACTCTCTTTCTATATCACAGGAGGATTGAAGTGAATTTGAAGTAATTCAATGGAGACTACGCCATTCTTTCGTGAGACTCTGCACAGTATGTGAGAGTTAATTCAACCCCGTTTCTCCGAGAGCCCAAGCAAGACTTTTTGGCGAGAAGAAAGTTAATGTTACCCATGATTTGAGGGATCGACGTGCTGGATTGTGAGTTCTTGAAGTTCTTCGAGAAGCCCAAGCTGTTATGAAGAAGATTCAGTTAGCCTGCAGTCTTGGAGGACAAGCTGGTTCACGTGATCGACAAACGTGGCGTAGGGCTTTACCCGGAACCTATCAGCATTCATCAACATGACCTGGGGCTTCACCTGAAAATTCAACGAAGGATGAAACACAACTTGAACATTATTAAGGATTCTCAAAAATGTGGCTCTTGAACACCGCAACTCTCGAGCTCAAAGAGTTCGTAGGAGTAGGCATTCCACCGTATGCTATCCTCTCACATACATGGGGCGACAACGAAGTTACCTTCCGGGACATGCGCAAAGATCGTAAGGCTGCAAAATGGAAGGCAGGATACACCAAAGTCCAGAAATGTTGCAAGAAGGCCCTACAGGATGGTCACCAATATGTATGGATTGATACATGCTGTATCGACAAGAAAAGTAGTGCTGAGTTGTCGGAGGCCATCAATTCCATGTACAGGTGGTATGAGGAATCGAAAGTCTGCTATGCCTATCTTGAGGACGTTCCGGGCGAAGGATCATCTGACACTGTCGAGATCAATGAGGCTCTAGCAAACAGTCGTTGGTTTACGAGAGGTTGGACTTTACAGGAGCTGATTGCACCCTATTATATTGAGTTTCTGGGACGTGATTGGGGAGTCATCGGGCTCAAAACGACGATGGGGAGTTCTTCCCAAGCTGCCCTACAGCTTCCCACAGCCAGGATCAATGCTGCGATCTTTGCAGGGGCACTTACAGAAATCACAGGCGTCCCTGCGAAAGTGCTTCGCGGTGAGTTAGACGTACAAGTGGTCCCAGCCGCCCAAAAGATGGCATGGGCAGCCAAACGACTCACAACACGAGAAGAAGACCTTGCATACGCACTCATGGGCCTCTTCGGCGTGAGTATGCCCATTTTGTACGGCGAGGGGCTGGAAAGGGCATTCCGGCGACTCCAACTTGAGATCATTCAAACGAACACAGATCAATCCATTTTCGTCTGGCGCTCAAAAAGGCGGACTAGCGGTCTATTGGCAGACTCCCCCAAAGACTTTGCTGAGTCGGGGCTAGACTTTGTTTGGAGAACCACGACACTTCAACCATACTCGATGACGAATCTGGGATTGGCTTTGAACCTTCCCGTTGTTCATAGAAGAGATGGAAACCATCACGTGGCATTCCTGAGGTGCTGTAAGTGAACCCGGTCCTTTGTTGATGGCCCTATAATGCAAACGACGGGGCGCATGCCTTTCCTTTTCCCCCAATGTCAACATTCATTTGCTAAACATGCTAGCACGCCAATGACTAACTAGAGGTCTAGGGGTGCAAGATGGCCATGAGTGTAGAAGGGTTGGGCTATTCTTGGATCGAGTAGAGCGTTCGAAAGCCACCTTAAAGGGATCTGAAACAGAACTATACAGGCGTAAGCTGTGTGAAACCTTCGAAATGATCAAATGTCCAGATCAGGAGGCGAAGCGAAAGCAGATCTATGTTTTGCAAGATGAACAAGCTGACCACATTGACTTGATTGATGGTATTGAAACTAAAGAGTATGTAGCTTAATGCAGCGTAGTTGTTTAGTAAATAATCGAAGTAAGGAGAGTGAAGCATGCGGGGTGAACTTGATGTGAACGGCGCAAAATTAGCGTATTGACGCTGGGTTTTCATTGCCCTGTATGCCATGTGTCGAACCTCCGACCTGCGCTGGCACATCACACTCTTACGGCCTTCCGTAAATCAAGACTCTGGGGAACAGAAACAGCTGTTCATTTCCCCACGCCGCAGTCAAGCTAGATATGACAATAAACCCTCTCCAAATATAGAATAGCTCATTTAAACTGAGTTATTGCACATTACAAGCTCCCTCTTGCTGAATATCCTGGGATTCCCGAAAGCTCAAGTGTATTGAAGTCTTATCCCAAATGAAGGTCCAGATTTGATTGGGGCTCGTGGGGATATTGAAATGAGGAGCACTTCCCTGTTCACCGCGAGACTATTTCCGGGGGCGACCTCCTTAGGAGTAGGTCCAACCACGACTATTGGTCAATTATTGCGAGATCTCGTGACATCTGCGAAGCGACTTGTGTCTGTGGAGAAATGATTCCGATAGAGTTCTGACGGTATCCTCGCAGGTAATCACTAAATTTAAACCCTGACTTCAAGCACAGGTGCTTACGTTAGACATAAGAGGAAGTGTTCCACGGACAAGCTCTCGTAGATATAAATATATTCCACCTCAAACTTGACAGCACTCATTCAACAGCACTAGACTTGAAACTTGGCAAAGATGGCGGAAACACAATTCCCTATACCGACAGAGTTCCAAGGTTTGCTCCGCTCCGTGGAGCCCACCGAGAACCGATCCGACGATGAGATTCTCTCATCCCTCACACAACATGTCCCGGTATCAAGCGAAAAGAATATCTGGGCATATTGGCATGCAGGCCTGCACGTAATGCCGCCGTGGTGTCAACGAAACATAGTCGGCTGGGTGAAGATCAATCCTGGCTGGACAATTCGAGTCCTCGATACCGTTCCGGACTCGCCGAATCACGCATTGAAGTTTGTTCCTCCCGAAATGCTCCCAGAGACATTTGTCAAGGGAACAATGGACGGTCCTTACAAGGGACCGCATAGTGCAGACTTTCTTCGTGGCGCCTTGCTTTATCTCCATGGAGGTGCTTTCATGGATGTGGGAATTATCCTCTTCCGGCCCATGGATCGCATCTGCTGGGCACAACTCGAGGATCCGAAATCCCCGTTCCAAGTCAGCGTTCCAAACATGTACGGAACGGTCATGGCAAACCACTTCGTTGCGAGTCGAAAAGGGGATCCATTCATCAAGCGCTGGCACGACCTTTTCATCTACCTGTGGAAAGGACACACGAATTATTCCGGCATGATTCAAAGCCCTCTTTTGTCGTTTGCCCTGGGTCTAGATTTCTCGGAATCACAGAAACGCGGTTATAACTGGGAATTCATCGTTGAGCCACTCACGGTTTTCGAATACATTACTCAAGTGACCGCTTTTCTTCGTCTCACAATGCTCGAGGATGCTGGAGACGGCTTCAGCTGCGCAGATTATTCAGTCAACAATATTCTTTGGTTTGACGCTCTGGAGGAAGATTGGGGCGCAGAGACGATAGTTGGCTATCGTGGTGAAGATGCCGTCAATGCGCTGGCAACCAAGCTCGATGCAGACCCGGACTCGGAGGAGTACAAGACGGCGTACAAGTTAGTATGGAGGCTCTTGACGAAGTCGAGCATGCAAAAGATCACCCACGGAAAAAATCTCACGAAGACGCCGGCTTGGGGTCTCATCTGGGACGAGAAGGGAAATGAGAGTAAGGATATTGAACCTGGGACTTTTGCCGAGCTACTTCGATACGGGGCGGTGAGCTTTGAGCAGACAAGAGAAAGTATCATGTATGTGGAGGCTGAGAAACCTGCCCAGACTATGAAGAAGGGGGTTTTTGAGCCCTGAGTTTAGTCGAAATTGAGAATTGTCATCGTATTACCTGGGACGTGGAAGTTCGTTCTAGTTTTTAGACTGTTATTCAATTTGACAATAATTTGTTCGATGTCTCACGGTTCCATAATCCGAAGTCACAAGAGTCTTCCCCCTATTGCCGTACCACGATTTTCCTATACACACTTTTGCCCATTGAAAGCCAAAAATCGACTTAACAGCAAATTAAAGCAAAGTTTACAGTCGGATCTTGAAAAGGTCCCGACAGTCTCATAGCATTCGTGCTTGAAACACTTCCTGTATCGCCAGAATCATTTCGTCCCAGCACCCCAAAACCACTACGTTTTCCTTACCTTAATCCATAAATCCATATAAAATAATGCGATCTTCGCTCAGGAGCGCCGAGAGTGTGAAGGAGTGGCAGGTTCCTAGCAGCGACAAGGGGAACGGGATAGACCGTACTGATTACTGGCTGCAGTGAAGGTCGCATCGGATCCGCGGCGTCCGCGCTCACTTTCACATTCCACAGGCATGGATGCCGCGTCTTCGCGACAGCTCAAAACCTTGAAAAGGTACATCATTTGACGAAAGCTGGGATTGAAGTACTAGAACTGGATGTTTTGGACGCAGTGAGCTGTAAGAAGGCCGCTGAGTGGGTGAGCAAGGTAGAGGGAGGAACGTTAAATGTACTTGTGAACACCTCCGGGATTTGTGAGTTACGCTCTTGGAACGGTGACGGATGGACTAGGATGAGGAGAAATACTGATTGAGGTGGAAAGGATATATCATGCCCTTCCTTAATGTGGATATCGGCGATTTGAAGAGGGTATATGAGACTGACGTCTCGGCACCATCCTCACAGTTCAACCTTTTGCCCTTTTTTAATAGCTGCTGCTTCCAAACCTCGAAGCGAAGGAGGAATGAACGATCGTCAACATCGGAAGCATTGCCGAATCTGTCCCGTGCCTCGGGGATCGATCTACAATGCTAGCAAGGCGGCAGTTAACAACCTCACAGATACTCTCCGTTTTGAGATGGAGCCGCTGGGGGTTAAGGTTATCCTTGTTGGCGCGTCCCTTGATACCTCCAAGTCGTATCTCTGATAAATTCTAGAATAACAGGTTTGGTGAAATCCCACTTCCTGCGAAATCTCCACACACGTCCACCTTACCAGAAAGTTCCGTCTACAGTCCCGCAACATCCATCTTCGACCCTTGGATGTCGGGCAAAAGAGCAGACGATGTCGCCTTATATATAGAGGTCTACGCTGAGGGTCTTGTGAGGAACGCATTAAGCAAGCGGCCGCAAGCTAGGTATTGGAGGGCGGTTAACATTTCGTCGGTTTGGGCTGTGGAGAGGATTTTATGAGGCGGGCTTGTATGGGTGAGTTCAAGGTTCTTGATCCTCATATACCTTCTACTGTGTATCTTCAAATTTGCGGTCAATTGAACTGAAGGGATTTGGCACAAGTTGCTAACTGTTTGGTCATTAGATGCGATTTTTTTATTTTTTCAGCAGAGGATGGGGCTAAGGGCGTTCAAGAAGATGCTAACGCCTCTTCAAGTACGAAGGAAACTGGTTACCAAAGAAGCAGGGTTTTATCTCAATAATGACTTAATTCTATCTTGATTATCTTCTTAAAGTTTAGATATTTCCCAGATAAAAGATCAGGCATGCTAATTAAAAGCAGACTTTCAGGGGGGCTTCGCTAAATTTTACTGTATTGCTCTCGCCGCCCCTCTCGCTTATTCCAGAGCTTTGTCACACAGTTTCAGGGGGTTTCTCCTTCAGATGTCTACTTCAAACCAACTTTACTTAGAATCTACTCTCTACTTTGCACTCGCGATCGCTAAGATGCTCTCTACCTTCGACGTCAGTTATCCTATCGTGACTTCGCCCACCGAAATGGTGTTATGTAGTGAGACCGGTAACGAGGCTCGCATTGCATTCCAACATAAATATCAATGATGCCCAATTCAACCAGATCATCAGCTTTAAGAGTCTGGTTAGATGATTGGAATATTCTCGTCTGAAGACTATGACCACTGAACAAAGAGGAAACCATATGTCCATTCTGTAATAGCAGACGAAAAAGAAACATGTTCCACCGCAGCTCCAATAGCATCATAGACTGTTATTGTATATGTTGCTGAAACGCAGACTGATATCGTTTTATACGCTTTTTCCACATGGGTTTTGCGAAACTAGAGGGGCATTTTGATTGAATTCTAGGGTGAAAGATGCAATTCACAGATGAGAGCTGTATACCATGACCCATTTATCAAGGGGAATCGCCTTGTTGCCAACACTCACCTTTTGCCTCTCTTCCCATCATCATCTTCATTCTTTCCCACTTGATCCCGATCTTCAAGACCCTTCCACTCCCTTCTAGTCTGCCACATCGCACTAGCAACCAGGCTCAAACAAGATCCAAACATCACACTCGTGACCCCCAAACCAGTAGGATGAATCCACCCAACATTCCCCTCCCACGAACTGGCACTAAAGCACACAAAGTCAAACGCACCGTGATACAACGCCGCGGGCCCAATCACCTCCCACCAACCCAGTCGATCCCCGTAATAATCCCTCCGAGTAGCTCTCAACGCCGTCAGCACACTCATCGTAACATGGCCAGTCCCAGCAACGACAACGCGCTCAAAAACCGAGAGTGCCAACCCCGACCAGCTCCCTCCTTTCTCCACAGCCGCATACAAGAACCCGATATTCTCAATCAGACTAAAGGACAGTGCACCAGCAAGCGCATAGTCCAGATAAGCTCTCGTCCTCCCCTCCGCCCTACCATGACGACGAGCATACGCAATCGGCAGGTACTTCAAAACCTCTTCGCCCAGCCCAGCAGCCAGGAATGTAAGCGCCGCATTAACCACGCCATTCCTCCAGCCCCACGCGATCTCAGCCCGCTTCAGCAGCTCTTTGGTTGTCAACCCCTCAACACCGCTGCGTGCGAACTCAACCCAGAAATCATCTAAGCCGGCGGGATCGCGGGAGAATAGGAGGGCGGAGATGGTTTTGCAGATCCCGAGTTGGATGAGGCTGATGCTGAGGAGGCCGCAGGTTCCGGCGAGCGCGTAGGTCCAGAGGAGGGGCTCCAGGGGGGGGGGGGCGCCGGGAGGGGTTGCGCGTGTTGGAGGTCGACCATGCGTGGTAGGCGGAGATTGTGGGCAGGAAGGCGAGGGGCGAGAGGAGGCCGGTTTTTGGGGAGGCAAGGGAGGTGAGGAGGATTACGGAGGGGGGGCCGAGGTAGAGGGCTAGCCGGGCGGAGAGAGAGAGGCTTGTATTTGGGGGTGGTTGAGACATGGCTGTTTGTGCGGGGTGGGAGGGCTTGAGATGTTGAGATTGAGATTAGCGGGGTATGTGAATAGTTTTATGGGGGATTAGGGTGTCAGAGGCTGTGTGACCATGCCTGTAAGCATTAGCCACGGTGGTGCAGTTACGCGGATAGGGCTTCGGGCTACACCAAATGAGACCTCGTGAATGATTTCCCCAGGTAGCTTGACAAGGTACTGGGAAGTGAGTTTCGTTAGTAGCTGGCTTTATTTTAGTACACTGCAAACTCAGAAAGCTCACTAACTGCTACGACGTGTACCTCTGCTCATCCATATCTAGTATAAGCTTCTCCCATCCAATAACCGGATGTTACTCCAATCTCTTTCGCCCCTCTGTACAATATTCGGCAAGATTCAGCAGTGAAGGCCAAGCATGTATCTCGCAAATCATCCCCCAAAGGTTTTAACCCACGAAGTCTTTTCGAAAACACGAAGTTATGTTCGAACTCAATTACTAATATCTGAGCTATTATCTATTTGTTGCTCGGTTCCCCCAAGCTCTGAAACGGGCTCTCCGGACTCACAACCTGCGGACTCACAATATGATCCACAAGAGTGCCATACCCCGAACTCAGACTCGACATCGTATCCTCCCCGGGCTCGCGCGTACTTCCGGGACTTCCCGGACTCCTCGTCCCACCACTGCTACTCCCAAACCGAAACCTACTCGCTCTACTATCACCTCTCACCCAGCTCCATCTCTGCTCCCTCCCACCGATTTCGCTTGGGCTTGTTATCCCTGTCATCTCAGCAGCAACCTCCTCTCGGGCTGGAAGCTCATGTATCTCATTATGCGTTCCAATTTCCGCCATTTGATCGATTTTCCTTGCATCATGGGCTTCAAATACTGCAGTAGTAGCTGGACTGCTCTCCAACTCCGGTTTGTAGTATTCTTGAGTTTCTCGGCGAGTGGAAGGGCTGGCTGCAAGCTCGGCGGCTGCTTTCCGTTTTTTCTGTCGTGGCTTCCACCACAGGAACCATAGGAGGACGGCTCCCAGAGCTATGAGTGCAGCCCCTACTGCAATCCCTGCGATGCCTCCGTTGGAAATTGATTTATGCTGTGAAGTTGGTCCTAATGCGCTGTCCGCAGGTGGGAGGATAGTCACGATGTTCTGGGGCGCTTGAATCCATTTGCATTGCGAGACAGAGAAGTTCTTTCGCTCAAAGTCGGCGATCACGTATGCTTCTTGGAAGAAGGTTCGTCCCAGGGTATATTGCGTACTATCATTAGCCCGACGGAGAGGAAAGTACCGCGATGTACCGGTGACGAGAGGATATGAAGCAGTGAGATCGAAGGCTGCGTACGGGAGGGTGATGTTGACTTTGGAAGAAGTGTAGTTACTGCCTATTGTGAAGGTTACGTTGGGGTTTTGGGCCTGGAGGAGTACGTGTTGAGTTGTATTTACAAGATAGAGTTGGGCAGTGTCGTTCCAGACGAGACCGAATGCATTTTCAAAGAGTGTGCAAGCAGAGGTGGGGAGGTAGATATACGGGACTGTTGAGTCGAGGAACGCCATGATAGGAGATGACAACAGAGACACTTCTTTATCGGTGCTGATACTGTCGATTTGAACGGTCAAATATTTATCGGCATCCGGTATGAAGGGAACCGAGAAGTCGTTTCGGACGAATCTTGAAGCGTCATAGCCCCCAAGAGTCAAGCTTCCTAGGACTTGATTCAAACCTGCAGTTGAAAGGTCAGTGGCAAGGAACATTGAAATAATTCCTCCAAATAACTCACGATATTGGTTCCCAGCAGTATAGCCCCAGCTTACACTAGGAATCTCCCCTTGACTTCTCAAATTTTCCATGAAGCTCGGAACAGCAGTACCATCACTGGAGAAATTCGTCGGTCTAGGAGCCAATCCAAACAGACCCATGTAATACTGCTTCGTCGCAATGCCAGCGACAGTCTGATTTTTCAAGCTCGCCCCTCCTTCTCCCTGAGAACCGAGGGTGATATCATCAAAGCCGTATCTCCCTTTCCCATCATAACCCAGGTTCGACTCAAGCGTGAGAAAGTATATTTGATTTGAGGCGGAGGCGAGATTCGGGACCCAACTTGAGGAGGCATTGTAGTCGTACCTTCCACCGCGTGATTGCACACAGTTCGTGGGATCACTGGACCCGCATCCTTCTGCTGCCACCGCCCAAGTTTGCGCGGATGCGGTTGAGATCAAGAGCTTGACGCTCTGAGGAGGCGTTCCGATTTGGACGGTGAAGGTCGACCATGGGCCGTCGTTTCCGTCCCTGTCCCAGTCAGATTTCGAAGAGGATTTCCAAAGGGGTGCAATTGTACCAGTCTTGCGATGGAGTGACCGAGATCGCTGCTGGCGATGTTGTGCCTCTGGCCTCCACCCGTCCCACCATTGCGACCGCAGCCACTATTCGGCACCCTAGGGCTAAAATCAAGAGCAAAGTGCCCCAACATTGCTGGGTGTTAGCCCCACGCATGATCTACAACATGTCGAGAAAGGTCCTCCTGGAGTTCCAACATCGGGGTTCCTCTGGCAGACAGCAATGATTGCGAGGTTGAATAGAAGCATGGCGGGACCGAGACGAGATATTTTCTCCAGCAAGGACGTCGATCCCACTTTGAGCTATGAGACGGTTGAGACCCAGTTGGGGGCCAAGCCAGGCTGCTCGGATGGCTTGCCAGGCCGTGGAATCGTGGATGCTGTGGATGCAGGAGGCACGAATCATGATGGCGAAGAGAATCTCACTGGCATCAGGCCGTCAGGGACAGGGTCAAGGAACGGCCGCGCGCCCTCCATACAGTATTGTAGGCTTGGTCGTTCACCGGTGTTGCACTCATGGCGTAACACAACTCCGATGGCTTGCAGGGAGTAATGAGACCCCGCCTTTCCGCAAGCATCCATCAGCCTTAGATTCATTTGATTCATTTGATCTAGTCGATCCAGTTGGTCCAGTTGATCCACTCGACAGGTTGTGGCAACGATCGCGCTCTTGGCACCTGTTTGATCTCACCGCAGCCTGCTCATTGGGGCGGGGGCAGCTCCAGAAGATGAACCCCCGAAACAGACCTCGCCGCTGATTCGCAGAGGCGCAGAGATGCATCGGCGTGAGGGGGTTTTGGTCCTTTTTGGACGAGTGCTTGCAGTATTAGAGTTTCGTCTGAGGCGGTGCATGTGGTCCCGGGGGCGTAGTTTGTGGCATTTAAGCTTGTTTGTTGGTCGAGTCGTCGTCAGCCCCCTGAACCACAGCAGTTGGGGTGGTGCAAAGCGTGCCAGCCAGGACCTCGTAAATTCAACGTAATTACTGTACACACCTGTCGACAGGGTTCTAGCTTCCAAGGCCGTCTGGACTACGGAGTACATGCATTGCCTTGTGAAATCACTGCTAGCTTTCTCCAACCGATTGGGCAAGTTTCCCGTAGGATCGCTGTCGTGCACGTGCAAGGCATTCCTAGACTCCTGGGGTGAAGCCTAAACTTCGGACTGACCGTTTTTAGATGCTCTAATCTCTACTTCTGCCCCCAATGCTAAGAGATCATTTCCTTCATGCTTGAATACTTCAAGCAATCCTGTCGTTATGTTGTACTGCTTTGATGATTTCATGACTCCATAATGCTTCCACGAAAGCTTCTCGTTCTTTGGCTGGGTGTTGTTCCCGTCGTCAGGGCTCAACTGGAGCAGCCTCCCCTCAGAGCTAGAGGTAGGCGCACTCGACGTTTCGGGATGAGCCTCAATCCAGAAAGCTGACACCAATAGCGTCTCTTTCCTTCTCCTCTAATAGGACATCCTCGAGCACACTTCCCTCGACGCAAACCCCAGTTACACTCTCTTCAATCCCAAGCTCAACATCATCATCAGACCCGATAAAGCTTTCTAAAGACCCAGGCAAAAGTGAAGTATGTTGCTTCGTCGTCCAAGATACAATCAGCGAAGAGTGGTGGGATGTAGCAAGCACGAGCTCAACCTACGGCCTGGTGAACGTGACGGCCGTCACCACATATGTCACAAGAGGGCCCGATGGCCTGGGAACAATAATCGGGAGCAATTCCTCTGTGACCGTGACAAACACCTCCTTCATGTTTAGCTACAATGTGGGCGTGAACCCTCTCGCTACATTGTTCAATGCAGCACCTGGCCCCTCTGAGACCGATAGTTTGTTGACTGGAACCGCTACCATGACTGGCGGCGAGCTCGTGTATGTAGACTCCGAGTTGAAAGTCTTTGGCCACTGACTGAATCTTCGAACTAGTAAATCACCAGCAGCATTTTACGTCTACAACTCCGTTAGAATCATTACTGCTGAAGCCGTCTATGACGAGGACAGGAACATAATGTGCGCCACAACCTCTAAAGGGTTTCTCAACATAAATTCGAACGCTGAAGCATACTTCGGCGGACCAAGTATCGCAGGCAACATCATTTCCGAGTCAGAGTACGAAACAGTGGTTTCAACGACCCTCACGTTCTTCGAGCCCACACCATTTACCACGACCCCCACAAGGACCGCAACACTGGTGAGTAAAACGACGTACTATACTAACTCGGACGACGAGCTCGTGACATCTCCTCCTCGCCAACCAGGCGTCGTCATCTCCCTGACAGCGCCTTTCATCTACCAGCCTCCATGGGGCGAGACCGGTGCTCTCGAACCGACCGGCGAATGCGTGCAAGGAAGCGGTGTGGAGCAATACGGATACATTCCGCAAACCTTGCTGGACTTCCTCATCCAGGAACCAGCATACAGCGCACAATACCCAGGTCTGAAAGGCTGCGTGCCAGGCGGCCCGTCCATAATCTTCCAGAGGTGCTTTCTCGCACCTCACACAACAGCCGCACCACCACTACCTTCAACGGTGGCGATACCAGCAGGTGGAGGCCTCACGTCCTCAGCCACGGTCTACGTGATGCCGAATGTCATGGCAACGCCTGCGCCGTCGGACACACAGCTCGAAGACACGGCACCAAAGCAGACTCCGCCTTCCAATCCCGACCCATCACCCAACCCGATCGGCGGCATCATAAACTCCATTATCGGCAATTCGCCTCCACTGCCTCCAGGCCAATCAGCCGGGTTCTCAACACAAGTCATCGGCGGCACACCAGTCCTCGTAATCCCCGGCCCGACAACGATCCCCCTATCCCTCGCTCCGCCGGGGCTGCAAGGAAGCACAACTGTGATATCCGGCACGACCTTCCTCTCCGTCCCCGCGCCCACCACGCTGCCGAACCCCGCCTCAAACCCTCTCCCAAATCCAGGCGGGATCTTCTCCTCTTCGGTCGCGGGAGGGAGTACCGTGTTGGTGGTGCCTCAGACAACGATTCCGCTGGCGCAGGCGCCGCCGGGCTTGCAAGGGAGTACGGTGGTGCAGGACGGGACGACGATGCTTGTCGTGCCTGGCCCTACCACGGTTCCGTTGCCGGCGGACTCCAATGGGGCGATGGGCCCGGTGGGAACAACCATCATAAACGGGATTGCGTACCTGCTCATCCCTTCGCCTACAGCACAGCAGCTTCCGGGTGTGGGGGTACTGACGACGATCGATGGGCAGCAGGAGTGGGTTCTTGGACCAACGACCGTGCCGGTTAGTGCGCTGGGTGGGCTGGATGTCAGTGGACGGACGACGGTGATTGGGGGCATCACGGAGGTGGTGATTAGCGGGAGCACGACTGTAGGGTTAAAGACGAGGAGCAGTGCGGCAAGTGTTAGTGTGAGCGTGAGTGTGTTGACGACGACGGTAGTGGTGACGAGTTCGACGCCAACGACGAAGAAGAATGCGGGGGGGACGGTGGATGTTGGATGGAAGGGAGTGGTTGCTCTTCTCGGCGTAATGATGATGATACTGAGGTGATGTGAGAGAGAACAAGTCGAGCATGAACGGTTGCCACTTGGGCTATGACGGCGTTGAGGGAGTGGGAATATAGACAAGCATGAAAGGAGTTCGTTGCTCTTGGCGCCGTGGTTGGATTTTTGATACCCTGCGATGGACCTACTTGGGCATGTTACAACAAATTTAATCAGCATCTGTTTAGTCTTCTGCAGAGGAAATGGACTCACGAACTTAACGATTTTATATCCGCCCTGGAGCTCGAGGATAAAACGATATACCATAAAGAGATGCAACAAGATAGGGAAATGAAACCCGGTAATATACTAGTATTTGCCCACCGTTCTGTCTTTCTGTCTATCTTATCTCTAAGACGCCATGCCATGCCATGCCGCAATGCAATGCCAGATACACAAATAAAAGCCAATCCATCCATACATCTCATCTCTCCAAGCGCCTCTAATCCAACAGACTCTGTTCTCGTCCCGATGCCAAAGCTCTCCGGCTCGGGTTCGGGACCTGCGATGCGTACGCCGCAGCCTTGGCCATCATCTTGGGGAAGTAGTTCGCGATCAAGTTCTCGCTGTTTCTTGTCAGCTTCCGCTCCCGAAAAGAAAGGTTTTGGTAAGAGGGAGGAGAGGATGGGAACTTACGTGTAAAAGCTGTGCTCCGAATTATGCGGCTTCACCAGATTGTGCGCCAGCTCATGCGCAACGACAACCCACCAATAGCTCGCCGCCTCCTTCCTCCCCTCGGGATTCCCACTCTCCATCTTCTTCTGATGCAATTGCGCGAAGAAGCGGAAGTTGCAGAAGATGCTGCCGTTTTGGTTGAACGCGATGGTGGCGCCCGATTCGTCGTAGAAGATGTGCATTGCCTTTCGAGAAAGGGAGTAGATGTCACATATGTCGTCGAGGAGGACGGCGAAGGAGTTCAGGGCTGAGACGTTCTGCGCGAGGAATCCGGTAGGTGAGGCGATGGTCTTGTCGACGAAGATCCTGGTACCATTCGACGCATCGGCGAGGAAGGTGATGTTTTGCGAGGGAGTCGCGTCACAATAAGTTGCCTGTTCTTTGATTTCTTTTGTGTTGGGTGGCGAGAATAAATCAGAGGAATCGTGTGCTCGAGAAGACTGGATCGCGTTCAGGAGATTCTGCTGGACAGCATGTGGTGACGAGACTTGCTCGGTTCCTTTTCCGGGCTTCGAGACTGTGCCTTTGCTGGCCTCGTCGTACGTGGGCGGATTGTCAGACTGGTGATCATGAGGCGGCTTGGGTCCATCCAGGAAGTTTTGCAATTGGTCCTGCACCTCATCGCTGCTGCTGTTGATGCCCAATCGCTCCTTCAGACCAGAGAATATGCCCTTTGGCCTATGTCTTGGCGGTGACTTTGCACGTGGCGTAGGTGAATTCTCCGGAGAATCGCTATCAAAAGTTCCAGGCATGGGTTTATCAGAAGATTTGCTTCGCTCGCGAGCAGGTGCAGCAGACACGAGTTGATTTTGCTGTCTCCACAACTCTTCTTGTTCCTTGATCTGTTGCTGTTCCACCTCGAGCTGCTTTCTGCGTTCCTCTTCTGCAATTCTCTGCTCCGCCGCCTTTGCCCGCAGAATTCGTTCAACGTTATATCCTCGAGCCCGAAGCTGGTACAAGTTCAGATTAAGGAACTGCTCAAACGTGAGATAGGCACTCTGGTTTGGCCGGTCGAGGAGTATCTTGCACAACGCCAAGCTGATCTGATATGTATCGAGACTGCCAGCTGTAATGAACAGCGTATACCCATTGTGTCGGTCATGCGTGTATGCGGCAGATCTCTTCTCTGTGTGCGACAAGTTGTGTCCACGAAGGGACCGACGAAGGGATATCGAGCTGACTGCCTGAACTGTCAAGTTCTTCTCCAACCAACGACTGTCATGTTTGATGTTGTCGCGGCTGTACTCGTGCAAGAAGAGCTTCGACCGCTCGAGGACGTGGCTGCGGAGTTTCACGGCTGACGATTGTTTCTCGGCTGGCTGTCCGAGTCGTAGATCCTCCTGGACTAGACTTCCAAGTGTCTGGGCGCCGAGAGCAAGATAGAATGTCTCTAATTTGTCCTCTTCCGGAGCACATATAAGGGAACTTTTGAATAGCCGATAACCATTATAATCATCGTTCTGCAGTACGTCAGTAGCGACACAGAAACTATCTCAGAAAGGACTTACCACGACGATCTGACCCGGCAGGGCAAGTTGCCATTGCTTGATAGGAGCATCTTCAATATCCTCTGGATCCGAATCATAGCCAGTATCGGCAGATTGAAGACCACTCAATCTCCGACCCTTCACGTTCTCCTTGTTTCCGGGGATCTCTACTGACCCTAGAAGAAATTGGGACTGCCTCATCTGCTTGAATAGTATCTTGTCTCTCTTCAACATTGAGAGGTCATCAGCCAACGTTCTGAGCAAATTCAAGTACTTCTCGGGACTCTGCATGATTCCAAGCAATCGCGCTGGCTCCTTGCATGCCAAAGCAGCAAGCTCAAACTTCGTCGGCTCGTTCTTCGAACCGCATTTTAGCAAGAAAGCATTTGCTTCATTGCCAAAATCCACGAAGTCGAATATGTCGGCATAGTTTGAAGAACCGCCTAAATAGCATTGACGTGGGGTGAGATGTCTCAGGTCTTTATGATCTCCAGCTTTCTCGTTGATGTAGCCATTTGAGGTCTGGTTCTTGGCCAATACCGGCACGATGCGTGCATCGGCAATCTTCGCCACAGCGTTCTGCCCAAGCTCACCAAGTCTACTTGCAAAGTATCCGAATAGAGTGATAGCCTCGCGCCTGCTCTGGGGAGGCTTAGCCACGAGTCTGTTTACGCATTCAGTCATGGGAGGATCCATTGCTACGCCAAACTTGTTCGCATGGTTGTGAAGTTCTCTCCTTAAGATACTAAATCCAAGCACGGCACATTCGTGGTTCGTAAAACACTCAGCCGGGCTGACCAGGCGTTTGTCATCCCCCTGCAAAGGTAGAAATGGCTTTGTCGAGGATCCTACTTCAAAAGCAGCATAGCCATTGATATGGTGATTTGAAATGAAGTAGATCATGGACTTTTCCCTCGAGGTCGCATCTTCCGATGCCATCATATCAATGAGTTCGGGGACAGAAGGGAACGCTCTGATGCCAAGAAGTGTCAAAAATCGACCCTCCAAGCTCCCTGGTCTGTAACTTCCAGGTGGGCCAGGCCATTGCAGAATTGGCAGTCCAAGATTTCTCAGTGCATCTTTTGGCTCAAATATCTCGGAGACCCTGTACAACCTGGCGCTCCCCTGAGTTGCCTCCATGCCTTTCGGACCTGCTTCTGCAGGGCAAATTGGGGTAGCCTTTAATCTCTTCAGATCTTCCGGTGGAATGTCATCTCGGACTGATGCCAGGTATTTGATCAATTCCATGTGGCGGCTGTTCGTAGGCTTTTCACCTTGCTTCGCGTCTGCAGTGGGCGAAAGAAGACGGCTGAAAATAGTCTCGAGATCTACTGTCTTTCGGACGCCGATAGCAGCGAGGAACTTCTCCTTTACTCCAGGGCATGATGTGACAGTGGGAAGGTCATCGAAAAGCTTGACACTTGCGAAGAAAGCTTCTCCTGGCTTCTTCATGCCGGACTTTGTCGGCACAACAGCGATAGGCTGGAGGAGGGAAACGACTGTTGCCTTCGAGCTCTGGCTAAGGCCATCCCAAGATCTTGACAATATCAGAAGTACTTGGGCAGCGAAGAGGACTGATCTGAGACTCTGAGGCTCAGGCCGATTGGCATTGGTCTCAATCAGGAATCGTAGCCAGGGAACAACTTCGAGAGGTTCCCAGCCAAGGGCTTGCAGTTCATTAATCGACGATGCTCGAGTGAACTGAAAGGGAATAGTCGTGGGCGGAATCGGGACCTCTGCCGGAATCTTGCTAACATTGAGGTAATTCTTGATACTACCCAGTGTGATAATGTCACCAGAGCCTTCAACCTCACCGGTCATCGCAACGGCGACATCCATAAGTGAGTTGATCGTCGGGCCATCGATATCCCCAGTGATGGCTTTGCGACCAGCCCAGCCAATAAATTGAATAAGTTGGTCTCTCGTCAAGGCCTTAGCTTCCAGTTCTTGCTTCACGTCGCCAATGGTGATTTCTGTGATAAGACCAAACTCCTTCAGCTTGCTCACAAAACTGCTGTCAACCAAAGCCTCAGGAACTACAGGAATGCCTTCCACGAAGCCACCCAAGTTCTCCGTAGCCAATCGGACTTTTGTCGTCGGTAAAACGCCTCGGGTGCTATAGATTTCGATGGACGGCTTCTTGTAGGCTGTCCAAAATGCCTCCTCGATGATCTGCGAAACCTGGGAACTGGGAGTCGACTCCCCGAAGGTAAAGGTCTTCAAGTTGTGCAATGCTTCAGGCATGAACTGGGCGATTTCGTCCTTGGTGACCTTGGTTCCATGGCCATTCTGGTCTGTCGCGCGCTTAATCTTGGTGGAAAGATCAGCCATCTCGTTCGCAAATGCCAATCTAGCCATTATACCAGCAACTCGGAGCATCTCAAAGTTCCAAGTTCTGACCCATCTGGCATTCAGATCTATCGATTCTCGCTCGACAGTTGGGATGACTGAAGGGGCGGAGAGATGCATCCCAGCCCCAGTGGTTTGGTGGGTAGGGAAGCCGATGAAAACTCGCCCACCAGGCTTCTTGCCTGGAAGAACGGAGGCAAATATGTCAATCCCTTTGGCTACTGGATTTTCCTTTGCCGAAGCTGCAATCTCATCATATGATGCGGTCAAAATCGCAAGCTTCGTAGTCTTGGGTGGTGGCTTCTTGGTAGCACGCTCAAGCTCTGCTGCGAATTGGGCAGCAATATGAGTTTTGACAACGGCAGTAGTGACCCGCAAGAACACGTTTGCAGTCGTCGTTCCAGTGAGGTTTTCAAGAACGATATCTTGAAGAGCCTTCTCGTCTCTCATTGCCTTTGTCTTCAGCTGAGCATGACTTGTGCTTGCTGTTAACCGTGAGAAGAAAGATCGTAACGAAGGCACATCAGCAGAGCTGGTGCCATAGGCGTTGTCATAGCTGCCTGGTTTTGGTGTTGCCGGGATTGAGGGCTTCCAACCTACAACATTCATGAATGTGGCGTCCATTTGGACACTTTCTCGTTCCATGCTGCTCACTTTCATCAATCCTTCCTTCGTCTTCGTCTCAACATCCCTGGCTATAGGAACCTCTATGCTGGGAGCAGCCTTCTTTTTCAAGGACAATATTTGCCAGTCGTCCACCCACAGCTCAATATTCTGCAAAGCAACGAACGTCAAACTGGTTGCCAAGAATTGGCAAATGGACAATAGATTCGGCATGGGCGTCGTAGTATTTCGATAGTCGAGGACGAAGCTGGTATTCGGGTTCCCCTCAGCCACAGGCAGCTGTAGTCTTCTGGTAAACAACGAGTTGCCTTTCCAGTAGAATGCCATAGCTTCATTTCCAGAACTGACGAAGGGTTCCTCACAGTCTGCAAACACGCTGTAAAATCCCACACCAAAAGCACCAATCTTCGTCTCGTCAGGGTTACCCTCAGCTATTCTCTTCAGCCTCGACCAGTCGTTGACCCCAAACGGTAACCCATCGTTCGTGACCAGCAGTCGCCGTAATGTATGGTGCAACAGCACATGTTTCAGGATCTCAGCACTGTTGGTTGTGTTCGAAAGAGGGACCTGGGCCGAGGGTAGGGTCTCGAACTTGATCACAACTGTCGAGGCTTGAGCATCTGCCGCGTTTTGTAGTAATTCCCGCAGCGTGGTCCATTCACCACTATATCTCGCAAGGACTTTGTCTATCAGGGCTCGAGTATTGACCGTGACAGCTTCTTCGTCGTCGCCGTCCTTCAGAGCCGCAGCTCTGAGCTTTGTGAAGTCCATGATTATTTGTGATGACACAGTCCCCGAATAACCTCCGTCCTGATTCCCAACCGCACGTCTCGCGTATACGAAAGGGTGCTATCGCATTTGAGATAGATCAAGGGAGTTGGCAGGGAGTTGGTTCCTTGTTGTCTATCTCGAGGGTGTTGATGAGAAAGGTGATATTTTGCGGGAAGGCTGAGGAAGGCTGTGGAGTGAACGCGGCTTATTTCGGGGGCGAAAAAGAGAAACGATTCTCGAATCTCTCGGAAATAACGGTTGCAGGTACGCTTCCGAGCCTGCAGAAGATGAAAGGTATTAGGGAAATAATTGGAAAGACAGAGGCAGCAACGGGGCCGCGTAGATGTAGCTTGTCGGAGGCAGCTGAGTTGACTCGGACTTAAGCCATCGTCATGGCCGGCGAGTGACGACGAAACGAACAGCGTGCCATTTGGGTCCCAAATTTCGATGGGTCACTCAAAAAAAAAAATTATACTCATAGATCTGAAATGACAGAGAATGGTTACGACATCAATTTATTTTCGTAGGTTACACTCCCAGAACGCCATCGCTAAGTCCCAATTCTGTGGACGAAAATCATCGACGTCTTTCTGGATCCCTGTCTCTTCTCCCTCGTTCCCGTGAATCAGGAGATCGACTTCTTCGAAGTCTATCAGCATATCCCCCACGTACTCCACGGTCTACACCACGATCTATTCTCCCTCTCTGCCTATCCGGGCTTCTACTTCGATATCTCCGCTCTCTTCTTTCGCCACTGCGGCTTCTGGGCCTCCTTTCCTTGTGGTCCTCGTGTCTACGTCGATGCCTATGTCTGTCGCCACTTCTTGATCTGTGTCTACGTCTCTCTCCACTTCTGGATCGATCTCGATGTCGTCTATGCCTCCTTTCCCGACTTCGACTTCTGGTTCTGTCCTCACCCTTCTTCTCGTCCCTGTCTCGGCCATTTCTAGCCAGCCCGCCTCTCTCAGGCTCCTTGATATCTTCCAGGTTATCACCTGCCGCAACTTTGCCAACGAAATCCCCAAAGCCTTTCCCTTTCCCTATATCCTCGACATCGTCACCCTCGCCTACTCCTGCCTCCCTCACGACTCTGTTTACCTCCCCAACAGTAATCGCATTGCTCCCGCTCACATTCCTGTCCGGAACCGGTAATCCCAGTGCCCTAGCAAGTTCGTCTTCTTCTGCCTCCTTGATTCTCCGTTTCTCCTCCTTCATCTCCCGGACTTTCTTCTGCTCAGCCGTCTCTCCATCCTTGAGGTCTTTGTCATCTGCTTTCGCGTACCAGCTGAGGTCCTTGCCTTTCTGCCATCGTCCAACAGGTGCCATAAGAGAATGTCCAAGGTAATTCTCGCGATGCTGGGAGGTCTGGACGTCATCCCAAGAGAAATTCACGCCGCCACGTGAGCCTTCTTTGCGGATTGAGGAGAGGAGGTCCATTGTCGGTGTAGGGAGAAAAGTGGCCGATAGAGCAATTAAATTATGAAGCAGAATGTGTGGCCAGACCGTGTCGTTGTGCAGTCGTTGCAGGTGTTCTCGACATTCGTGCTTAGGTGGATTTTTAAAGCGAGGGGCTGGAGTGGTGGAGCAGGGGCTTTTCAATGAGCCACTAGCGGCCTGGGGCGCCCGCTCTTAGCGCACTCTCGGTGAACCTTAATTCCGCATCTGAGCCTCGCCCTCGTCTCTCAATGAAATCAACCCCAAAGCTCCTCAATCCATGAGAAAGTCAGCTGCCTTCCAGCAGCTCCTTCTCGAACTGATTGCGATTCTCTTGTCAGGATCCTCCTCTAGTCCCTTCCCTCTAGCCTTCCTGAGAGAACCGTAGCCATCATGGCTTCTCAAGAACCTCCACTCGACGAAATCCAATGGCGATCAGCTCACATAGCAGCATCGATGCAGGGCATACATTCGAATTCCGTCCTCTTCTACTTCGCACAATCACCCTTCTACGATCCTACGTCCAACAATGCTATTCTCACATCCCAAGCAATGTTCAACCAAAATATGATGCCCATCATCCAGACAAGAGAAGCCTTCGAAGGACGGCTGAAGACGATGAATGGCTTGGAGTTTATTGTGGCACAAGAACCTGCGGAAATGGCACCTGGTACAGGCACGGGAGTGTGGGTGATTAGGAAACAGACCAGGAGGAAGAGACCTCCGGAAGAGGACGAGATCACTCTGCATTCGTCATATTTCGTGGTTGGAGAGAACATCTACATGGCTCCTGCTGTTTCAGATGTTCTCGGAAGCCGAATGGTAAGCAGAAGAGATAGAGCCTGCAGGTAAAGCGCTGATGAGACCCAGCTGTCCGTCCTCGACTCTTTAACCAAGTTCATTTCTTCCGCCGCCGCCCTCCCCGACTTCAGTCCTGCACTTGGCCATACCTACCTTCCACCACCGACCGCCAACCGTCTCAAATCCACAGAATCCCAACTCGGACAAATTAGCAAAGAAAACACTCCCCTCCCAGATTCGCTACATTCAAAGAAGCAAGCTGTGTCGAACAACAGCAGCACATACCTAGGCAGTCGCCTCCTCGAAGAAACCCTAGACATAACTTTCAAGTACGGAGACGAATATATGGACGAGAATCCCATCACCGGCCAGCCAGGCGAGTTCCACCTTTCGTCAACAGGAAGAAAGGAAGCAGGGAAACTTGCCGTTACAGCAGCAGGAGCTAAAGGACCTCTGTCAACAGCGGCTAAAGCCGCACCAGCGCCGCCAGCATTGAAAACTAATATTCCACCTGCAAGAAAAGGTAGCAAGAGTAAAGAGAGTCCGAAGACACCAGGAGCAGGCGGATTGCCCAAGCCGAAGCGGAGGAAGAGCAAGGCGTTAGTATCTGCTGGTGGAGCTAGCTCGACGTGATGGTAGGAAGATGTCATGAGTTTGGGAATTGGCAGCATCAATTGTTTGGCGTTCAGGACCTGGTGCATTTCGATGGATATACCCCAGGATTGCAGAAACACCACAAAGGTTGAGATATGTTTCTCGATCAAGTGCACAGACTTCGCATCTGACGATAGAGTATAATAACACAATCATTCCATCAATTCTACACATACGGTTCAATGTGGTCAAACATCTATATAAATCCCTCAAAATGAAGCCTCAAATTCGTACTGCCGCCTCGGCTCTTGGAGTCAACTGCTTCTCAACACTTCTGTGCATGTCGACTAAGTGTCCAAAAGTTTTGGAATATCAAGTTCGTCGTTGGAGTGGAGAGTGAATCTTGAATATCCAGGTTTTGTTGCATATGGGGTTATTTTTCATAATGAGAATTCATGTTTACTCAGAACTCTTCAAAAACTCATCGGGGACTCATCGACCGTGGACAAGTTCCCTTTATGGAAAATGCAACAAGTTCGGGTTCCATGATTCACTTGAATTACCGTCGCGTTCATGTTTCGATTGCGCGTCCTCGGCTTAACTTCACAACTTGTTCCACCTCTTTCCATTGCCAAATCACTCTCGCCCCGTCTCCGAATTTCTTTCTATTATCATCATATGAACACCCCAATACTTCTCTTTACCAATCAATAAACTCCTTGTCATTTACGTTTTTGAATCTATTTGAGGTGGTTCGTTTTCATCATCCAATGAGGATGTGGAAAGCAACCCCTCCCATCCCAAAGACGGGCGAGCACCCACGAGGCTCGATATCTGCAGTGAATGAATGAGTCACACGCTAAGGTCTTTTGTTGCACGTCGCACTCCAGGTGTGTTTTTCTGAGGTCTGTTATCGGGATATCAGTTGAGGTGATGATAGGAACGGGGGGTTGTTCCGCCCAAGTTTACTCGGTGTCGGCAGCAGCTTTGACACCGAGATCGAGGAGAATTCGACATCGAAGATTGTTACTTAGCGAGAAGAGAGTATTTGTTCTTATATTATCTCTTCATAGGCTAAATAGTACACACGTCTTTCAATTGAGTTCACATCATCTAGATATATTCGTCTCCAAAATCTGGCTTCGCACACTATTAGACAACCTTGATCCCGAACATATGGTATACCAAACAGAACCACTCTTGGTCCAGTATCTATTGTATAT
Organism: Hyaloscypha sp. PMI_1271; assembly: GCA_021399465.1. Taxonomy (NCBI): domain Eukaryota; kingdom Fungi; phylum Ascomycota; class Leotiomycetes; order Helotiales; family Hyaloscyphaceae; genus Hyaloscypha; species Hyaloscypha sp. PMI_1271. The sequence continues at coordinate 132,168 of JAJTUS010000080.1, forward strand.
GACACCATCTAATCCTCTGTTCAATTCTAAGATCTATACATCTACGCTCCTCGCCGGACTTACCCCAACCGCAGCCTCCTTCTCCGCCATCTCCCTCACCACACTTTCCCCACTCTCACTCTCGATATCTGCCCTCCCTTCCACACCCCTCTCCTCCGGCCGCACATAATCCTTAACCTCCCTCCACTCCCCCAACCCCACCATGCCCGCCGGCCTACTAACCCAACACGTACCCCAATAAACCAAAAAGCTAACGCACAGCCCAATCGGATACGCAAAATAATACGCCTTCGCTACTCCGTCTGACGCGCGGACCCCCATGTTATTCAGAAACCCGTAAAAATTCGGTGCAATGCCGACCACATACGCAAGATAAGCGCGCCAATTCCAGCCATGGAAATACCAATACACTCCGTCCTTCCTACTTGTATAGAGATCATCGATATCCAGGTATCCGCGCGAAATAACATAGTAATGGCATAACAGCACCCCCGTGATCGACGAGAGAAATATTTGATACGAGGCAAGGAATGAAATAAATATACTCGCGCTCCCCAAAAGATACCACGGATTAATCGCGAATGAGATAACAGCGCAAATGAAGAATCCTTTCCTCACAGAAATGTACTTTGGAAAGAGAGCAGCGATGTCGTTGCCGGCTGGCAACGAGTTCTCGAAGATCGAGGAGAAGATGGCGCTATAGGCGAAGGCGGCAGCGATAAAGAAGCAGCCGGCTCGACGGGAGGAAGTGTAGGACGAGGTTTGCAGCATGTCGAGGTAGGTTAGTGGCGACCAGATTATTTTGCCGTAGAGGACTTGGCTGCTGCTTCCTACCAGGTTGCCTACCACTGCGACGAGGAACTTCTCTCGTTAGTATATTTGAGGGTGTTAAGAAGGGGACGGTGGCTCACGTTTGAGAGAGGAAAGCCGACTAAATTCCCAAGAAGCACGTCGTTGGGTTTTGTCGCATATCTTTGGAAATCTGCCGCATTTGAAGCAAATGTTGCACAGCTTGCAGCGCCGAGGAGGAGGTAGCGAACGATTAGCCAGGCTTTCGTTGAGCCGTGTGCTGTTCCGGGTTGACGGGCGACTTCGCCGATACCACCGGCTAGGGTGAGAGTCCAGGCACACATGGCGATGGCGGAGATGATGAAGACGATGAGCTTTGCGTATACGAGACCTCTCATCTTTGAGGGATTAGCAAGACAACTCGAAACAGCATGGCCAATGTACCTTTGGGACTGGAATAACGAGGAAACAGCAGGTCAAGATCCAGAAGATTGCGAACCCGATCATCCCACCAGAATCAAGGACTGATCCGGAGCCCATCACGTTCTTGATATTGGCGATCTTAGGTGTGAGAGCGTGGAGCATGACATAAACACATTGCCCACCCTGGACAGCATTCACGCCGTTCCAGACAATAGCCATCACAGCTCGATTGAAAGTTGGCCACCAAGCACCAAATACGCCAAATGCTGCTCTGTTCAGGATCGGGTATCCACTGCTTCGGTGTCAATGTGAGGCTGTTGGTGGGAAATTGAGGACTAACATGTGATACTTCGCACCCGCTCGTCCATTGAGCACAATGACGATAGCGATGAGAATTTGACCGCCAAAGGAGCATCCGATTGATTCCCACATACCCAGACCCAGAGCTTGCGCGCTGGATGCTGCGTACCAGTTTGACACGGTGGCGGCTTGAACATATTAATAATTGATCCAAGATCTCCATGCCAAACTTAAACTCACTTGCAGAAAACCAGAAAGTCAGGTAAGTCCAAAGATTCCAAGTCCGGTCAGCCAGTTTCAGTGGTCGAATATCATCATTGTCCAACCACATATCCTCTCCATGCACATTTTCGGCACCTTTTGCCTGAAAATGAGGAGCAGGAATGCCCTCGCGAAAACGTCTGATAAGGCTGCTTGCCATATTGCAAGACCAGAAGATGGAGTAAGTTGAGAGGAGTGCGGAATAGCTTGTTTGGCGCCTTGAAAATTAGGATAGACTAACAAAGGAAGGATGGCTTCATATCTCTGGACAAACCAAAGAACAGTGACACTCAATAGAAAGGGAGCATGAATCCCATATATGATACGAAAGGTAGGGCCGTTTGTTACGACAATGGAGAATGCTCTTGAGTACAACGTTCACCTCCTTATCGCGAATGGGGAAAGGCCAAAGGGCAAGTTAAAGTTGTCGAAAGTAACACCCCCAAATAAAGCTAAGAGATACAGCATATCTGCGAACTTAGCGCGGCGCTTGCAACTGCAGCTTTGACAAGGATTCAAGAAACCTTGCACGGCCCATCAATTGGAGGTGAAAGTCTGGAAGGTAGAGAGCAGGGCAAGAGTCGTGCACATCACTTGATAACATTCTTTGCTCCTAGGTATAAAGGTGAATAACTGTGAAGGAAGCTGTAAAAGTCAGATGAGAACCACGGTATTGGGAGCCACAGATAATCAATGTTGAGCAGCAGGTGCAGTTGAAGTGGCACTGCAGAACTTTTGGTTGAAGAGTGGGATACAAATCACGTGAACCGGTATTTCCAGCGGATGACTTGCAGGAGCCAAGATCGATAAGGTTGACCTATCTGATAGGGAACTCTTGTAACCATTGCCTATCTTCGATCCTGGAGAATAATAATCGGCTTCCGGCGAACACCGAGTCCAATTTTACAGGATTGGGGGACTTGAAGTTCGACATCAGGACCACGAGGCGGGAACCATGCCCCAGGATAGCTCGGGTTAAGCTTCTGTGAACGATAAGACGGCCGGGATTGCGTACGTACAAAAGACATGAATACATAACCAGGGTGGCCGACATAACATCGTACGCTGCGCGTTAAGAACCCCAAGACATCTCAAAATGGCCATCTCAACCACAACGACGACTTCAAAGCTGGAGCTCCGAACAGCGTATGGACCAGTCTTCCGGGATGTCTTAAACACCCAACCCCGAGATTGTACGACTGAAGAGATCCCCATAATCGACCTATCGCCTCTTTATTCGTCGAAATTTGAAGACCGGAAGGCATTGGCCAGAGAAATCAGAGCAGCCGCTGTGAATACAGGGTTCTTCTACATCAAGAACCATGGAATTTCGGAAAGAGTAATTGCGGATGCGAAGAAACAGTTGTTAGCGTGAGTATCGGTAACATCGAGGCCAGACTTTGTGCTGAAGATAATAGATTCTTTACCCAGTCCGATGAAGATAAGATGAAAGTTAGCCAGTCTTTCTCAAGATATTTCAACGGATACAAAGGACCTAGGACTACGAACATCAGCCCTGGCGAAAGTGTAGATGTCAAGGAATCGGTATGTTGGTTATCGCTGTTAGGGACAGTAAGAGACTGAGAGACTGACTGAATTGAAAGCTGGGCTGGAGATATTCGCCGCAATATGACCCAGATCCAAAAACCCTGGATGCAATTCCGGAAGAGGTGAAGCCATGGATTCGAGGAGAAGAATTCGTATGGGAAGGGACTTCCCATTTACCAGGGTTCAAGGACGAAGTCCTTGGATACTGGGCAGCTTGCTTAACGCTGGCTAGAAAGCTGGTCAAAGTATTTGCTCTGAGCCTTGACCTTCCGGAAAATTACTTTGACAGCCGAACCACGTATCCAGGAGCCGATGGAGTCTTCAACTACTATCCAACCACAACGGAAGAGGAAACAGTAAACAATGCCGTGGGATTGGGAAGCCACACTGACCTGCAGCTATTTACATTGCTATGGCAAGATATGACTGGAGGCCTTCAAGTCCTGAATCGAGATGGCCAATGGATCAAAGCCACTCCTGTGGAAGGAACGATTGTCGTCAATATCGGAGATTTCATGATGCGACTTTGCAATGATATTTATAAAAGCACAGTCCACAGAGTGTACAATCGATCGACTGTCGAACGAGTCTCAATGCCGTTCTTTTTCGGCGAGTTCAAAATTTCGGAACCTTCATGTCGAGATCACTAATAAGATCCAGGGCTCAACTTCAACTGCGTGGAAGGTGTGGTTCCATCTTGTACTTCCGAAACGAATCCGCCAAAATACGAGCCAATTTCATGTGGTGACTGTAAGTGAAGATAGCAGCAGATCAAAGAGTTAGAGAAATATCCTGACTAGGGAACAGGGTGTCAACTCCGATTCAAGCTTGAGAATGATGAGATGAAGAAGAAAATGGCTAGGCAGGTTCATGCACCTAGTGCAGTGATTGTGGCAGCTTAAAATGTAGTAGTCAAATTCGGTGTTCTGCCACCGGCAATTCCTTTCTGCTGTATATTCTCACTTTGGTAGCCTTTCCGGAGCGTTGTGAAATGGAGACCAGGTGGAGAGCAGCATCCCTCGTGAAACTCCGTAGTAAGAGGGTTTTAAGCCCCTGACCACTAATCCCATCACCTACGGAGTGTGATAAGTGCTCATCGGCGCCCTTCAGCGGAATTGTGTCCCATCATATAACCTTCTGGAGGAGCTCCAACAAATCGAAGAATGCCTCCCTCTGTATCTCAACTTTTTGTAGTCCAAGTCCAACAACTACCGTCCTCGATTCCTCGGGATTCCTTGTAGCAATGACACTCGCAATTTGGCTTGCATAAAGGTGACCCAATGTTTCTCGTTGCTCACCACCTGCGCCAAGCAGCGTCTTTGGTGTCAAATGCCCGAGCGGAAGCATGTCTTCATTGTTGGATGGCAGTGCCGTATCGAATGTGGTGGGAGAGGCGGATGAGAGCGGTACTTGGATCTGCATAGCATGTCAGAACGATTCGAGGGTAAACTTTTAGAAGATATACCCATTGCGATAACCGACCGCCCTGGGAGATTGTGATCAGGATCTTGTCAGAGAAGTAAACAGACGACACATCCGTCTGTGTTCCGTTGACAAGCCCGGCTGCCTGTTTGGATGGTGCTGGAAAACGAGAATCCGCTACACCACCATCAAAGCTTAAATCTCGGAGGCCCGTAGGCAGACTTGGCGTTGACATCTTGATGGATGAAGACGTGTTGGTCGGGGGGGATGTTCGCGAGGCTGCCGAATTGCCTTGTCAAATCGCTTCACCGCCTTTTTCTGCCGAAAAAGTTCCTCCCAAAAACCTTGCAGCAACTTGAAAATCGAGAGACGGTTTGATGCACCTTCAAGATGCCCAAATTCGTTCCCCGGCAGCGGAAACACAAGGTTATTGCACGGTCAAAACAGCATGCCGGTCACTCTGAACCCGCAGTGGATTCCAATGCGGTGGAGCACATCCCCCAAGCAAAGGCTGAAATCGACGAGAAGAAGCAGCGGATGAAGGAAGAGTTGCGAAAAGAAGGGGCAAAGATCAGTGGGAAAAAGGCGAAACGGTTAGAGAAATACATCGAAACAAAATTGAAGAAGGACGAGAATCGGGAACTTGTATCACGGCTTGCAAATGCCAGGACAGATACAAGTCTCTACCAGAGCAGCAGGAAATTGGGACAAGGACGAGAAACGAAGAGGCAGAGGCTAAGCAGAGCTTTGAAAGATAGGCAGGCTGGAATTGATATTGATGGAGAAAATGACGAAGTGTTATTCGAGAAAAGGACTGTGAGAGAGGTTGAGGATCAAAGTTCCTCGGACGATGAACAACCACAAGCAGGACGCGGACTTTTCAAATCCCCTATAACGATCCCAATTACAGCAAAACAACCTACCATAGCTCTGGGAGCTGGGTTAAAGAGACCTTTAGAAGTGGATGAAGAAGGAAAACCTGTCTTGAAAAAGAGGAAGCGCCGAGGAGGTGTCAACTCCAAATTATCCTTCAAGCATGAAGCACCAGAAGAGCCAGAGTGGACAGGATTCAGTTCTGCTTCGGAGATGGACAGTAATACTGATGAGGAGGCCTCGACCCAGGATTATGACGATATTTCGGATGCTTCAGACAACGACCAGGAGAAAGTGAGTTCGAGTTCAGAGGATAAGTCCGAAGACGAGACGGAGGAAACTGAGGACGACGACGAAGAGGATGAATCGCCTCCAAAGAAGGAGAGATCATCCGCTTTCAAAGCATGGGCAACTCAGCAGTTGAATGAAGCTCTCGGGTATCAACCATCCTCGAATATTGCCAATGCATCAGAAACTCCAAAGGTTGTCGGATTCAAGCTAAGAGCTCCAGAACAGGACCCTCTGCCCCTGGAACTACAACCGACAATGAATACCGCCCGAAAAGCGTTCAGTATTGCTGTATCAAGACCACCGGAGATTCAAGAAGTACGACTGAAGCTTCCGGTTGTTGCGGAAGAACAAAAAATAATGGAAGCGGTTCACAACAACAACCTCGTAGTCGTGTATGGTGCTACTGGGTCTGGAAAGACAACTCAGGTTCCTCAGTTCTTATTTGAAGCTGGGTATGGCTCGCCAGACTCGCCAACACCTGGGATGGTTGGAGTAACTCAACCACGTCGAGTTGCTGCTGTTAGTATGGCCAAAAGGGTTGGAGACGAAATGGGAGACTTTGGAAAACGGGTCGCATACCAAATCCGCTTTGAAGGGACCGTTGGCGCCCAGACTGCGATTAAGTTCATGACTGACGGTGTGCTTCTTCGTGAAGTCGCTCAAGACATCGCTCTCCGGAAGTACTCAGCTATCATCATTGACGAAGCCCACGAAAGAAGTGTGAATACAGATATTCTGATTGGGATGCTGAGCCGAGTTGTCAAATTGCGGGAAGGAATGGCCACAGACGATCCCTCCATAAAGCCGCTGAAGCTCATAATCATGTCAGCAACGTTGAGAATTACAGACTTCACTCAGAATACGACGTTATTTCCTTCACCTCCTCCGGTCTTGCAGGCCGAAGGAAGACAGTATCCGGTCACGGTTCATTTCGCGCGGACAACACATCACGATTACGTTGAAGAAGCATTCCGAAAAATCAGCAAGGGGCACAGAAAGTTGCCCCCTGGTGGATTTCTTGTGTTTCTAACTGGCCAAAATGAAATCACCCAGCTGAGCAAGCGATTAAAGGATGCTTTCCACATTGGGCAATCTGCAATTGGCCCACCAGTCAGGATTTCTGGAAAGGATGCTCCAATTGAAACAGAAGATATTGATTTTGGAGACATTATTGACGACAATAATGACAATTACGATGATGAGGATGACGTTGACATCGATCTTGACGATGCCGACTTTGATATGGAAGGAGAGGCAGACACTGGCCCCGCAAAGATGCACGTATTGCCTCTCTACTCCCTGCTACCAACTCGAGAACAACTGAAAGTATTTGAGCCCCCATCAGATGGGTCACGGCTAGTCATTTTGGCTACCAATGTTGCAGAGACCAGCCTCACAATACCGGGCATTCGTTATGTCTTCGATTGTGGAAGATCGAAAGAACGCAAATATGATCGAATAACCGGTGTACAGAGCTTCGAGGTTGGATGGATCAGCAAAGCCAGCGCCAGCCAACGAGCCGGCCGTGCTGGTCGTACTGGACCTGGACATTGTTATCGATTATACTCATCCGCTGTGTATGAACGGGACTTCCCAGAATTTGCAGATCCAGAAATCTTGCGGATGCCGATCGAGGGTGTGGTTCTTCAACTGAAGGCTATGAATCTTCAGCATGTGGTGAATTTCCCTTTTCCCACGCCGCCAGACCGGCAAAGCCTCGCAAGCTCAGAGAAGCTTCTCAGTTATCTGTCTGCGATATCACCCACCGGACAGATCACCTCAACAGGTGCTACGATGTCAATATTTCCTCTATCTCCCCGCTTTGCTCGGATACTACTGGTTGGTCATCTCCACGATTGTCTACCCTACACCGTTGCGCTGGTGGCTGGACTGTCTGCTGCGGATGTATTCATTCCAGAAAATCAAGTCATCCCAGCGGCTACGCCAAGGGAAGAGGATGAATACTTGACAAATGCAGAACGGGTTGAGGAAGATCTCCGTCAGGGCATCAGGCGGAAATTTAACAAAGTTCAAAAGGACTTCTGCTTTCTTGATGACAAATCTGATGCAATCAAGTTGCTTCAGGTAGTTGGCGAATTTGCTCACGAAAGCACCGAGGCATGGTGCCAAGCTCACTATGTTCGCTTCAAAGTTTTGAAAGAGATTTTGCAGCTTCGAAAGCAGATCACAGATCTTCTCCGCACGAATATAACGGCTTTCGCAGGCTTGCAATACCAGGAGAAGCTTGATCCACCATCTGCGAAGCAGGTCAAAGCTCTGAAGCAAATGGTTGCTGCTGGTTTCATTGACCATATCGCGATTCGAGCAGACATGTCACCCCACCCTCCAGAGACTGGACGAAAGCCAACTCGAGCCATCGACGTGCCATACCTCACCCTCTTCCCGTCGCACATTAAGCGAGACGACGACGATAAATCAGTGTACATTCACCCATCTTCTCCTTTGGCGCACATCAGTCCTCAAGAATGTCCCGAATACATTGTATATTCATATTTGCAGCGAGCAGCGCCTGCAGCTGCAACACCGAAGAAGATCCCAAAGACAAGAATGCATGCTCTTACCGACATCACTGGCGGACAACTCGCTGCTCTGGCGAAAGGCACACCACTGTTACGCTACGGCAAGCCTATCAAGGAAGTGATGCCGAAGACGAAAGGTGAAAGCGATGCAAAAGTCAGGGAATGTTGGGTGATACCATATCTGAGAGCGGAAGGAACAGGAGGGATAGGATGGCCACTACCAGCGAGGAAAGTTACACAAAAGAAGATACCAAGTCGAGGATGGGTTGTCGAATGAATCGACCACGAGTCGAGAAATGATATCAGAACTTCAGCCACTAGTATAATTGTGGCTTGATCATTTCCCGTAAATTTTGAGCTTGACACCCCACTTCTGTCGTGAGCCCCATATCAAACGAACAAGTGTTCGGTGATTTGTCCGCCCTCAACCCCACCTTGATTTTCGTCGGATCTCCGTCCGACTTTGTGCACCTCCAAAAACCCTAACCCTCTTTCTCATCCTTCATAAATCGATTATTGGCACCTCATACGGAGGCTGAAAATCCCTAGGACTTCCTCCCTTTCTTTCCAATACTTGTTTGGAATTCGAGCCATGACACTCTTCCCAGGGGTTGCCCTCGTGACCGGCGCTGCTTCAGGTATGCAACAAACTCACCAGTTTTAACGCTCTTCCCTCCAATTTGCTTTTCAATATGAGCGACTTTATACAAGTTATGTTGACCTCGATCCAGGCATCGGCCGAGCAACAGCCATCTCGGTGATCAATCTATTTCTTTGTCCCATGCACCCAGCTCCCTATTTTACTGTTCGGGAGAATGAGACATGCTCCCGGCTCTCTTGGCTCACTTGCTTTTAAAGAAGCAGGTTACTAATTCGTTGAAGTTCGCTCTGGAAGGCTGCTGCCGAGTCGCAATTAGCGACATCAACCTTACGGGCCTCCATGAAACAGCAAAATACATGAAGGAAGTCTCATCCGACGTAGATATCCTAGCAAAACAAGTTGATACGCAAGAAGAAGCCCAGATTGAGGATATGGTGCAAGCTAGTGTTGCAAAATTTGGTCGGGTTGATTACGCTGTGAATTGTGCTGGTGAGCAATCCCTTCTCATCCTCTGATTGGGCTTGAGGGGTGATGGGAAATGGGATAGATGGTATGTGGTGCTGACGAATGTGACGGGTAGGAGTTGGAGGAACCAGAGAGCGCTCAACAAATCTGACTGCGAAGCAATTCGACTTCGTGACTAACATCAATTATCGCGGCGTCTGGCTCTCTTCTAGGTTTGAGCTGGCGCAGATGCTGAAGCAAGAGCCACTCCCGACTCATGATGGGAGGGCAGGGAATCGAGGGGCGATCGTCAATATTGCAAGTCAGCTGGGGATAGTGTCGACGAATAATGCCCGTGAGTGCTCTGCCTCAAGATAAAAGAAAGAAACGAATGAGGGGCTGATGTTGAGTAGCTGTGTACTGTGCCTCGAAAGCTGCGGTTATATCAATGACAAAGAGTGACGCTATTGATGTGAGAGGCTGAGAGCACCCTAAGGTGTCAAGAGTTTTTGTTGATGTTTTGCAGTACTCGAAAGAAAACATCAGAATCAACTGTGTATGTCCTGGTATCGTCGAGTAAGTTTTAGCTCACTCATATGCATGGATGGACTAGCACTGACAGGCGAAGCACACCAATGACCCAAGGAAATTCAGGTTTCACAAAGGCGCTGGAAACTTCCATTGCCATAGCACCCATGAATAGGAAGGGAACACCACAGGAGATTGCAGATGCTTGTCTATTTTTATGCAGTAGTAAGGCGTCGTTTGTTCAGGGGCATGCTATGGTAAGGTCGATGTAGAATTTTGGGAATATTATGCTGATCGTTTCTAGGTTATTGATGGAGGATATACCATTAATTGAGGGTGTCAAATTTCAAAGATAGGTGCATATAGAAGAATCACGCGTGCCAAGACTTGCTTCTCTCTTGAGCCGTTCTCTCGTACCTCATTGACAACACTCACCAAGAGCTCAAGGCTCCGAAAAGTAGTGGGATTCCCCCCCCCCCCCCCCCCCCCCCCCCTTTTTTTTTTGAATTAGCTATTACTTCCGCTTTGTGTCCTTTGTTGTCGCGTTTCTTTTCAACGTTCCAGCCACACTCATCGATTTCTAGTAGATGAAATGGGTTTTGAGAAGTTGGACTATGCCTTTCCGCCACAAGGCAAACTTTCGTAAGTAAAAGACGCGGTTCTGAATTATTGGCCTAGATTACGCCCCGCCCTTGGCCCAGAACAGTCACCATGTATGGTATAAGTGGTGCTGTTCTTGATTCATGGATAGCGAGTAATACTACGTCAGTCACTATTTAGTAATAGCCCAGAATAGACTAATATCGATAATAGATATTGCCTCCCAGCTCAGTACTACGCCCTTAAGGCTTGAAAGCTTCATAAGTAATGGAACAACATTTGAATCAACTAACTGTATCCTGGCAGTCATGGTCGATGGTCATGCTGGCCCGACTCTTTCTTTCTCAATGCTCATGACCCACTCACATCATGTTCATCCACCCTCGGCCCAACATAGGTCTTCCTAGCCCTCAACCGCCATCAACTGAGGTCAATCAATGTTCTCCCACCCCAATTTTATTTGTAATTAAGTCCCTCCATTGCTTCAGAATATTTAGCTCTAGTTGTTTTAGTAACACCCCGAGAATGTTTCTCAAGCCCCTCTTCGAATCACACAACCTCGCTTAAATGGCCCTCTTGGCCGCAAAATATCTTACGGTCTGATCGGTGCTCAAAGCCACCATTTCAAGCGCAAATATATTTATAAATACCGAAGAGCCATTCGCGAGGAGATGTTTCGTTCAGCCTTTCAGTTACGACCAGTGTGTCAAATGAGCAGGGTAGAGTAGAGTAGAGTAGAGTAGAGTAGTAGGCCCTGCTCATACTCTACTCAGCCAAAATTTGTCTTACTTATACTGTACTCAAGGTAAGTCAGCTAGTTTTTCGGTGCAGGTCTTCCGATTACGAAAGCGCACGACTTCGAAAATCGGCGATCTGGGACCGCGACGGCTCAACACCTCCTCGTGGTACGATCTAGCAACCTGTAGTAGTCGGTTCACCGACTATTTGCTCCTCTTGAGAGTACAGGGCTAGGATTGAGTCCCGATCTAACGACAGCGAATCTCCTCCTTACCGTCACCACTGCTCCGACTCACATCGACTCCTCCCCTCAACTCGAGATAGCGTGTCCCTTCTATTATTCGACATCGATATACAAGATTCGCCCTCCTGTCTCTACTTGACTAAGATAGAAAATTAGCTACTTATACCGCTTATTGAATAAAGGGCGCTTGGCCCTTTACGCGCTAACAACGCGTACCTTTAGCTAGGGTGGGGGAAATATTAGGGACACATTCTAACGGGCATTTCACACTTGGGGTTATTTGTATTATTTAGAGGCTTAGGCTATAGAGACATTTTAATGCTTGGAGGTATGAGGCGTGTTTGCGGACGAAAAAGACTTTGGTAGAATAGTTTCTGTTCCTCTTCTTTCAGGCGTTAGCGTCTGCGGCCCGAGTCCATTACTAAACGTTAAACTAACTCTTCTTAAAAGAGCGTACCAGGATTGAGATCCGGAAGGGGAGTTCTTCGTGCTTTCTCCCGAGGTAAAAGGCCTGGAGTCCTTTGAAGGTGGTCCTACTAAGGCAGTTTGAGGCTGCGGCTAGCCAAATTAGTATACGACCTCCCCTTCTAGTATAATCTCCCCGGGTTAAATAATAATAAACAACCTTAAACATGAACAACAGCCATCTGGCTAAGCGGGTGCCCCGAAAATCGTTCCCTCACATTTAAAAACTCATGATAAAACTACCTAGAATTCTGGGATTACCAATGAAAACGGAAATATACTTCAGCTCTTTCCCTATTACACAAAGCTTATTTCAAAGCGTTCCGGCGTAGTGGTGTTACGATGCTACGATGCGTAATTTTCAGCATTAAGAGATATTAGTATTTCTTGCTTTACCGAGGATGGATGAATTCAAAAACGTGCGCCTTCGTGCTGCCAAATTTCGATTGTCTCGCTTTGCAAGTGGACATTTGCATTGGGCCGTCGAGGTGATCATGGTGGTGGTAAGATGTGGGTGATGGTTACTTGCTTTTTCCGCTCGTCGCTGCAGCCTGCTCAGCCGCATGCAGTTGACCCAAAAAGGAAGTCGGGGATCATTTGCCTCGCTCTCTGCCTTGCACTAGGCGTTCGGCCTCCGGTCTTGTGAATGAATGCACCCTTTGGAGCCTCCGATTTAAATCTTTCGCCGAAGTCGGCGTGGATCTCAAGCCGCAATACTGATTGCAACTCTCTTGGTTTCCCATTCTTCCTCAAGCATATAATTTTCATCTCCTGCAAGGAAGAAATTTAGGCAAGTGTTGATGCACATCTCCATTTGGCGAGTATGCTGACGGTCTGTCAGAGCCCCATGGCCAATCAGCCGAATATCCGTAGAATTGTACTATGCCTGCTTCGATTTGACCTGTGGGCAGCGGACACCATCACTGATGAGCTCAGCGCCTTACATCGTCTTGAAAACATTGACTATCATTTCCAGCGTATGTGGAGAGGACTACCAACAGTTGAATTGCAAGTCCTAGACGAGTGGCTTCGAAGTCCCGAGCTTTACCACAACCAGCCCCTCTTCGCCTTGCGACAACATGTCGAAGGTTTCTCGGAGCGCCAGCTGAACTCAGTGGTTATGAATTCATCTGCGAGGACCTTGTATACTCGGTTGCTTTTCAAACGGATCTCCAAGCTCGTGGAGCAGAAAGCAATCAACGGGTTTGCGACGCGACACCCGGATCGAGCATTTGAAGAGAGTCAAGGACTTCTCATCGAACAGCGGCCGGCGACGCGAGGAGAATATCTTGTTACCGTGGCTCACAGACTACACGATACCCACCTGCGTCTGAAGGCGGTCATTCGAGAGGCCAGGGTGTTCCGCGATTGTATCATGATAGCCACGGAGGCTCGAGACTTAGAGTTTCCTGCTATGCAAGTTTTGAAAGAGAAGTTGGAAGCACTGAACGAATATTATGAAGACTCATACAGGGAATTGGGCGAAGAGATGGCGGAGAGGCTAATGAATACGCAAATTCCTGAGTTTTGGTGGGTCTCTCATGGCCCAAGATGGTAGATTCGGCTGACTTTCACAGGGACGTCGGTCCACAGGTACCGCCCCACGCGGTGGATGCCTATCCAGCACATTTGCCTTCTCTGAACTTCATGCTGTTCAACTTTTTCTTCCTTGCATCTATACCAGCGTACTTTTGTTTTTGTTCCACTCCGGTCGGTCCCGGATCGCATGTGGATGCGAATTTCTACCAACTGCTGTCTAGTAATGTGCTGCAGGTTTCGAGCATAGTGACACTGCTCTGGCCCACCATCTTTCATGCAAAATTATCGAGATCGGCGTGGTTTTGGTCTTGGATGCTTGCTGGAGTCAGTTTGATTTGTGTCGTCTTGAGCGTAATCATGTATCTGGTGGTTTCTATTGGCTGGAGTTCCATCTTGAGCCTCTTTGGTGAAGCGAGTATTTGTGTGGTCAGTTTGATGTTAATCTTCCGGGTCTGATACTGTGTTAGTGTAGAAAGCGGGAACAATTTTATCGATCATAATCTCAATGACATATGCTCACGGTCACCAATCTATATCAGTGGCTTGGTACTTTGGGACCCACTTCTCTCCCCGCAATCGAATTGGAAGGGGATCGTTGGTAGATGCCAAACTTCACTTCAAACACATCAAATAGCGACGTAGGTTAGAATATCTATCAGAAAAGACGACACGCCGATTCTGATGAAAGAAAGAGTCCCAAGTGATCGGTGACATCATATGGGCTCGCTTTTCGAACTCCCCCGGTGTTTCCCAGTCCCTGGGGAGATATCTTGGGAATCCGTTGGTGTATCTTGCGTCGGCATATTGTTCTCGCCCAGAGGAGAGTCCCGGTGCTGGATACAGCTTCGAAAGTCGTCGTCGTACTTTGGGCTCATGCGCTCTTTTTGCTGGAGAAAAGCCTCTTCCAAAATCGGAACTAAAAGTAGCCTGTGTGCCTTTGACAAGGGCTGCCACACCTTTTCAGGCCTTCTCCCTTGTACTTACAAGGGAGTCATTGCTAAGGAGGCCGATACTAGTTGCTCTACTAATCGCGCTATAGCCCTAGAAGATCGACTTATCTCCTGCAAAAATCTTATAGCGGCTCTTTACGTTAAATTAGGGAGCACTGCCTGGAGTCATAGGGGCTTATAGCTAACTCTTGCCCTAAATTTGTAGCCTGTAGAGCACCAAAGGTCGAAATACCCTGTATTCCCGATACTTTACACCGCGATCTCCGTGCCTATGTAACTCTAAATGCACGGCGGACTGAGCGGTTTACTCCCTTATGCCTAGGCTCAGATATGGGATAATCATTCTCGGTTCGGCGATAACCCCCTTTATTTATCGCTTGGGCAGTGGTACAGCTACTACAGGAAAGCCGTGCGAAGGAAGCCGCCATATCGCAAGACCAAGTTAGCCTCCAGGGCGATCATTGGAAAGGAGTGATTACAAATGCGCCTGTTAACTTCATATTGCAACAACGCTTAGATTTCATGAAGCATGAGTATTTATATCTGAGCGAACATGCACACAATGCTTGTAATGTTCCGCAGTCATGAGTCAACCGGCCCTCACGATAAGATTTATGGCCTTGTGGGTTTAGTTCGAGGATAAAAAGGGAAAGATCTCGTTGTGGATTACAGTCTTTCAACATTTGAGGTGTATAGAAATGCAGCACGCTATATCATAGAGGGGTCTGGAAATTTGGACCTCCTGTATGAGGCTTTTGGGATCCGCTGCTCTTGCACAACAAACTCTCACTTAAGTCCTGGCGTACCTTCACGAATACCTAATCAGAGTTATCGCCGCTCTCCGGACAGTCACATCACTCAAGGTGTTTCCGGACTCGGCTTGGATGCCGCTCACAACGTTCTGTCAAATGTGGTTGTCTCAATTGACGGCAAGCAATTTATTTGTCAAGGGATGTTTACTGAAACATCGACAGAACCTACCACACGCAGATAACTGATATAGAGCGCGAAGGAAAAAAACTCTGGAGGGAAGTACACGCTTCTGATTATATTCCTCTTCCATCCTTGAGACTTGTGCAAGAGCAAGGCCAATATTCCGAGGGTAGGGCCCACCACTTTGGAATGCTCTATGAGGCAGTGACACTTATGGGGGCTTTAGGAGTGGCTCAAATCTTACTGGAATTGTTTATGAAAATGTGCAGTGCTGCGTTGAATGACTTAGATGCAGAAGAAGCTTCATTTCAAGATAAAGTCACGCGAATTTGGCTCATACAACCTATGGTTACGAGGAGTCTCTTCACATATTAGTTACTCTTTAACTACCAAAGGTCCAAACAGGTAATAATTCAATGTTCCCAATTCGGCATGTCCTATCCGGAATCGAGAGTAGGCAATACCTTTTCGATAATGTACTCTGCTGGGCACCGATACCTCTTGCTGGAAAGAACGAAAAGTCGAAAAAGTTTAATTTCAATTGAGGAAACTTACTTGCATGAGTGCAAGGATTGGGAGGCTATTAAGTCGATTTCCGGAGCAGTTCTTCGAAATTTATTGAGAGGGTAGCTCTTCCAATCTAAGGGACAATCTAATAGGCCGGTTTATAGCTAATGTTGGACCCTTCGGTGGTAGCAGGTTAGAAGGAGGCGATGATCTCGAAAAGTATTAGTAGATTCCATATACTTCGAACACACAGTAAATAAATTGTCATGCTTTTCATCCTCTTAATTCGCTCCTTCAGCCGCTTTACCAGCCAGGATGCCCAGAAGTATCAAAGTTCTAAAAGGTGCCCCATTAAGTCTCCTGCATAGACTGAATTTGGGATTATACCCTAAAGGCAGGCTCTCTCCGAGTCTCAAATATTGAAGCTCCAAAACCAAAGTGGAATTGAAAAGGGGTTCGCTTAATGTCGATTGCGGAGGCCTAAATCAGGGCGCGCCCCACTTTTGTCGGACTGACTCACATTCTGCAGTTTACCGCCGGCACCTCACATATCTCAAAACAAACACATAAAGTTCCCTCCTTAATCCGTAGGTACATTTGCTCAACTTGTTTCCCTTCATTTCTCGAACCTGTTTCCTTCACTCCTGTTGGATCCAATTTACTTACCCTTCTACATTGATAGCTTCGACATGAATGGCGATGCAACTCCGGAACAGAAAAGTGCTTCCATCGGGCAGCTCCATTCCCCCGAAGCGCCCTACGAAGAAGGGGCTTTCGAAATCCCAATCCCAGACCGTAAAAGTGCTTCCGTCAAAAGCTTCTTCAAAAACCGCGATGCCCTCATCGCAAAAGAAAAATCACAACGCAGCGGTACCACCTCCCCCCACCCCCCCTCATCCTCAAAAACCATTCATTCGTCCACTAAGACAAACACCACAGACCATGAATTCCGCCAAAGCCTCTCCCCCATCGCCCAAAAGGCCTGCCTTCTGGCCGGAGAACTTCGTGCCCGTGAGCTCGAAACTTTCTGGTCGACGGCCCAGAACTCAGAGCTCGAGAAGCAAGAACTCTTCCCGGGCATGATTTTTAACCTCGCTAAATCCCACATGGAGAAGACCTCCTTATGGAAAATCTGCCAAAAGATGCCAAAAGGCGCGCTGCTTCATTGCCATCTTGGGGCTATGGTGGATTTGGAGTGGGTTATTGAGACTGCTATTGAGACGGAGGGGGTTTGTATTTGTTCACTGGGAGGGGGGTTGGTGAGTGAGGAGGTGAGAGAAAAAGCCGATGTGCGAATCCTGTTCCAGAAGAACGGGAATGCGGATGGGAGTTCGATTTGGAAGAAAGGTTACGTGAGTGAGACCTGGGTAAGCTTGAAGAGTGCAAGTGAGCATTTTCCGAACGGGGGCAGGGAGGGGTTTGTCCAGTGGCTGAAGAGCAAGTGTACGATCACGCAGGAGGATAATGTGGCTCACCACCTGGGTGTGGACGAAATCTGGAGGAAACTGCAGGGTGCTTTCCGAACCATTGCGCCAATTGAGTTTTACGAGCCCATTACGAGGGGATTCATTAGGAGGTTTTTACTGACAGTGAAAGAGGATGGGGTGAAGTGGGTTGAGATGCGCGGTATGAATCGCAATTTCCGCCTGGAGGGGGAGGATGAACACGCGGAGAGGAGGCTGGATTTGGTGAGGGTCATAGATGAGGAGATTAGCACTTTCATGAAAAGCGAAGAGGGCAAGGGCTTTTGGGGAGTGAGGTTGATTTGGGATACATTACGGAGCTTCAACACCGAGACTATTATCGAAGGTTTGTTTGTCCAAACACCTCGTGAGAACAAGGACTGATCGCTGCACAGATATGAAATTTTGCATCCAAGCAAAGAAGAACTACCCTCACCTCATCTCAGGCTACGACCTCGTCGGCCCTGAAGATGATGGCCGGACTCTGCGTGACCTGACGCCTGAGCTCATGTGGTTCCAAGACGAATGTGCCAAAGAAGGAGTCAATATCCCATTCTTCTTCCACGCTGGAGAATGTGTCGGAGACGGCAACAGCACGGATCAAAATCTTTTCGACGCGATCCTGTTCGGCTCAAGAAGAATCGGGCACGGCTTCTCGCTGTACAAACACCCGCTCCTAATCGACATGGTGAAAGAGAAAAAGATCCTCATCGAGAGCTGTCCCATCTCAAATGAGGTATTGAGATACACAGCCTCGATCATGTCTCATCCGTTGCCGGCATTGTTGTCAAGAGGCGTCCCGGCAAGTTTGTCGAATGATGACCCTGCTTTAATGGGACATGATACTTCCGGCATGACGCATGATTTTTGGCAGGCGATTCAAGGTTGGGAAAATCTGGGACTGGCAGGACTGGTAAGTAAAGCCCGAGAGTTTTGTGAATGAATTAACTTGAGATCCAGGGTTCACTTGCTCAGAACAGTGTGAGATGGTCCAATTTCGAGAATCAAGATACGCAAACATGGCTAAATGACATCTCTGCTGGTGTCAACGGAACCGGTATTCGCGCGAAGAGAATCAAGGAATGGAACAAAGAGTGGGAACAGTTTTGTCTGTGGATTGTGGATGAGTTCGGAAGTTTGTAGGAAGACCTTCGTTGTTCTATTTGGGTTTCTATTTCAAGGCGTTCTCTATCTACTTCGGCCTTCAACATTGTTCCAGGAGTATGAGGTAGACTTAAATCTATCATCTTTTAATTTAAACATAAGAGTGATCATTCAATACATCACTTATCTCTCTCCTTTCGTTCCTTCAGCAGCCTCTTCCCCATACTCCTCAATTCCGCAATCCCGATTGTCTGACTCCTACTCCCCATCACAGCAAGCTCAACCATCGCGGCAGCCAACTCATCCACCCGAATCACATTCTTACTTGCCTCCACCAGTATCTCCGGCACAGAACTCTCCTTCTTAAGAACATACCCGCACTTGACAACCACCGCCTCAAAATTCCCATTCTCCTCCGCCAACTTTAACAATTTCGTCTCGGCAAGTCCCTGCATCGCGTCAACACTCTTTCAAAACCCCCATTGTCCCAAAAAGAAGGGAACAAACCCTTGACTTCCTTCTCTCTTCCAAAATCCAAAGATTTTTGGTCTGGTCACGAACAGACAATGCCCCGGTAATAAGTAGAAACCTAATTTTCACCACATGACACACATGCTCCGCCGGACTTTTACTCGCTTCGATCAACGCTTTCGCCAATGCTAAAGGATACTGGACCTCCACTTCGTCGCATTTCCCCTTTGGTGTCGGATTTGAATTGGAACCTCCCAATGCCCTTTCATGCCCCATCAGTTTCATTCCCGAGAATCCCTACCCCACTCTCGCCCCACTGTCCCAGAAATCGGGAGGAAGGAGTCTTACATACCAAAGAACAGCTTTCACACCGGTGAGTTCTGATTTCAGGGATTCGGGATATTCGAGGAAATTTTCTCGGACAATGACTTTGATGATGGGAGCAAGGCATGCAATGTCTGGGAGGGGCCTTCGAGAGAGGATGAGCAGGGATGTGATCAAGGGATTTGAGAGGCAGTGAGTGAGGATTTCGGTGCCGATGAAGCCGGATGTACCGGTAAGTATGTATTTCATGAGGAAAAGCTGGTAGAGAGCGGGTTTGGATGATACGAGGCTTGCAGACGAAGAATAAAAATGTGAAGCTTTAGTGGTTTCATCACCAGGTTGATGTTTAGCCGACGGGGAGCGGTTCTAAATTAACAATTTGCACGCCGGTTGAGACATCAGGCGTGGGTTCTACTAATTCTATTATTCTGTCTTCAATTTGCTTTTTGAGGAGTTGCGTATTGAGCCAGTCCGACAGCCTCCTTCTCCTGATCACGCCTCTTTAAGCAGTCCACTGGTTTTCTGCTTCCAGATACCTGCTGCAACCCCTGCAACATCCAATTTGAGACCCTGCCAAACGAAAGCTCCCCAAAAACACATAGGAAAGCAACCAAAGGAACTCATTTCTTCCGTCTGAGTGCGGTGAATCTCGGATGGCGAAGGTGTTTGGGTTGTGGTCCTTCCCCTCCGAAAGCCTGGGTGCTAACATGAGCTAGCTGAAGCGGTGGCGGACCGGTGTAAATATCAAATCCGGAGGGATCTTCCTCCAAATGCCCAGCTGGTGCTGGGGCCTCATGTTTTATTTCTTGCACAAGCTCTCGTCTCATTTCGATGCCTCCGATATCGAAACTGCTTCGTACTTGATCGGAGAGTCGTTTGACAGTTGCAGCAGCAGCAGAGATCTGTTTTCAAGAGTCAGATGACCTGGAGCTTACAAGAAGGAAAATCTGCAGTGGGCTGAGCGGGGTCACTTACGGAGTTCCGAAGAGAGGCGCGGGTGGCGCTCAACCTAGTTGGCTTGTGCTCTACGCCTTGTGATGGTGGCTGCTCTTCTTCAGTTTGGGGGTATTCAGCTCGTTCTCCACCCCGAGAATGGCCTGAATGTTCTTCCTCAAGGGCAGACAAGGGCTGTTCTTCACTTCGTTGAGGAATAGAATTCCTCACCCTTGCCGTCTCTTGTACTGCAAGCTCGTAGTCCTGTGCACAATGGTCTCTCCCGAATTTCCATGTTCGAATGTGATTGCAGCCATGGCGATAAATTCCGTGAAGAACAGGGGCATTGACAACGACGGTCTGCGAATATCATCAGTTTTAGATCGGGATGAATTCAATGGAACATGTGCAGATGTTCGACTTACTGCAAGGAGACACTCAATCTGCACAAAGGTATCAGCAAAGTGCCATGCAATATGTTGAAGGACTTATCTCACCTGACCCCATATCAATTCATGCTGATCGAGCAAGTTTGTGAGCACAGATGCCACTCGTACAAATGAGATAATGATGACCTGTCTTTAAGTAAGCCGAAGGTTTAATTGGCAGGAAGAGAGCCCAGTACGAGAATGCCGCCAAAGTATAATGCACAGAGTGGTATCAGTTCCCTGTGAAATCACTGATCAGGCCCCGTCTGCTATGTGCCTACGGACGTGATTGACATACTGGCGTGGGGGAATCGGTCGCAGAAGAATCGGTAGAGGTATCGCCATCAGAATCAGATCGGTCAAGATATTCGTCTGTCAATTGAGTTAGTCTCATGGTCTGCTTTTCGAGGAACTGAACTCTTACTGCTTCCGTAGCAATTACTGCAGCAATCTGCAAAGTATCAGCAAAAGACGTTGACAGGGAATCGTTTTGCACACCGCTCTCTGTACAGAATCAGTATAATTGATGATAGAATGGGCTTTCCGCCAACAATATCTCTCTGCAGAATCTCCTTACAGCACATTGTGGAGGATCAATTTGTATCTGCCAATATAACGGGACCGGTATACATTCCGCGAAGAACGATATCATGCAGGCAATCCAACTCGCCGCGAGGCCGCCGGCAGCTATCTTGATTGTGAGAACCTCTTTCGTTCGTAGGGGCAGGCGCAGGTAACAGTAGATCAGCTACCAGATAGTAATTAGCCGGGGCAGCGAGAAAAACGAACAGACAAGAGGTTACCAGGCACCCTTTCAACGTCCATAGGTATGACATGTAAAAGATACGACTGAGGAGGAGGGACTGCGACCCGAGGACCACTGGGCGAATGTCAGTAGATAGTTTTGGGGACATGGTCCAGAGAGCCGATACCGTATGCAACTTGGTCATCCTTCAAGTCCTTCAAATTCGTTTGGCTAATGTTGGTGCCGTGATATGCCTGCTTTGTATCAGCTCATCTGCCACAAGATAGATCGCTGGACGCTTCGTCTGCCTTGGTAAGACTGACAGCAATAATAAACGTTCCCGTGTATGCCGCGTAGATGGCGGTGGAAGCCAACATCAAGTAGTCATCGGGTTTGAAGGCTTCATGCTTGAGACGGCGGAACAACGTTCGAGCGAGAATGATCAAACAGGATAGGATGGTCAACACATAGGCGGCATCGACGACTGGAGTCGCGGAGTCGACCATCTCGCCGACTGGTGGGCGAAAGAGGGTATGCGATCACAAAATAGAAAAACTCATGGTGGAGAAAGTTGAGAAGTTGAACTTTGCCAAGAGAGATTGAGAGATGGTGCGGAAGGATTGGCAATTGAGGAAGGAGCGACTTCAGGGTCTGCCACCACCACCACGCTCTTCTCCATTTGGGAGAGAATGCAAAGAGAACTTTCCACTTAAATGCGGCAAGAGGAGGAAATTCGACAACCGAGAAAGCTGGAAGGAAGCAATTGCCATGCTTGAGTGAAGGCAGCATCCCGAACGCTCACAATGTACTCTCACCCGTTAGTACGATGAAGTGATGTCAAACACGATCTGTCAGGTTGCCATTCCTGAGGAAGTCGTGTCGAAGTAGTGTGGTATTGTTGTGATTCGAAACTCGATGAAGTTCCGAAAGGTGCTTGTATAATGTTGATTCGAGATCCAACCACTTCCGAGAGAAGCCGGGAACAAGCACGCTGGCGGAAGATCCGAATGTGTGTTTCCTCCCGTCTTCCCACGCTGTCGGCACACAAGAAGGAAAGCTGTAGCCAAACGGGCTTGCATGTGTCCTCTCCCATCTGGCACGTGGTCCCGTCACCATTGGTACCCTTCATATTCCCAACAAACCTCGAATCCGAGGCGTTCATAGAAGCCTCTGATCACAACCCAGTCGATGCACACACCCTCAATCCCCCTTTCACGCATATGCTCCATGGCTTTTACCTGTAACGCCAGTCCTACTCCTTTGCCCCGCGCACTCTCATCAACCCCAACACAAGCAATGAGCCCCGTCTTCTCTTTCGATGGCATTAATGGCAGGAAAGCAAAGGCGTCGCTGATGATGACAGAATGAGAACACATCAATGTCCATCCGATTTGTGCGTTCGTGTCGGGGTCGAAGGCCACCATGACTTCGTGGTGTTGATTCCGAGCTGCGAGAGTTTCGTAGGCGTTGACCCACCCCTGGATACAGCGTTAGAGAGTGGGGGAAAGTATAGGGGAGGACGGACGAACGATTTGCCTGAAATTGGCTCTTTGTTTTGTCATGCATTCTTCGTACAGCTCTGGAGACCAGGGAGAGAATTTGAGGTTCATCTTTGAGACTCGCTCGAGGGTTTCTAGTGGAGCGACAGGGCCGCGGATATCTCTGTAGAGATCCCGGGCTGTTGGTGCCGTGGATTTGTGGAAGCCTGGTTTTTGTCAAAAATTTGTCTCTAACCGCTGAAGTGAGAGCATGGCATACCGCTGTGAAGAAAAAAGTCTTTGAATTCTTGTGGGAAATCAATCGGCACCTGTGGCCAGAATCTAGGGAACACAGATCCGATCTCCAACGACTTCAATTCCCCATCCCCATTAGCACGAGCCATACTTCTCAGCTCGGCTTGTGCCTTTTTCATAAAAGCAGTGCCGAGGCCATTACCTCGGTATTCTGACAGTACACCCACTGCAGCAATTTTGCCGTGCGGCCCATCCGTTAGGAAGGATAGACAGAACCCTTTCTCGTGAATATAATGTCGACCAGAAGGTTGGCGGAGAAGCTTTTGCATACGCGAGCGTTCGATCGGCCATTTTGGAAAGATTGTCTTCCACATCTGCAATAAATGTTCGAAGTCCTCGTTGGAGGTGGTTAGGCCCCTGATGGCATGCTTGACGGGAGGAGCTCCGACAGGCAAGGAGCCCCGAGATTTCGCAATGCCGAAGATGATGTCCACAGCTGCCTTGAATGCAGGGATCGTAGGCTCATAGATCGTGATGTAATTTTTGATCTCAGCCTTTTCCTCGAGGAAGTCATATGGATCGCAAGTTGCGACGACAATCAATTTATTTCCATACTTCTTCCCCAGAGACAAGCCAAGGTCTTTTTGGTATGGACTTAAACTTGCGTTCCTCGTTGCGAAGATGATGACATCCGAGTCGGCGATATGTTTCTCTTCCTCTCTCGAAAGTTTGAAGCCATCGTGGAATCGAACATCGATGGCACCTGGGTTGTGAACCTGGATCAGATCAATATACGATGCTGGCGTATATGGCTCCCGGGTTTTCTCTTCTCCACTTTCGACTGCTCCACCGCCGACTGGGGTCTTCCCAGGACTGACGAAAACAAGCTTCGTATTCATGGTGTGCGACGAAATTGGGATTGAGCCAGGTTCGGAGCGGACGACCGTTGTGCTCTTGGCATAGATATCAGCCGCAAGGCCAGCTTGTCTAGTATTCCTCGAATTTGTGTCGCGTATTCTCCACATTTCTTGAGCCACCAGCGGAGCTCGAATGCCATACTTGACTTTGAGATTCCTGACTCTATTCACCGACAATCGAATGGCCTCTTGCGAAAGTTCGCCAGATTTCACTGCTTGAACGACCTGCTCGATGGCGCCAACTTGTGTCGACATCGTATGGCAGATCATCGCGCAGTCAGTTCCTGCCTATTCACACAAATAATCAGCTCCCATTCGGTACAGCAGATACCTAGTTCCTCACCTTCAATGCCATGACAGCACCCTTCTCTGTTCCAAAAGTGGCCCTCACGCCATCCATTTCCAGGCAATCACTGACGATCATTCCATCAAACTTCATCTCATCCCTCAAAATCTTGATGGCATCCGAGTTCAAACTCGCCGGTACTTTCTTAGAAGGATGGTCCTCTCCCAAGCTCGGGTCCCCAATTCCAGGCATAGCAATATGAGCCGTCATAACAGACTCAACACCCTCAACCACCGCCCTCCGAAATGGTATCAACTCGCAAGCATCCAGCTCTGCCTTACTCTTCGCTATGACCGGTAAACCAAAATGCGAATCCACAGCAGTATCCCCATGTCCTGGAAAATGCTTCACGCACGGAAGAATCCCACCTTCACTTAATCCCTTCACTTGCGCAGATACAAATCTCCCAACTGTTTCCGGATCATCGGACGGGGATCTGACCCCGATGACCGGATTCTTTGGCTCGGAATTCACATCAGCGATCGGAGCATAATTCATGTTAATCCCAAAAGCCTTCAACGTCTCTGCTGTCGCCGACGCGATCTTGAATGCATTCGATGCATCTCCTGTTGCTCCCAGAGCCATGGATCCAGGAAGCTGTGCAGCAACAGGTGGTTTGATTCGCGTGACGAGACCATTTTCTTGGTCGATGGCGATGAAGAGGCCCTGCTCATGCCCCGAGGCTGCAGCGATCTCTTGGAGGGAAGTAGTGAGCTCGGTGAGTTGCGTGGCGGTTGAGACATTGCGGAGGAAGAGGATCACGGCGCCGACTTTATGGATCGTGATGAGGGTTCTGATGTCTTCGCTTGCGATATGGCCGTGGAAGCCGACGATGAAGAGCTGGAAAATATATAAGTAAGTCAAAGATGACTACCACTGTTAAGAAGCTGCCCAATTTCATCTAGACTGTACATTCATCTCGTGGCCGGCTGGATGCGTCGAGACTTCGACGATAGGGGGACGACCGGGTAACAAGCTGTGAGGAGAAGACCAAAATCGATGCAAAGGTGAATAGAGAATTACTCAAGCACACGTAAGATATCAAAACCAACACACCTGTCCCACTTTGGCTCTCAACTCATCTTCGGACCATGGTGCCATCGCGCTGTTGTTCTGCTCAGTCATCATGAAGAGTGGGGAATCTGCAAATCGAATGCCTCTCCTCACTTGAGAAATCCGAAACCCTTCTCTTTCTCAACCACAGTTGTCAGTGAAGGATCTAATTCTTCTCCTACGTGACATCGCTCGAAGACTTCCATGTACTATCCCACGTTTGCGGAATACAAGGAGACGATGACCGAGAAGTACCTTCAACCTTTAAGCTTGCTTAAAGTTGAAGGGTTTTTCAGCACGTGGAGAAAACGAAAAACACTGCGCGTTAAATCACATGATATCTGGCTTCTGATTCGCTACTTTTCTGATGTGGGTCTATTCCACTGTTCTAATTAGTCGGCTCATTTTAGTAGGGAACACCAAAAATAAATCAAAAATCAAAAATCAAAAAAACCTTAGGAAACTAGTATTATTATAAGTATAAGATCTAAGGCCTAGAATATATAATTAGACTATCTTTATTTTAATAATTTAAAGCTAAAAAAGAGAGGAGGTTTTTAAGGGAGCCTGAGAGTAAGGAAGAAAATTCGCTTAAGCCTTACGTACGAAAGGGGGTCTGAAGATATCAAGGACACCCCCCTTGTTCTGCCACTGCTGAAAAAGGAAATTTATGGGGCTTCAGCCAGGATTTTATGCTTTTGATTGGTCTAAATTTCTCACCGCCTTACAGGGGGGTGTCCTTGATATCTTCAGACCCCCTTTCGTACATATTTCGCTTAATTTTCGGCCTTAGGCTTAACTATTAGCCTAAGGTAAGTTACTTATTAGTATAACTAATTTCCTAGAGATTATATAATTATATTATATAACTTAAAGTAATTAAAATTACTTTTATATAAGTAATAAGATATAAGAAACGAGATATATTAAATACTAGTACTAATTAAGCTTAATACTAGGATTCTATAAAGGATCTTATAAAGGCTTAGTACTTCTCGCTTAGCTTACTAGGATTAGTAGCTTCTTACTCTAGATAATAATAATTAATCTTTTATAACTTACTTATATTTCTTATAGACTTAGTACTTAGTATATTTAGGAATTATATATTAATACCTTAATACTATAATTCTTATTTCTAGAATATTATAACTTTATTAATCTATATAACTAGTATTTTATAATAATATATAATAGTATTATATATTACTTTTATATACAGTAAGACGGTTAGCGAGCTGCTGGATTCGGGGGGTTTGGGCGCTGCTTTCAGGGGTCAGCTAACCAATTCCTCGATACTCCCGCACCCCAAATTCCAGTCACCACACCCCCCGACAGCCACCTCTAGCCTCAGGCATTCATGCGGCAGGTCATCTACCTACAGTCGGTCCGACCCAAACACGACAAAACGGTCACCCTTTTACGCCCATAATAACTTTTCAACCACAACCCTCATTAATTTATACTAAGTGATGCGATTATAGAATAGAACCAGGCGAAAAATACCCATTAATCGGATTTTTAATATAATTCGTGGTTCATTAATAATTAAGGCCTAAAGTACACGGACCCTTTTGACTTGGTTGATTTTTGACCATATAAAGCGCAAAAATATTTACTCACTAAGGTCACGTGATCCCGGACTCTAGGGAGAGATCAAGGCATCTCACTAGCCTTATTATTAATAGAATAATAATAATTAAGCCCTATAATCTTAATAGAACCTTCCTAAGTACTAAATATAGCTTTTTCTAGTACTATACATATTATATATATAGTAGGGCTATAATTACATAGGTTTCAAGCTCACTTTCCCTTGAACTAAATCCATAAACCTAGCCTATTATTTAGCTACCTACTTCCCCTTACTTTTGTATATTATCCTATTTATCTATTACCCTTTTAGATATTGTTCTATGGCGTTTTTGCTTCTTTATATACTAAGTAGCTTGTTTAATACTTAATCCCTTACAATACGTATCTATCTAGCAGAACGTACGATTATAAAACCTCCGTATAGTCTCAATTAAATAAGCTTCAAGTGCCTCTATCACCTTAACCTTAGTATCTAGGAAGCTAACCTTCTTTACTTGACGAAATCGAGTCTTACTATACCCCTAGTATATCTCAATTAGGTTGATTTCGTAGTGGAACTTCGGTAGAAACATAGCCTTATATCCCCGCTCTATAATAAGCTCCTTAATTTGACTCTTTTCCTCAAAGAAGTCCTTGTGGTTCGATAGTATACGAGCTAAATAGTACGTTTATTCGATAGTGGGAGGGTATTCAAGGGGTATAGTACACTTAGTACCCTTTAGACACTTAAATCTTAAGCTAGGTATATTGTACCCTCGCTTAATAAGAATCTGTTCTATACCCTTAGGCTCTCTTTCTCTATTCGGATCAAGTTACTAAAGGACTTATATAGTGCCCTATAACTCCGGAATCGTATACTCTGGTGGGAAATACGTATCCCTCCTATAGGGCTTAATATTCCCCTTTTTAACCCCTCCTAGGGTCTTATTCATACTAAAGGCGTTTAGTACACCTTCGCTATATGAAGCGTGTATAGAGGACTAATCGAATATTAGAATAGCTATGTAATTAGGGTACTTCTATTCAAATATATTAAGTGTCCTAGTAACCTGTACTAGTAGCTGTTTTATATCCTACTAGGGGTCTCTATTTGAGCCTAGGTATATAATTTACCAGGTATCTAAATCAGGGTCGTCCGGGATAAATATACCTTTATTATTTAGTACCCTAATACGCCCCTCAGGACCTACGAACTCAGAATCGTGAATTAGCCTCCCTTTGCTCTTTCCTGGCATTTTTTGCTGACTATCTACTAGCTAGAGGCTCTTTTTATAATCGAAACTATAGAAATAGCTCTTATTATAGAAGTATATTATATATACCTGACCTCCGATTAGTAGTAAAGGTGGAATCGTATACCACGTACTAGCTTCATCCTCCTTATATTGAACTATATATGATAAAAGCTTATTTATTAAGGGTAAAAATACCTCTTAATGATACTGAATTATATTAGGTCGTTCGTGTCTATCTATGTAAAGCCCTTTCTTAGTCTCATGGCGATAAAAGCCGAGCCTAGGGAGCTATAAGTAAGCTGTACTACGAGCGATTAGCCTCTTAATTATCGATAATAATCGAGGTAAAATCTCCTGATTTACGGTATTCAGGAAATCGTTTAGTGATATCGTTCTAAGCTCTTAATTAATTAACTAAGTACGGTAAGCTAAAAAGACGTCTTTATTATCTAGATAAGAGGTACTATCTCTTTTACTACCCCTAGCCTCTAGTAGAACACTATACTACTATCGATAATAATTAAATAGCCCCCTGATTCGCCGAGCTAGTGTCTTTCTATCATTGAAGCAGTGATTACTAGAGGCTACTAAGAGTGATACGTCAATTCTCCCTAGTCGATACTACCCTAGTTTCAGGAGCTATTAAGTATATTGCCGGAGGAGGTATAAGTCAGCGACTATATAGGGGGTATATAAGTCTTTTATCTATACTAGCTTTATATCCACATCGTTAAGGACTTCCTAATAAGTCATTCGTACGTCTAGAGCTTCGTCATCTCCGTATGTGTTTCTAATAAGGGCATCTATAAGTAGCTCGTTTATTCTATCGTTTTTATCCTCAAGCCTTTACTCATTTCTTAATTACATATCCCTAGGGATATTAATTAGCCCCCTAATAATGCCGAATTATAGCTTCTTTTATTTAAAAGATAGTACGATTATAGGGGTCTTAAGCCTAGCGACTTGAGTGTCTTTTGCCCTCTAATCATGTGTATACTTTTATTGAGTTCTCAATAGCTTTACTGATTCCTTTGCTATTTTGGAGACGTATGAGCCTCTAGAAGCTAGAAATAGTATTAATACACTTATATTATAATATAAAGGTAAGAAACTTACTAGTCTATGCCGTAAGTCTTTGCTCTCGCTATATAGATATAGGCTTCTCTAGAATAATCGTCTCATTCCTACTAATAATAAGCTTCCGCTGAACCTAATAGAGCGTCGAATCTTTAAGCTCTTTATTACTTAGTTCGATATCTGAACTATCAGAATCGTCCTCTATAATAGAGGGTTTCCTATACCGTTCGTCAAGTGTTACTTGGATTATAGCTTCTTTAGCTATAGTGAGAACTATAATTGAATCAAGAGTTGAATCAGCTTGCTTACGCTTCTGAAGGCTTATAGAGGTAGCTATTAGAAGTATATAAAAGGGATAGTTGATTAGGTTTGTGGTTATTGAGATATTAATATAATTATAGAAGAGCGGTTAACCTAGGGAAGGGCAGTCACGTGATAGTCAAAGTAAAAAATGACTATATAAAGCGCAAAAATATTTCCTCGCTTAATTGCATATATTATAACTTCTTTAGTAATAAAGGTATTATAATTTTGAGACTATAGAATTGATTCCTAGTGTATATAGTATAGTTTTAATTAATACGATTAATTCTAATTAGTGTGGTGGTGGTGGTTTTTTTTTTTTTTGTCGTGTTTGCGTCGGACCGACTGTACGTCCATCTTCTTCATCCTCTTTTCTGCTCTCCATTTCTGGAGTCAGCATCATTCCCCCCGAAAACAGCGACCCTTCGACCCACAGTCAAAAATGAATTTAAGCACCCCCTTCGTCCCTCTTCCGGTCCCTCCTCGTCTTCTCTTTCTATTATCCGTCGCCGTTCGCTCTAGGTCCCTCCCACTCTCTCGTTCTCAAACCCCTCCCAATACGTTCATCACACGCTCCCTCCCTTCTCCGAGTTCTCGCCAGCACCATCGCCCGTAGCCTCCGCTGCGATTCCCTCATCCACGAAGTCTCGAAGCTTACAATCTCCTCGCCGCATCCATTTCGATTCTTTACGTCTCACTCTGCTTAAGTCTTCTCTTATCTGCTTCAATCAGCTGTCTGACCCATGAACTCTGTCTATCGTCGCATCCGCAGGCTGCGTGCACACCGTGAATCGTGTCTCGGCTTCTCGCGAACCGCTTCCCTACAGTCGAAGCAGTCAAGTGGTCGAAGTGGCGTAGGGAATACAGAAAAGCACAAGCCAGGATTGATTGTCTAGTACATTACGTATATCTATCCTCGTTCTTCCCAGGCCTACTTCCCACTTATTGCGATTGTCATAGCTTGGCCACGATACGATGAAGATCCTCCGCCTATAGGCGACGATACCTATAGCGCGACGGATACCGATATAGATAGCCTATTCGATAGCTGTGACGGCGACGAGACGGACACTATAAGTAGTATTAATACGGGCTACGCCTCAGAGATTAATAACGACTTAGACGATGACGTATCACTCTTCGACGACGAATTATAGTACTCTCCCGAGTACTACCTCACTAAAGTAGTAAACCTCGATATATAGCGCCTCTAGTAATAGTCTTATAACCCAAAGACTTAAGATTAGCTCGACTAGGTCAAAGATTACTATATCTAGTAAGAGAGAAATATATATTACTAGTACTAAGGCCCTTTACTAATCTCGCCCTTCTAGATACTATACCTTTATTAATAAAGATCTGACTCGATACTTCTAAGAGGTTAATACTTAGTTCTTATATAGCTTTCTAAGCTAGATCTATAACTAGTGATAAGGGAAGGGGGGATAGTAGCGACTAGGTATCGGGTATATAAGCTCGCTCGGAATATTCTAGAAATAGCACTAGTTATAGTATAAGCTCGAGATAAGTAAGAAGATTAATAAGATAATCTAATAATAGAGTTAAGATATAAGCTACTCCTAAGTAGCCTTTTGAATCCTCCTAGGGGTTAGACTCCTTTACTAATAAGGACATAAGTAGTTAAGATTATTATAGTAAAGAAGGGTCTAAGTAATATAAAATATATGAGTACGATAATATATATCGAAGATCTCACTGAGTTTATATATATACTTCTAGCTACCATATAGATAACCTTCGAGATTAGCTAGCTCTAGGTCTAACTAATCCTCTTCTACTAGCTCACAAGTATTATAAGTAACTAACTAGAGGCTCTAGTAGACCTTCGCTTTTAATACCTTCACTTAACTCTAATCCGGGACTAGAATATAGACTCGCTATAACTCTTTATTAAGCTAATCGCCGAGTATACTAAAGGTTATCTCGGTATAAAAGATATATACATCGAACCTCTATTCCCTTATATATTAGTCTATTAACTATATTTGAAGTAATACGTTCCTAATCCTAGAAATTATCTCTAATCCAATACTCGTCCTTAGCTCTTATATCTTCTTACTTAGTATACTCATTAAGGCCTAGGCCTTCTAGTCTCAGAGTATCGATACCCCAGAGAGGCTCTATAGTCTCGACGTCCTTAATAGCCTAAACGAGCAGTAACTACCGCTAAGAGATAAGCTCGGCGAGGATTTCATCTTCTACTAGGTAGTTTGCGAAGCCCATAGTATCCGTATTACCCACGAGCTTAAGATATTATTAGACTTAGTATAATACTAGATGAAGAAAGGCGGCTAGATCACGGGCTTTAGTAAGGTTACTAAGCTATATACTCTCTGCGACAGGGTAGCTAAAGAGCTAAATAAGAGCTGTGAGTAGCCCCCTTCTCCCTCCTTTACCCGATTTCATACTAATATAAGATACTTAATATAGTAGACATGAGCGATTTAATATAGAACCTTATCCTCTAGTACTTAAGTATTAATACCTTCCTTAAATATTACCTTAATTATAGGATAAACACTAACTTATTAAAGATCTATTATAGTATAAAGCTAGAGAGGGAGTTAATAAGATTTACGTGTTTAATAAGCTAGTTAATCGAACCCTATTAGCTATAGAGGTTAATATAATAGTAGTCTATATTAGTCAAGTACCTTCTATATATTATTAAGTTAGCTAAGCGTATAGACTAACTCTTAGGGGCTCTAGAAAGTAGTTTATAAGAGGAGAAGTATTAGAAAGCTTATTAACGCCTTCGAAATAAGATATAGTAGTAACGAAGGCTACTCTTAACTAAGATTATTAACCGCTTTAAGAAGGAGTAGCTAGTGATTAATAGCGAATAGTAGCTCTCTAGGAAGGTAATTAACGAGGATACACGTAGTATATTAAAGTAATCTATATAGATAATACCTAAGTAGCTACTCCTAATTAATGTGATCTTAATACTACCTATAGTAACGCTAGAGAAGGAGCTATAACAGAGGATTACAGCGATTAATACTATAATAATATATTATAGTATAGAGGAGGGGAAGTCTCTACTCTATATTCGGCGTAGTAGACCTATAAGAGGGGGTACACCTACGATTATTAAGGTAGAAGAGTAGGCGCGGTCTGAGCTAGACGTTGTACTAAGTTAGGCGATCTTATCCGTAATATCGGATAAGAGGCTAACGAAGTGTTTCTTGTGCCTTAGAAACCCGTAATTGTCGATTCGCGAGAGGATCCGTGACTATACTAACCCTAGTTCGCTTAGTAGGCACTTTCACAATAGACACGTTAAGAAGATATTAGTAAAGTAGTAGATTAACTATAGTGTTTGTGATATTAGGCTCTTATACTAGATATATCTCCTGAACCACACAGAGAGATTCTATAGTACTGTCTTACGAAGTAGTGCTTATTCTAGTACCATATAATGAATAAATATTAGGGCATAATTAGAAACGAGGTTAATACATTTTCTGAGGGCGTTCAAGGGGCATAGACTATTCATCTTCGAAGTTATCGTTCAGTTCTTCCTTTCAGGGTGCTTAGATGTCATCTCGTCTCTATAGCGTGTTGTTTTTACAAGTCATGATTTTAGACAATTTGTCTGTTTATTTTGAGATGTACATATAAACATTATGTGCTTCAATGATCGGATTTGTATTACAAACATCAGCTCTGTAAACCGTCCCTTAACCTCTCTCTACTAGCCCCTCCTCCGCCCTGAGCTTTCAACGGGAGCTCTTCTCAGTGTCCTCAACTCGCTAAAACTCAAAACGGCTGTGGCTCTAAAAGAAATAATGCAGAGGTTGTCTATCTAATTTGTCGCAGCATCCCACTTAAAATAAATATTGACCACTCCCTTTGCACCTCTTTTTAGTTGCGCTCGGAGTTCCCTGGAGTGACTCGAGAAATGCACTTTCAACTCTGCCTCTGCTGGGATTCCTTCGATGTCAACTATTTGGACATTCCCTTTGCTAGGCCTTTCTCCTTCTACTTCTGCCTCCGAGACAGATAGACGGCCTGACAGGACTTTGATAAAGTCTAATGTGATGGTAACTTGACCAAGTCGTACAAGGAGTGACGGTGCTGCCCGATCCAAGATTCTCGATCCGTCGCAAGAACGGCAGTGTCTCCCGACCTCTATGGGCCATATCTCCTTGGCGTAGAGGCCGACCATGCTCAGGTTGGGTCCGTAGATAGGCAGAATCTCACGGCGGCACCAAATTGAGCACGAGGCTAATTAGTGATCGCAGAGAACAATCCCCTCTTTGACGATTTCGATTTCGACCGCTATAACGCCGAACAGGAAGCTGCCAACATGAGTACAGAAGCGCCTGTTGATCAGAAAGACGATTTGGTGCCAGGGAATGAGTTTGAAAGGAGCAGCAACCGAAGCTCTAGCAGCCCTCGGCTTCAAGAGCAAAGGGGCAATACAAAGCGGAAGAGGAGCCAGGGTCAGCACAACCTTCTTGATGCCATCCATATGTCTAACGGTGTGATTCGCCAGTCGCCATCGATAGCAGCAGCGGCAGTGGAGCATTGGAGAGCGACGGCGAGAGTGTGTTTGGGAGTAGCGGTTCAAAACGGTCCAAATCAGGGCCTTGGGGTAGCAGTCAAGGTATGAGTGCATATGCATGATAGAGATGGGGAGACTGACATGTCCCAGGTTCCTCTCTTTGCTGTGGTGTTAATGATGACGACGTTGCCCCACCTACTACTTGTCTCCCGCTTCCTGTTGTGGACATAGCAGCTGAACGGCAAAATGACTGCTCCCTGGCTGAGCTCCACCATAGCTATGATTTAGTTCACCATATCGAGACCGAGATTGATGCTGAGGATCCCGATAGCGACGATGATGATGAGCTTTGGCACTCTCCGTTATGGTACCGCTTCAAACCCAGCACTACTACGATCGAAAGCATTGGTATCAACTTGGAGGCAAGACCCCGGTACATTGCGCGAGTTGAGGACTTTTACCGTGACCGAGAATTTCACGCGATTCTGGGAAAGGAATATATCGATGGTGAGGTCCATTACTTGTGTAGTCGAGTTGTCCATTCATGTGGACATGCCCTGAGATAACTCTCCTGCTGCCAGCAAAGAATTTCACACTGAGAATATTTGAATGTGTGGCGACTTTATGGGATTGATGTGCCCTAGCACCGCTATCATTCAAGTCATTGTCAGCTCTTATTTCAAATTGATGGTAGTCACAATTAAAATACTCCCTACTTAGAGATTGGGGGCAGACGTACGCAATTTGAATAGCATCAACTTGTGGATACTAGGACTAATCAGTCAACCCGCAAATGAGCCCTGGGAGAGAAAGAGTACGTACACTATTCATAACAGTTTGCTCTGCATGTTAATCGCTGAGAGCCATTGCCCACCAAGTGACCCGTTGGCATTTTGAACTTGAGCCATTGTCACTTTGCCAACCTTCTAGAGAGATCTAACCACAGACATTTTGAGGCCACAAAGAAACACAAAATGGGGTCAAACGAAGTTAGTTGAGATGATAGAAAGTAAGGAAGTATCTGAAGAGTGTTAGGCCGCTAAGTGATAAGAATGTTGATGATCGAAGCTGGGAATGACGTTGATCACACAGACCGTTAGGTTCTTATAGTCCTTTACTGACGTCTCGAAATTCTACTGTTGGCCACATTATCTGTCCAAGTAGCGTTTGACCTGCCCATGTCCCCCTGTTTGAGGCAACTGCTGCCAGAGCCGCTGGAGATATGACTGTAACATTTTCTCATTGGAGTTGCAGGCAATTAGGCCCAAATTTGCGCCTCAACCGCGCGCTCTTTGTGACAACCCCGCCGGCCTTGCAGCTAAATTCGGGTGGCGGGTCGGCGGGGTCGTCACCAAAGAGCGCGCGGCTTCGCATTGTGCACGTGACTTGATGTTGTGCTTAAAAATGTCCCCCTTGGTGATACAGCGATTTCCTTCTCATAAAATGTTTGCGGGACGCCTCTTGTGTCGGTTTCCATCCCCGCGACTATTCCTCCATTCATCTACTCGAATTATACGGCCTGCCATGGCCTCGCAGCAATACTCTGACCGGGTGATGGTGCTTCCACCCCTTCCACCCCGTGCGTTTCAGTTAACCGGGTTTGAGGTCATTGATCCGTCTCAAATGGTGGAGGAGGAGCGACTCCCCTTTTACAACCGCGATCACTATTATCCTATGCGGATTGGCGAGGTCTTAAAGGACCGCTACCAGGTAGTCACCAAGCTTGGCTATGGTGCAAGCTCGACCGTGTGGTTGTGCCGCGATCTCAGGTACTCCAAGTATCCTTCTAATTTTTATTGACCTATTGCTAAACATCTTTGGCTTCTATTAAGAGAGCGGTCATATCGGGTGATAAAGGGGCATGTTAATACTCTGAAACATAATCAGGAGCTTGAGGTCTTTAATTACTTGGCCAGCATGACTGTGGAGCACTCAGGTCGGGTACACGTCCGACAGCTTGAAGATTCATTCATGATGAAGAGCTGCAATGGCGAACACGACTTTTTCGTCATGACACCTCTAGGCATGAGTATGAGGACTTTGCAAGACTTGCACAAGGATAACATCTTCGCCCAAAGTGTTGTTAAAGGAGCTCTTGACCAGGTACTCTTTGGGCTAAACTTCCTCCACGAAGCAAACGTGATCCATACAGGTAAATTCGCACTTAGCCCTAGCGACGCGAATATATTAGTTTTTTGACTAACGAACAATGAGACCCCCACTCGGACAATTTGCTTATTGCTATTACAAACGATTCGATTCTCTCCAAGGTAGAAGAGGACGAAATTCGTAGTGCATCTGCGAGAAAGCAGGTCGGCGATACTATTATCTACGTCTCACGGTACATGCTGGGAGGCGCAGGACCCCTCGTCATTTGCGACTTCGGGCAAGCACGCATTGGCAACAAACACAGTGGCAATGCTATGCCAGTGCCATACCGAGCACCTGAGGTTATTCTTGGCATGGAATGGGATAATGCCGTGGATATTTGGAGTTTAGGGCTCTTGGTATGAAATTCTTCCCCCTTCCGTCTTATAATTTCATTACTTTCTTAAGCTAACTCCCTTTTCACGCTAGACCTGGGACTTTCTTGAACGAGAAGGTCTATTTGGAATTTACGATAAGGAGTCAGAGGAGCTGAATGATGCCCACCATATTGCAGCCATGACCGCCCTCCTTGGCCCGCCACCACCCGAATTCCTCAAAAGGAGCAAGGACACAAGCAAGTACTGGGGTATTGACGGTAGGCCTTGAAACCCCCCTCTCTGGTTGTCCTAATGAACTTGTTCTAGGAAAATGGAAGGGGCCTGTCCCACTACCTAATGAGAAGAAATTGCAATCTCTTGTCACGAATCTGAGGGGAGACAGTGTGGGAAAAGAGTAGAGTAGAGTAGAGTAGTGGACCCTACTCATATTCTACTCAAATATATTTCTCACTACTCATACTCTACTCAATACTCTACTCAACTACTCTAAATTATTCTAGAGTAGTTGAGTAGTATGCACGTGAGCTATAAGCTAGCCTAATATAGTAAAGCTCCAGGGTAGCCCGGGCCTAGCGCCGGTACGCTACCTAATTAAGTAGTAGTAAGGCTTAGGCTTCCCTGGTTACTAAAAAGAGACCCCCCCCCTGAGCTACCCCTACTATACCTAAATCACGTAATAGACTTAATAAAAGTACTTTTGAGATAACATCTTACTAAGCTTATATAGTACCACTTAATAAGTACCTTATTTATTCATTAATAATTAACAAAGATTAATTTACTAGATTTATATAACCTGCACGTGACTACTCTTGAGTAACTCTAGAGTAGTACTCTACTCTACTCTACTCTACTCAAGTACTATATTACGCTACTCAAACTCTACTCTACTCTACTCAAGACTACTCTTGAGTAGCTTGAGTAGCTTGAGTAGTTTTTTCCCACACTGAGGGGAGACGACAAGGATGATTTTCTTGACTTACTCTCCGGCTTTCTCTGCTGGCTGCCAGAGGAGCGGGTCACTGCTGGGCAGGCTTATTACCATTGTTAGCTGCGGGGGAGATATCTACTATGGAAAGTTGACATCTGAGCGGAAGAGACTCAAACGTGCGCTGAATTCCCTTTCATGCCAACGCTATCGTGGCCCGTCAGCGAACGGTGTCGGACAATAAATTGACAACATCGTAACATCAAAGTCTCCCAAAGTCTCTGCGAGGGTGTGCAGAGAATAGTGCTTCAAAATACCTCTGGCGTTTACGTTTTCTTAGCTAATCGAAGTGAAGGGTCCATCCGGGTACGCTGTTCAATAAAATTCAAAAAGCGACCTCGTACAAGGGCCGGTCGTTCTTGAACTGGAGGAAGGGCCAATTGCTTCGTTGATGTTAGGCCCCCTGTATCGGAGAAGGTCGAGCCATCAACCAACGGCGATGGTGACGACTCAAATTATGGAGATTCCCTAGCGAGGTCGAGCAGGGCTGTTCGAGCATGAGCAAGCATAGCCGCTGGTCAGACCTGGATGAGCAGTGTGTGCTGGCATACAAGAGGGCAAGTTCTGGGAGTGGATCTTGTCCTCCTGCAGGTGGACAGGCGGCTGTTGGTGTGCATTTGTTCGTCCACATCTGTCAGGATAAACCGAGCGATATGTCGTGTGTAGGGTTGGGACAGTGTGTCAAATGAGTAGAGTAGAGTAGAGTAGAGTAGTGGGTCCTACTTATACTCTACTCAGCCAAAATATGTCCTACTTATACTCTACTCAATACTCAATGAGTATATACTTAAGTAACTTAAGTAGTTTGAGTATTCCTTTGACACACTGGGTTGGGAAAATCTTCTCGCCTCTTGTCGTAAATGCTATGTCAGATACAAAAGATGAAGCATTGCCTCAGTCGTTGTCTGCCAAGCGCCAGAGGGAATTCTTAGAATGCTAGATTGTGTTCAGCAAGAAGCTTCTATCTAAGGTAGGAAATATACAGGCTTGTATAGAACTCTTCGTCTTCCTGGACCTAGGAAGACCCCAGGTCCCAAAAGCTCCTTCCGTGATTTCTGATCCTGTGCTCTATCTATCGCTTGAACCCAAGCGACCTCTCACAGACCATTTATCACTCATCTCATGTTGACCTAGCTCTACGAAGGTAGCATCCAAAGCCAATTCCCCAGATCAACTCCACTCAGCACTAGTGCCTCTATAGAGAGCCCTTCAGCTACCTGCTTCATCCTCTTCGTGATAGAGATCAAGTGATTTATTAAATTGATAGACGTATATTCACTTCAATGATTAGAGACTGAATCTTTTCCCCTAAGATTATGGTATAGATAGTGTTCTACTTACATAACTTATCGAGTTTTGATATCGCTTACTGAGGATCTAGACTAACGAAGCTGTTAGCTATATAATTTGTTTCGAGAGGGAGGAGTAATAAGAACTAACTGTGAGAAATCCGAGTAACTCAAGTGTATCGTCAATCTCGTCATTGCGAGCGACCGAAGGACTAAGCCTTATATAGAAAGGCAGATTAAATTATTCAAGCTAGAAGTCATAGTATTCCAAATCGATGATAGCCTTAATTTACAATGTCTTTAGGTCCATGATAACGTTATACTAGGAGAGATCTATGTGGCAGAAAACATATAGGCGGTCTTCGGTTAGTGGGTTCTACATCTCGTCCTCTATCTTTTCTATAATACGGTAGGGAGGGATAATAATACCCGATGGTCCACTAATTTTATTCGATTTTAAATTATATAGTATTAAAAGATGAATTTCAATCTCCCTTATAACTACCTCCTTTTGATCCTTATTTAGGTCAGATATACACACTCCCTCCACATATTCCATAGCGACATAGTAGGCGCTATCATATTCGAAATCGTAGTATAACCGTGGGACAGGAATATTCGTGAATGCCTAAACAAATTGCAAAGATGCCGCCGCATTCCTCAGTCTCTCTATTCCGAGTTTAGGTATATATAA
Organism: Hyaloscypha sp. PMI_1271; assembly: GCA_021399465.1. Taxonomy (NCBI): domain Eukaryota; kingdom Fungi; phylum Ascomycota; class Leotiomycetes; order Helotiales; family Hyaloscyphaceae; genus Hyaloscypha; species Hyaloscypha sp. PMI_1271. The sequence goes on from JAJTUS010000080.1 coordinate 171,880, forward strand.
TCCTCGATAGCCTATCTAGTACTCTGACTTTCGTAGGCTTCTCTTAATAAAGATGTCTCCCTTCCTATAGTATTTCCTCTCAAATATACTAGCGAAACATCCCTCTTCGCTGACGATCTTCTGTCAAATATCACCCATCTAAGGCGTCCGTAGTTATACGTGTCTAATTTGGTTTCGACGTCTAGAACCTGAGGACATAGTCTTCTGAGTGGAGCTGTCCCGCTAATAAAGATAGGCTAAAGACTCTAGAGGCAAGAGAATCGTGGTATTAGGTATTAGCTAGATGGAATTCGGGGAGCGGAGGATGCTCTTTCACCTAGAAAATACACCGATTAAGGCTAGAAGCTAGCTTAGTTAGCCTATTTCTTGACCCCACAGTTTCTAATAGCTGACTACTTAAAGGAGTTCGAGGCTTTGGACGTCTTGCGTGGATCCTGAAGAGTTGCGACGGATACTTCTTATATCTTTCAGCCTGAAGGAATTCCTAGATTGCAGCCTAACTGGACTAGGGTCTTTGCGGTCAGGAACAAATCACAAGGCATTGAACCCCACTATTTGCAGTCCCGCAACCACAATTTCTCTGCTGCGTATGAATAACCTCATCAACCTCTGGAATTGTAGGTTAGAGACCAGACACCATCTGAAGTTATTTCCCAGCGATAAATTATTGACTCAGTGGTTCTAGCTCTGCCTATCTGCCAATAAACCACCCTACACTGAGGGGCTGCCGTTGCGCCCATCTTCCGCTGTGCACACTACGAAGCGCAAACGATCTCACCCGACAAGCATTCAAGACAAAAGGGACTCCCAAGCAGCCTCTGCCGACCATATTCATCTCCCCCCCCCCGCATCATCGCCACTGAGCACAAGCAGGATCAGGGCGAGCTTGCAGTAGAGGCAAGAGGGCGACTTGATGGTAAGTTGCTCTTTCCGCGAGTACGACCTATCTAATATAGCCGCAATAATAAAAGATAGACGTGGTATCTATATGATGGTGGGGTTGCTTGCGCATACAGGAGTCTGTGGGATGATGGGATCGTCGTGGAGGAGTCAAAGGCCCACCTCGACGCGTGGGACAATATCATGATCATGCACGTCATCAATCCTTCTAGGTAAAACCCATGTCGTCTTTCAACTTTCGATTTATTTTTTAATATGCTCACAGCATTAATAAACGTCTATTGTCAATACATATCAGGAAACAACTTTCTCGTCTCAACTTGGTCATTACAGGAATTCCGCAACAACCGGCCCTACTAACTACTGATCCAGGCTCTGCAACTGGACAAACCCCCAATATTTCCCCCTTTTCTTCATCAGGGCATCGTGATCACCGTACTCGACAATCGCCCCGCTCTCAAACACGTAAATGCAGTCCGCATGCGCGATCGAGCTCAAACGGTGTGCCACAGCGATGGTGGTGCGGCCGCGAGAAGCCGCGTCGAGGGCCCTTTGCACCAGCATTTCGGATTCTGAATCCAGCGCCGAAGTGGCTTCATCTAGGAGACTGAGAGAGAAGCTGTTAGTGAGGAACAAACAAAGTTGTTTCGAGAAGAGAGAGGTTAGTTGGTTGACTGACAGGATCTTCGGATGGCGAAGAAGCGCTTTGGCGATGGCCAGGCGCTGCTTTTGGCCCCCGGATACTTGGCTACCCCGGGGGCCCATCAGCGTATCGAGCCCTTCGGGTAAGGATTGCTTTGGGTGGGTGGCATGTCAGTCAGCAAGTCTCGCAACAAAGAATGGATGAATGAATGAATGAATCCAGCAGGGAAGTGGCAAAAAACTTACCACAAAATCGTCGATATTTGCCTGTCGGCAAGCATCCAGTATGGCGTCATCGTCGGCGTCAAGATCGGTGGTGATGTTCTCTCTCACTGATCCGCTGTACAATGTCGATTCTTGCGCCACAATAGCAACCTGTCTCCGGTACTGCTGCAGATTGTATCGCCGCAGGTCTTTCTCATCGACTGAAACTTTCCCTTGCTGCGGATCGTAGAACCTCTCGAGTAAGTTGAGCACCGACGACTTTCCGCTACCGCTGGCCCCGATCAGAGCGATGAACTTGCCAAATCCCGCTTGGAATTGTACCTGGCGTAGGGCCAGCGAAGTGTTGTCTGGGTATGCGAAATTGACCTTGTCCAGGGACACATCGCCCACCACATCACCTGCGCTCTCGCCACCCTCCGACTCGGGGTCTATGTGAGGCACCGTCTCCAACAACGGCTTCAGCCGACTGGCAGCCGCCTGCGCACCCGCCACATCGGGCGCGTGCGAAAAGATGCTGCCTGCGGCTTGCGCGCTGTAGATGGTCGCAATGTAGCATATAAGAAAGTCGCGAACGTTGTACTCGCCTGTAGCCACTAGGTATGTTCCGCCGTACCAGAAGAGAAGAGCGCTGCTGAAGATGACAATAGACTGGCTGAAGCCGTAGAGGAAGGCCATTCCAACGTCCCGTACCAGTCCCGTGGCGTGCTCATGTTCCAGTTGAGCCTTGTACTTGGCACTGATGCTCGATTGCAGTCCAAAGGAAACAACGGTGCGAATACCGCGGATGGCTTCCAGGACGGTGCCTGTCGCTTCTGTTTTGCGAAGCATGCCTTGCTCCAAGTCGGCCAGGAGTCGGTATCGCAAATACCCCGATACGACGGTCAGGGTCATCAAAGATGCCGCTATCAATCCCAGCTTCCAACCGAACGAGACGGCAACCACGAACCCCGCGAGCACGGCAAACAAGGCATCGATGACTGCACCGAGGATGGAGCCACTCAGCCCGTTGAGCTGATTCGCTTGCAGCGACAGGAATGCCACGAGCGCACCCGAGTCGTTCTTCGCAAAGAAAGCCATGTCTTGGCGAAGAATGGCTGCAAAAGCGGAGATGCGCGCACGAGAAACCAATCGGGATGAAGCGAACGCCAAACACGCCCCTTGCACCAGATACGCGATGAGAACGATACAGGCGAGAAGGAACTGCATGCCGGTCCAGAATCCAAGGCTTTTGCCTCCCGTGGTGGAGGAGGAGTTGCGGAGACCGAGAACGCTGTTGCCGAAGAATATCGCAGTGAGAGGGTAGGCGAGGCCGCTGAAAGTGCCACATATGCAGCCGAGGACAATGCGACTTCTTTCGGGATGGTTTAGTTTCCAGAGAAACTTGATTAATGCGATTCGTGATGTGACTTCGGATTCGTGAATCTCTCTTTCTGAAGCAAATTCGGTTTTTGGACTTGCACTCAGCGTCTCGTTGGTACTGGAAGTTCGCACCTCGTCCGCCAGATGCGCAGACGTCGTATCTTTCCCATCCTTCTCTCTGTCAAGCTGTTGAGCAGAGACAAGCGATGCATAAGTACCCCCTTTCCTAATCAAGCTGTCATGAGTTCCCTGCTCCACGATCCGGCCGTGATCCATGACCACAATGCTATCTGCATTCCGGATAGTTGAAAGTCTGTGGGCAATAGTGATCGTGGTGCGTCCCTGAGAGGCGGTCTGGAGAGCAGTCTGGATAGCAATCTCGGACTCGGAGTCCAACGCTGACGTCGCTTCGTCTAGAAGAAGCACTGCTGGCTGCGACACAATCGCCCGGGCGATACAGATCCTCTGCTTTTGGCCCCCGCTGAGAAGATTGCCGCCCTCTCCTAGAATTGTTTCATATCCTTTGGATAGGTCAGCGATGAAAGTATGGGCGGAGGCATTTTTCGCGGCTTCTTCTACCAATCGCTTCTTCGTGTTGATATCGGCCTACAGGGATTAGTCACCTGGAAATGTCGCTGAGAAAGGCACACTCACCAGATCGAAACATGTCCCAGCGAGACCACAAGCGATATTCTCAAACACGGTGGTGTTGAATATGAACGAGTCTTGAGAAACCGCTCTAACCCGCGAACGCAAGTGTGCAAGTTTGAAGTCTTGAATGTCGCGGCCGTCAATCAGTATCTGGCCGCGCAACGGCAGATAAAACCGCTCGAGCAAAGCGAACAAGCTCGATTTTCCAGATCCCGAGGGGCCAACGATGGCCGTGGTTTTACTACGTTGGATATCAAGACTGAAATCTTCAAGCACGTACTCCGATCGACGAGAAGGATACATAAGAGTGACGTCTTGAAAGCTAATGCTTCCCACTAGGCCAACACTATGCTCTCCTATCGAACCGGAAGAGAAGGGCGGTTTTCGGTCCAAGATGGCGAAAAATCGATTTGCCGCTGCGCCAGCCGCGCCGAAGGACTGGATACTGGGGGCGACGCTGCCGAATGTGATCGAAGCCGTGACAGAGGCTAAGAGAACCGTGACAACATCGCCAACAGAGACATCCCCAGCGCGTACGAACCGGCCGCCAGCCCAGCACCCCAGAGCAAAAGACGCAAGCATGGACCACAACAGGCCACCAATAAAGATGCCCAGCAGATACTTCGCCTTGTAATCCATGCCCATCGCCCCCTCAAGGGACTTGTGGTACTTCTTCACGAAACGATGGCGCGTCCCGTTGGCCATTACATCCCGAACCGATGAAATAGCCTCCTCGGCAAAGGTAGCGCTCAAAGCATACGCATCAATGGCACCCATCTGCGCCATTTTCATCTGCCGGCCAATAGCCCCCATCCAAAGTATAATAACAACTGGCACGCTGAGCAAGACGAGCGCCAGCCGCCACGATACCACAAACGCAATGACCTCGGCGGCTACGAGGGAGCTCAAACCTAGGATGGCTAGCCCTACCTTGTGCGATATACCATCTTGGATGAGCTTGGCGTCGGCCGTGATGCGCGTCGAAATCTCGCCTGCACCTAGGTCGTCGAAAAAGCCAATGTTTTGTTGTAGAACGGCATCGAGATAGGCGGCTCGCAGGCTTTTGGATATGCGCTTTCCGGTCCAGGTGAAGCCTTGGATGCAGATGCTCGTGCAAACAACGCATGCGATTCCTGCATTCCATTAGCTGTTCGTCCTGTTTCACTTTCGACGGAATATAAGAGGGATATGAGTTCAACGAAACATAGGAGGAATAGGTCGATACAGACCAATGTAGACAAAGTCAAGAAGCAGAGAATGTATGCTGTGCAGAAAGGACTGCAGGGCGGCAGGCGTGAAGCTCGTGAATTCCCCAGTCAAGGACCCGAAAACAATCTGTTACAGACAAACGATCAGACATATGCATTTGAGAAAGAAGGGCCGAAGAGAAGGTTTTGAGTACCTACCGTCATCAGAGGCAAACATGTACCTGCCGCTGCAGCAGCGACCGAAGAAATCAACATGACGACAACATCCACGCGGTCCGCGAATCGATAGATGGTTTTGTATCCGGCGTCGGTTGGTGGGATGTGGACTTGTATGTCGAGGAGTGCCGTATCGTCTTCGCTCAGACTCAGGCGCTTTTCATTCTCGGTTTCCTCACCCACAGGCATGGTCAGAGAATATAGAATGGTAGTCGTGATGAGGGAGAGGAAAATCGAGTCACCTTTCGTTCTTCGCGAGGTGTCGTCCAAACGACGGCATTTGCTGTCCCTACATACCCGATTTGGCCGCACGTACGTGCAGATGCGGCCCGGCAACGTTCTCGCACATTTCCCGATTGGGAACGAGGGCACCCGCGAGGCAACCGTTTGGTGAGACATTGCTCAGCATCCTGCAAGTAGTAGTAATATACAAGAACCCTACCCCTGCCAAATTCAAATCCCCACCATTTCCTCAATCATCAGAATTTCAGAAAAAAACCCCATTTCTCGCCTCTTCCATCTCAGCCCCAACCCATCCTCAACCACATCCTTTCCAAGTATGGCAGCATCCGACACCGCTATCAAAGTCCTCGTCGTCGGCGCCCGATTCGGCGGTCTAGCAGCCGCCATAGAATGCCACCGCCAAGGCCATCACGTCGAGATCTACGAGTCCTTTCCAGAACACAAGGTTCTCGGCGACATGATCACGCTTGGGGCCAACGCCAGCCGTATCGTGTTTCGCTGGGACAAAGGACAGCTCATGAAACAGCTGCTCATGCTGAGCATGAATATTCGAGAGTATGGGTTTCGGATCCATAAGTATGATACTGGTGAGATTATTTTCGTGCAGAGCCATGGGCCGCCTAAGGGGAAGGAAGGGATACCGTCGGGGATGGGGATGCCTCCAAATGGAGTGGGAGGACCACCGCCGGGTATGGGCATGCCTCCCAAACTGCCCCATATCGGTGGTCATCGGGGAGAGCTACACGCTGCGATCTACACATACGCCAGGGACAAGCTTCAGATCCCAATTCATTTGGGAAATAACATCACCGAGTATGAAGAAGGCGATGATGGGTGCGCTTTAGTGACCAGCACTGGCGAAAAGGTACCCCTCCCTTTCTATCGACGTTCATAAAGGATACACGCTGATTTATCCCCAAGGTGTATGCAGACGTCATCATTGGCGCTGATGGTGTTCGTTCCAAAGCCCGGGACAGGGTTCTCGGCGTAGGCCACGATTGGAAACCTGCGAACAGCGGATTTGCTGTCTGGCGGACGTGGTGAGTTCGCAAACCCACCAAACATTTCGAATGCGAAAACTAACAGTCGCTCGAAATCAGGTTTCCAAGCACTGAGCTCGCAAAGGATCCCAAAACCGAAGAGTTCACCAAAGAAGACACCTTCAATGGATGGCTCGGGCCCGACCAGCATTTTCTATTCTGTACCCTTAAAGGCGGGAAAGAGTGCTGCTGGTTCTTGACTCACAGAACCGACCGCGAGATACAAGACTTCCGATCGTGGTCTTCTCCGGGTGATTTGCAAGATGTCGTCAAGACCTTGGAGGGCTGGGATCCATTGCTCAAGTCCATTGTCGAGAAGACGCCCGCTGGTAATATCAATGAGTGGAAGCTGGCTAACTGGCCCCCGCTTTCGAGCTGGGTCAGTGAGCAAGGCAGAATCGCTCTGTTAGGGGATTCCGCACATCCGTTTTTGCCTTCGAGTGCGCAAGGTGCGGGTCAGGCGATGGAAGATGCCGTGACTTTCGCGCTCTGCTTGAAAAAGGCAGGTAAAGGGAATGTTCCAGCTGCACTCAGGACCTATCAAGACATTCGGTATGTTTGATCCTTCCTTGAAATACATTTTTTTCCGTTTCTCTGGGATCTGACAACGCATAACACAGGTACGACCGTGTCAAGACTCTGCAGAAGACGGGCGACACAAACAGAGAAAGGTGGCACGGAGTCGATTGGGAGGAAGCCAGGAAGAACCCGGAAAGTCTCGCGCTCCCCAGAGAAGACTGGATCTATGAATTCGATACAGAAAAACACGCAGAGGATGTTTTTGAGGACCTGTTCTCCAAGAGAATTAACGGGGTGGCTTGAAGGGTCAATTCGTAGCGACTATGATCGGTCCATCAAGCACTCAGGATTACCTCCTAAATTAGCTTCATGGATAATCTTGTCACAAGAATTTGTGCAGCGCTTTGAATTAAGCCTGAACTCCCGAAAAAATACGGTCCCACCCCTGTTCTGCGCTAAGCCCCTTCTGGCCCTAGCCCCCTACCCCCTGCCTCCCTATCTCTTTTCATGCCGTCATTCGCGAAGAGCAAGTTGCAACATTGGGTCACGTGATGAACTCAACATTTTAGGTATATTCAATTACGGATGTACATATGGAGAAAAGTAACGGTGATGTATTCGACTTGGGCGAGATCGAATTCTGACAGAATTGATAACCTTTCACTCAGATTTCTCGATGTCTGTGCCGAAACATGGGCCTTATGCGTTTGATGTGGGCAATCAACTGATTGAAGAAACGCCCATAATATTCGTGCATTTGTCCCAGTCGCCGTGAGAACAGAGGTAGTGTAGTGTGGGAATACAATCACGGGTGTTTCTTCGATATTGATGGAACATGAAGGCAGTAAACACTGTTCGTTGATGTCGTGCCAAGTCGTGTCAACATTGCTAAGTAGTTCATGTCCTAGGCCTCAACAAGGGTCAAATTACCCCTCTCCAACCTCGGCACAAGTCCATCAATCACATCGGCGGTGGCTCCGCCGGTACCCGTTGTGTCATTCAAATACTGCATCATGAGGTTCCGTATGATCTTCAAGTCCTCTGGTTTCACACCTCCCTTCATCATGTGCGACGGGTTGTCAGGACTTGGATCATTCTCCTCCGTCGGGTTCAATACAGGCTGCAGCGCAGTAGAAAGAAACCGGACGGTCCTGTCAAGATCATTCTGAGTGAATTTCTTGGTGACGTCTGCGGTTCCCTGGATAACTATGTGGTAGGGATGGAGTTAGCGACTGTGTGTGAAGATGAGGAGTGGAACTTGGGCATTTGAAAGTACCTGGCTTGAAGAAAGAGAAAGCCGAGTCGAAGTTGTCTTCACCGAGTTCGCTTAGCACGGGCTCTTTCTGGTTGCGCATCTGTTGATAGGCACTAACGACGACCATCAAAAAGCGAGCATAGCTTTCGCGGATCTTCGATGAATGCTAGTCATGTGTAAGCATCATTCAATACCGAGTTTGGGGGAACATATGTACCCAGTTGGCTGCCTTCTCCTCGCTTAAGTCTCCGCGAATGCTGGCTGCAATCGTCGCACCGGCCGACAACGCCCCTGTTACGGCAAGGTGAACCCCGGACGAGAAGAAGGGGTCAATGAAACAGCCCGCATCCCCTACAATCCGAGCGTAGGGTAACGAATATGATTTTGCATGATACTTTTGGCCCTTCGTCAGGTACGCTCCGCATCGGAGAATTTCGTTTGGTATCTACTTACAGAGAAATCTGCTCCCGAGTGTAAAGAGGTAACTTGCTTCGTGTCGGTTCCCATGAGTTCCCGTAACTGCGGAGCCTGTAGTACCATGGTCAATAGGGTCGTGTGGTATAACGAATTCTGGATGCTACCGACCTGATCTAGCGCCTCCTCATAATACTGCTGGGCCGATTTGCCTTTCTGATCAGTCTTGAGTTTGTTGAAGAACTCTTGATTTCTGACAAATCCTATGGAATGCGTGCCGTTGTGGAGAGGGATAAACCAAGCCCATCCACTCTCGTCTGGAGGACCTATCAGTATGCATTGTCGATAGCAATAGAAGATTGGGAAGATTGGTACTTGCCTCTCAATGCCTCGAAAAACGGGACGCCCTCTCGTTCGGTGCCCTTACCGTACACACCACAACCCGAGAAGTACGCCCAGTTTGCCACGTTTTTGAGCGCTTGGCTGTACGATCGATTCTTGAGGTATTTTGTGCTCAGAATACCTGCACGACCACTAGCGTTGACGACATAGTCAAACCCGATAATCCCTCTCTCACCCGTTGCCGTCTTCCACTGTGCCGAGATGGGTCTGCCTTTGGGCATACCATCCGAATCTCCATTCGAATGCCCATTTGTGACAGTGTCGTCGTCCTCAAATTCAATAGACGTGATTTTTACGCCATCAAACACCTTGGCGCCGCTTTCTTCGGCGTGTCGAAACATCAGTTCATCTGCTTCGGAACGAATCACGTTCCAAGATCGATTTTCCTCGTCCGGAGTTCTGAAGTCGGTCCCTGATATCTTGTCAAGACGCTGCGACGGAGTTGAGAATGTAAAGAGGAGAATACTTACACCCCGCCTTGATATGTGGACTCATCTTGAAGGCAGCGCCATGTTTGATGGTGAAGCCATAGTTGTCGAACTTCTCATGCAAGTCGATGAACTTGAGATAGTGACGGAACGAAGCCAGGAAGCTTTCGCCAATATGGTATCTTTGATCCGTTCAGCGCGCGAAGCATGAATCTGCTCGGTACTCTTACCTAGGCATTTTCTCTGCCTCTACCATGACGGTGTCAATGTTCTCTCTCGCCAGTACGGCAGCGGCGTAGGACCCGCCAGGGCCCCCACCAATAACGAGGACGCTACATTTCTCTGGGATGCTGGAGGCAGCCATGGTTTTCAGACAAGTCAAGATTCACAAATTTTTACGATACAAAATGTGAAGTCGAGTGAGTCTCTGCGAGTAGCTCTGTACTTTATCGTGAGGATGCATGTATAATAGTCTACAGAGCCACATACATCCATATCATTCCGCTTTAGCATTCCCTCAAATCTCTTCGTCCAATAGATGGTTCTTTGAGGCGTCTGCTCGCACATTTCCTCAACTGGAACGAGCTCACCCCACGTTTGTACGAAGAGTTCTTTGCCTTACTTGGGTTAGTGTTGATGAACGTAACATTCTTAGAGACTAGATCGATTAAATTAGTTCTGATATCAGAAATTACTTGGGTTAGTGTTCACGAACGCGACATTCTTCAGGAACTAGATTAGTCAAGCTAGTTTCTTATGTCAGAAACGTGTCTTATCTGTTCATATCGACCGAATACTTCGTGATCATTGGTCCAGAATCCTACAAACAACAACTGATCCGAGCCGTAAGCAATGTTCAAGCGGGTCAACCCGCATCGGTAAGCGCGGTCCGCCTTACGACAATGGGCGCCCGAAAACATGGGACGCCGCCTGGGATAATGCTTGTACGTACTTGCTATAAGATGCTATTAAACGTATACTCTATTTTTATACTATTTCATATATTTCCTAAACTAGAACGAGAATAGAATACTCTATAGTTAGTAGTAAAAGTGAGTAAATTAACTTATACCCCTAGCGCTTACTCTTAACTAGCGATTTAATTAAATAATTAAATGAATAATAAATATATTAATTATATATATATAAGACAAGTTATTTAATTAATTATAAAAGACTCTCACATAAAAGAATAAATACAAAACAAAACCTCACAATATTACTTTACTATATAGATATAAAAGGAGTATGCCCCTACTAATCCCTATAACATCCCTATTTCGCTCACGTAGTATTCCTAAAATATAAGTGTCTACCTAAAATAGTAATAATAAGAGGCTAACTCTAATTAAGGATATATAAGTACCCTCTCTAGGTTTACCCTAGAAAGGTACTTATATATTTGAGAATTAGATTCCTCCCTAGCCCCCTTTCCCTATACGTAGGAAGCTAATTTATACGATTTTATCGTAAAGTAAGGTTTTCTTTTTCGGCTATTTTTTAGCCTATCCCTTCGTCTGGCAAGAAATGGTCCGTACTAGCAGGGGGGCCTGGCTCAGGGCGAAAAGGCATGCCTTTGCTTAGAAATTTATTAGTCATATATCGCGTTTTCGCCCTGAGCCAGGCCCCCCTGCTAGTACGGACTATTTCTTGCCAGACGAAGGGATAGTGTGTACACGAAAGGTAGGTAAGACGCACGTCCCTCTGTCCCTTACTTGAAATCGCTTAGGAAGTATATCCTTAAATATGCTTCTGTGAGGCGCCGAAGGCGCCGAAGGCGCCGAAGGCGCCGAACGCTGTGCCCCGTATAGATATACCCCGTATACACGCCGTGATACGCCAAAGGCGTAGTACAGGGTACCCCTAGCCTATTTAAGCCTAATATTAGTAGAGATAAGCTTTAAATATAGATGTGCTTTATACGAAGATATACCCTGTATATAGATGTGCCCTGTACATATACCGTGCCGCGCCGAAGGCACGGCACAGGGTGCCCCTGGCCTATTTAAGATCCTAATATTAGTAGAGATACTCTATAAGCTTTAGAACTCCCAGAACTAGCGCTCTAACTAGTTTACCCCTCACGTCTAGTTACCTACTTCTTAGATTATTTACACCCCCTACGCGTTCCTATCAGAACGAGCCCATGTCCTCTAATCCTTACTATGTCTTTGTGGCGGACGACAAAAGCACCTACAGAGCGGGGACGCAGGGTGAGGAGCGCAGAAAACGGCCCCATCACAAAAGTCGCCAGGGTTGCAGCGCGTGCAAACGGCGCAGAGTCAAAGCAATACCCGCTTTACCCCCGCAATACATATGATACGGTAGCTGACTGGAGCTGAACAGTGTGATGGCCAGGCGCCCTGCTCAAGATGTTTGCGAAGAGGAGAAACATGCGTTCACGCAAACGCCGCAAAGAGCCAGGAAGAAGCTTCGAATCATCGATACGCCGCCATCCAACACCGACCGCATAATCACTCATCACATGCTCTCGACCCCGCAGTGACTGATGACACAGTCATCAATTTGCTGCACATGGAATTGTTTCACAACTTCCAATCCAACGTTACAGGCACCCTCTATTCGGAAGCTATATGGCCACAGATCGTTCAATGGTCTTTTCAGGAGCCCTTCATAATGTTTGCTTTGCTGTGCCTCTCTGCGACTCACCTGGCCGCCACCAATAAAAATCCCTCGCGCTACTCTCAATGCGCACTGCAACTGTGGACAAAATCGGCGAGCCTTCTGAGGGATAAGCTCTCCCGCCCAATTGACATGACCAGTGTAGAGAAACTGATAGGCGCTTCTATTCTCATGCAGTACATAGCCTGGAGCCACGTCGAGTTTCTAGACGAGCATCAGAGCTATCCCCGCGAAGACATTCCCTCCTCATGCATCAACATCACCCACGACCCACTCTTCAATCTGAGCTCTGGCGTCAAGGATCTCTATTTCGAGGCGTTTCCCGCGCTTTGGGAAAGTCAAAGCGTTTTCCTATCTACGGCGCTCTACAATCCTAGACTCAAGATTGAGGAGGCCATCGAGTACCGTGGCCTGGATCCCGGGGCGTACGTAACCTTCTTCACGGGAATCTGGGAAGATCCCCGGTTCCATGTGACTGCCCCATCGGTGTTGGACCAACATGCTCGGCCACCTTCAACGCCGTCGTCATCGTCTTCACTCGATAGGTTCGAGGACTTCATCAACAGTGGCCAGGCGCACGGGTCGCAGCCTGTACAGGAGCGACTACTATCTATAGTGGGGATCTTCAGGATCCTTTCAGGATGCATGTCGAAGGACTCGCCGCCACAGCTCCAGGAGGATCCTGATGGAACAACTTCTCCAGTTTATCCGGTCTCCCCTTCATCTATCTTCCAACAGGATTTGTCTGACGCGCAGCGTACGGCCTTCCACTTTGTATCCAGGGGAGTATCCATCGCCATGTGCCTTGCTTTCATATCTTCTGCAAGAACACCAACCGCCAACTGCGGCACAGCGACCGTTCTGACTCACCTGCAGTCAGATATTGAGCGATATCTCTTTTCATTTCCGACTATCTGCACTGGGACGTTTCGAGACCTTGCGTTGCAGAGTGATCCCAGGGCTTTGGTGGTGCTTCTGCACTTTTATCACTCGACCCAAATATTGCTTAGGGGGGACCAGGGTTGGTGGGCTCGCGACAGATGTCGTGTTATGCAAAGTTTGATTTGGAAACATTTGAACGCCAAAGGGCTGGATGTTTACGCACATGTACCAGGGTGGAGTGACATGACTGCCTCTACCGTTATGATCAAGTAAATGATGATAGCAGCTTCCACAATGTGTCTTCTCACGCCAAGTCAAAAATCCTGAGACGAAGTCAAGTGCACGTAATGCACGTGGAGATCGCAGAGTAGGGAGTGGCATTTCTCATAGAAAAGAGTTGATTTAAAGCTGGCTAGAAAAGGACTACAGTGAAGCGTGAGATCTCCAGGAATAAGTTTCCGGGTCCTAATACGTGACGTCGATTTAGAGCTGACTAAGCGGCCACACCTCACTAAAAACTGACACCACCACACCACCAAAATGATCGCGCATCGCGATCGCATCAACTCCCACTGTAATTCTGCTAGTAATTGATACGCGTATAGCTAAGTTACATTGTAATTATGGATATTCTATTATCTATATTAGCCTCTCTATTACGTGTACTAGCGCCTCCCCACTTCCCCCTCCTATTAAAGGGGTTATTAAAGCTTGTAGTATAAGCGCTGTAACTTAGTAATATGGGCGCTATAGCATGCTAATATGAGCGCTATAACTTAGTACTGTGAGCGCTATAAATTAGCGATGTGGGCGCTATAGCTTAGCGATGTGAGTACTATAGATTAGTAATGTAAGTGCTATAGATTAGCGACATGTGCGCTGCAACTTAGCGAGCTGGGCGAGTTTTGGTGGGGTGGGGTGCTTAGTCAGCTCTAAATCGACGCCATGGCGTCGACATATTGGGACCCATAAGTTCCTCAGATCCTGATTAAGCGAGCCGATCGCACTAGACTACATACAGAGATCCCATGCCTATGGCTATGCAACAGCACGTAATATGTGAAATTCTGGGAATTTACATGTTTGGATTCACCCAGAAGACTTTACATTCCGTCAGGAAGTGAGCTCTCCTTTCATGCTCTAGTGATTATCTTTTGACATAGATGAGATTGAATTGTCACTATGTACCTTTACTCTACGTCCAAATCTTCCATCTTCCCTAAGACAGGACGATCGAACGGTTGTAACTACGAGAGAACACTGCCATTTCAACCCTCCCAAACAACCTCGATAATTCCCGTCGCAGGTCCAAAGTCCACGGGAGATGCAAGTGGGTGCATGCTGGTTACCTTGAAACGCGGATCCGCCTCCTTGAACAGCGTCTTCCATTCCTCAGCTTCACGCTCGCGCCCGTTCGTCTGGGTCAGCATGAGCATGTCGAAAGATCTGGCCATCATCTCGGCCATAAGCGACATGGTACCAGGGGCCGGAATCAGACTGTCGATTACGATGATCTTAGTGCCAGGTTTCATGGCCGGAATCTGGTTCTTGATGATGCGAACGCAGTAGTGATCGGGCCAGTTGTGGAAGCACTGCTTGATAAGGTACGCATCTGCCTCGACAGTCTGCGGGGTGAAGAAGCTGTAGGGCATGAACTTGATGCGACTCTGCAGTGGGGGAGGCAGGCCAGCCTCCGCATTGGCAATCATAAGAGGCAGATCCTGGACAATGAAGTTCAGATCGGGGTACTTCTCGGCAAGCAGCATTGCATCTGTGCCACGTGAGCCGCCAATGTCCACGACAGTGGCCTTGCCAAGCTTTTGAAACGGCTGAGTGGGTACAAAGTTGATGCGGGGTAGCTTCGCAGAGCGATTGCTGAATTTTGCAAAGGAGGTCATGGCCCGGGCAAATTTGGGTGCAAAACCCGGGAGTTCACCCATCAGCTCGTAGGTGCTGATCTCGCGGCCGGAAACCAGCGCAATGGCAGTGTGCGACGGCTCTTGGTCTTGCCATTTTTCGAGCGCGTCGACCGTCTTGGGCATTCCGGTGTATGTCAAGTCTCCCAGAAGCCAAAGGCCGTCGCCGAGTAACGGCTCTTCGGCCAGTTTGCGGGATGCCAATGTGTGTGCAACGAATCCCTCGCGCGGCTCGCAGAACAGATGGTGGAATGCCATTCCGTATCGCAGGATGCGGCGCAGATCAATCGTATTGACCTTGCATTGTTTTGCCAAGTCGACGAAGGAGACTTCGCCATTGAGGGGCACCTTGTTGGCGATATCCCACCTAGAAATGGCTTGCAAGCTGGCTCCATTCGCCTTTAGAACCCAAAGATTAGTACAGTTGTTCGTCTCGAAACTTGGTGGAATGGATACAACATACCAATGGACGAAGCGTAGCCAGTGGGCCGGACAAAAGGTCGACGAGTTCTACAGCTGCTTCTAGTGCCTTCACGCGCGCGTTCTCTACGTGCTCCCCATCGCTATCAATGTCCAAAAAGGTTGGTCCATCGATATCAAAGCTTGGTCCCGGGAGGTTTTTGGCTTTCAGGTATGAATCAACTACTTTGATGTTCCTGAAGATGGACTAGGAGAGAAGCGAGATGGTACCTTAGCGAAGTGATGTGAGCCTCGCTCAACGGTCTTCATTCTCTGTACGCTCACCACACGGTAATTCTCGCTTAAACAGTAATCCTCGCTTAAACTATCTAGCGAGAGTAAATGGTTGATCAACGGTTGACAAGCGGTTAATCGCTTAAATTCGCTTAAAAAAAAGTAAAAAAAAATCTCTACTTAAGTCACTTAAGTGGGGCACTTAAGTAGAGATATTAAATTCAAGTAGTAAGTATATATAAAGTAAGAGGAGAGAAGTAAAGAAAAGAAAGAAAAAGAAGAAAAGATTTTTTTGAACTTACGTGGTATACTTACCTATACTAGTTAATCTATAAATAGAATATAAAAATTTACGCTATTTAAATATATTAATCTCTATAATTTTAAAATGACCTCGCTTATAAGCTACTCGCTTATTATTCGCTTACTGGTCCTATACCGTAAAATTTCCTCTATACTGTCAACCTCGCTTCAACCGTCACTACACCGCTAGTCTCGCTTAAACCGTACCTATACCGTAATCTCGCCTCAGCTTGCTCCGCTAAGGTAGTTTCAGGCATTGTGACGAAGTATGACTCAAAAAAGTGAACAACGGTAGTGATTCAATGATTCACTTATGACAGTGTCGATGTTGTAAGCATATGATCTGGGAACTAAGCTGATTCTTCAATTGAATGTTCTTTTGTACTGAGGCTTGGGTTTATTCCCCAAAGTGGAACGAAGATGTCTGAATCATATCTCAATAGCACTAATGATAGACCCATGAACAAAGTGACAAACAAAGATGAGGCACATATACGAGCTGACAGCCAGGGGCCAAAGACATGCATATTCCGCGGATACGGGGCTGCAGGCTTGATTGGTATGAGATTGTGCTGTTGGTGGCAGGATAAGTATCAGCGGATGGCGACCAGCATGTTCAAAACAAGACCACGTGATCGGCGTAACGCGGGACCATCGATGCGAGTACATGCGATGAATCCTGGCTTAGGTATCTGAAATTGCACTTTTCATCCATATATTTGACAATTGAAGAGATTACTGCACTGAGATACTAGAAGGTTATTTTGTCACCTGTAATAGAAGTGTACCCGAGTACATAAAAATGCACCACAAGCCTGTTATCTTCCACAAAGAACTAATCAACGCGGCTCATGGCCATCGTTGTTGGTGATATTGCAGAGCAAGAAAGTATTGGTAGCAGGTCTAAACTCTAGTTGGTCCCGCTACATGCTAGGTCTAGAAGTCTACGGCCTTATGTCAGAGTCTCCTAACCGAGTTACCACTACAGGATATGCACATGTCCATCTCACATTATCAACTCGCTTATGCATGTTGGGCTAGGGTGTAGGTAATCTGAGAAGTAGGTAACTAGACGTGAGGGTAAAACAGTAAAGTGATATTATGAGGTCCTATTTCTTATTTATTCTTTTACGTGAGAGTTTTTATAATTAATTAAACAGTCTGTTATTCATTTAACTATTTAATTAAATCGCTAGTTAAGAGCGAGTGCTAGGGGATAAGTTAATTTACTCACTTTTACTACTAATTACAGAGTATTCTATCCTCGTTCAAGTTTAGGGTATATACGAAACAGTATAAAAATAGAGCATATGTTTGACAGCATCTTATAGCAAGTATGTATAAGCATTATCCCAGGCAACGTCCCTGTAACCCTAGCGACTTTTGTAATAGGGCCGTTTTCTGCGCTCCTCACCCTACGTCCCCGCTCTATAGGCACTTTCGTCGTCCGCCACAAAGACATAGTAAGGATTAGAGGACATGGGCTCGTTCTGATGGGAACGCGTAGGGGTCTTAAGGCCCGCATATACACTGCATCGGGGCTCGTTCCCATAAAGCGTTAGTATCACGATGTACCCCCACTTCAACCCTAACTTTACCCCGCTGCCGCATGTGGAAAGAAGACATGCAGAGTTCGGGTAAGCCCTTAAAGCAGTGAAGTTCTTAGGTTTGGCCCCTTAACGCCCTTAACATTGCGCTAATTTACCGTAAATTTACCGTAATCGTATACGTATACATACAGAGACAGCGGCATAAAGTGACGGGATTATAGGGCATTATTTTATGAAGACCACTAAATGCCCTATAAGGTCTTACTTTAATCTCCCTATAGCTGTTCCTAGCCCCCTATAAGCCCTATAGGGGTCCCCTGAAGTATAGCTTACCTCACTAAAACCTCTAATTTTCGATTATTTTTTAATTAGTTCAATTCTATCTATTAAAATAACTACCTAATAAATAGCTACCTTCTCTTAACCCTTATTTATACCTTCTTTATACTTATTCCCCTCCTCTAAACGTATTATCTCCTTCACGTGAATAGGAATTACTATAATCTACTCTTAATTCTTACTCTAGGGAATATTACTCTAGTATTTCTCTCACCTCGCTCTTAGCTTTTTCCTATTACTAGTAGGTCCCCGCCTAGTAGTTTCCTTTTTTATCTAGAACTATTACTTCTTAATTATATTAAGATTAAGTGAGTTCCCTAGCTAAAGTATCTTTATAATCTTCTATAGATTATAAACCTCTACTTAGTAATATAACTTATAAGCTAGTATATTATCCTCTTATATAATCGTATTAGGGTAATCCTTTTAATACTCTCTTATAAAAGGTAAGAGCTTCTTAATTAATATCCTCTTCTAGTATTAATACTAATTAATTCCTCCTTATCTATTCTTTACTATAAAAGCTCTAGTTTTCTTATTATACTTCTATATTTTCCTTATTCTACTAGGCTTCCTACTATAAGCTTTAATCTAGTCCCTTAGCTACTTCCTCTACTCCTTCTCCTACTTCTATTTATTAGCCTTCTTAATTAAGGAGTTCCTCGCTTCAAGATTAGCTTTATACTCTCTCTTTTCCTCTATAGTCTCCTTTTCCTAAATGTAATAAGGCCCTTTCTTATTATAAGAGAAAGCTCCCTAGAATATAAACTTAGAAAAGCCCTTTTACTTCCTCTATATATAGTACTTATTATATACTTCTCTAGGTAGTCTCTATATACGTCTCTTATCTCTCGTACCTCTTAATTATACTATAGTCTCATCTATAAAAATTATATTTTCTAGTCTTCTAATATCTAGTATTCTCGCTCTAAGTACTAGTCTAATTACTCCTTTTTATTAAACTTATTTAGTCTAGGCTTTACTATTAATTTATACTAAGAATAGCTTACTTATATAAGGACTTTCTAGATAGTCCTAAGAGTAACTTTATATCTATACTTCTTTACTTCCTTCGTAATTATAGTATAAGAGAAGCCTCTTATAGTCGAATTCTAAAGCACGACCTTTAAAATACACTTAATTATATTAATTGAAATTAGTAGTCTTCTAGATCATAGTATATTTAAGACATATCTTATTTCTAGGGGCATATCCTTATTCTCTTTTTATCTATACTATCTAGCTAAGCTAGTAAGCTTATAAACACGAGTTCTAGATACTCCTATAGCTTTCTTAATATCGCCTATAGATTATTTTTACTTAAGTATATAAATAGCCTTAATTCTAATACTAGTGAGATACTCTTTACGTATAATATTAGGTATAGTAAATAGTAAAGGCTATGAAAGTAGTGAGAGGGCGAAGAGGAAGTGTAAAGCTTAGTGTAATTAAATCGTCGTCTTCGTCTTCTAAATTAGAGGGTATATTATACTAAGCGTCTTCTTAATCTAATTCTTCTGAATCAGAGGAATTAGGAGGAGAGGAGAGCTCTAATTAGCTATCTAATAAATCAGGGAAGTCAAATAAACCACTAAAGGTAGCTATAATAATTAATAAGTGTGAGTAAAGAAGAGAGTGAGTAAGGAGTACACTAGGTAGGTAAGTGGGAGGTAAGAAGGGGGGTTACTTTACCCCGCTCCCGATCACGAACGTAGGCCTAAAATCACAGGGGCTAATAGCCTATAGAAAGCCTGTGGCTTAATATATCCTCCTAATCGGGCTGCATGAGGTTTCAGTGGGCTTCAGGGGCCTTACGCCTCTGATTCAGACTAATTATAGGGCTTACAGGGCTTAGTGAGACACTACAGGCTCTATTAGTGGCCCTGTATTTATGCATACACCTGTGATCCCGTCACTTTATGCCGCTGTCTTCGTATTGATTCAAAGACGCCAACGTCCGCAGTCTGCAATCTCATTACTTTGCGGCGCAATGAGGCACAATTGAGGGCATTGGCGTATCGTAGGATCTACGTCTTTAAGTATCTTACTTACATCCCTGGGGTTATCTTACACACCATCGTTTAACATTAGCTGCGAGTGAGACTATCGTCTAGACAGGAAAATATGCAGGTAGACGCCAAAGTGACTTTTAAATCCATTACGACTATTAGAAGGAGCATAAAGCCCTCTCATGGCAACTGTGTAACTGCTCTACTTTCTCATCTAACATATCAATTCAACCTTCAACATTTATACTATTCAACATTAGCAACATGACGTTTAGTAACAGTGTTCTCTTCTACTCTGATCAGATCGTCGAGCCTGCCCCCTTTTTACACACTCTTTTGCAACAGTCTAAATCATCCCCGGCACTTGACCGGTTCTTCCGTGAGAGCGTCAATGCCTTACGGTTAGAGATTTACGCTTTGCCGGAGGATGTAAAACAGTCATTGCCCTCATTCCACTCGATCTATGACTTGGCGGAGTCGCACGGCGATCTAGAAAATCGCGTGGTATTATCAACTGTCCGCCTGTGCATTGCTCAACTAGGTGACTACATCAGGTAAGCCAAGAGATACAGCTGCTCATCAGAAGCTATTTACCTGTATGCTGATTCTGTCCGGAATAAAGACGAGTAGAGCAAGATCCTTCTTTGCTTGGCAGTAACTGTTCAACACCATCACACAAGAGACGTGTCGTTGGGTTTTGCTCCGGCCTTCTCCCTGCAGCCACAGCAGCTGTGGCGACCAACCTGTCAGATTTGACATCAATGGCCTGTTACACTGCATTGGTATCCCTCAGGGTCGGTCTCGTTGTTCGCCATCGCTGCTCACTCATTGAGCCGGCATCAGACGGCAGCTGGTCCGTTGCCATTAGTGGGGCAAGCCCAACTGACTGTCGTGCTGCCATCGATCGTTTCAAGAAGAACAAGTCATATCCTGTACACAAACAGATATATGTCAGTTCTGAGACTTCCAGTAACATTGTCGTCAGCGGACCGCCTTCCGCTCTGACCGAGTTCGTCTCCAGTTGCTCTGCATCGGGCAGCTTCAGATATTCCCGTCTACCGATATTTGGCGCATTTCATGCGAAGCATTTACCCTCTCCCAACACAGAGTCAATCATTGGTTCATCTGACTTTCTCTCTTTACCTGTTCCTGCTAGGACACAACTGATCGACCCAAGCTCCGGGTCACAGTATCACGGTGCAACGTTGAAAGATTTGCTGAAAGAGGTGTTGGAGCACATCTTTCAGCGGCAACTGTATCCATCAAAGGTTATTGAAGGTGCCCTGAAAGATCTCCCAAGTTCGGAAGTAGCTCTCAAGGTCTCCATTTTTGGCCCCACCAATGCGGAGAATTTCTTGAGACAGTCCACTAAGGCTGCTGGGTTTGAACAAGTCCACATCCAGACTTCAGAAGGTACCCAGCTCCCGGTCCAAGACTCATCAGAAGCAATTGCAGTCGTCGGTATGTCTGGAAGATTTCCAGGCGGTGAGACCTTGCAGCAGTTCTGGGACGTGCTCGTCCAGAACAAAGACTTGCACAAAAAGGTCAGTCAACCCCGGACACTACCTCTGTCTATTGATGGAAGATGTGCTGACAATCACAATGGTAACAGGTCCCCCCAACCCGTTGGAATGCTGACCTTCACGTGGATCCCACAGGTAAGAAACCAAACACTTCGCATTCGGCATTCGGATGCTTCTTGGACCAGCCAGGGGCATTCGACGGATCGATATTCAACATATCTCCTCGCGAAGCCATGCAAACCGACCCAGTGCAGCGTCTACTCTTGATGACTACATACGAGGCATTGGAGATGGCCGGCTATCGCTACGATACTAAGTCAGACCGAAGCCGCATCGGCACCTTCATTGGTGTGGCAACTGACGATTGGCGCGAGTACAACATCAGCCAGGACGTTGACCTGTATTTCGTTACCGGTGGCCTGCGTTCCTTTGCTTCGGGTAGACTCAACTACTTTTTCAAGTTTGAAGGGCCTTCATATGTTGTCGACACTGCATGTTCCTCTAGTGGTGCTGCTATGGAGTTGGCCTGTGCCTCGCTTCTGAGCGGAAAGTGAGTTTTCTGTCGTTGCTTTAATAGAAAGCATTCTCTAACCCGATGACATTTAGATGTGACATGGCCGTATCTGGTGGCGGAAGTATTATGACAGGCCCGAACTTATGGGCTGGGCTCAGTCGTGGTGGTTTCGTTTCGCCCACAGGCGGATGCAAGACCTTCGATGAAACAGCGGATGGCTATTGCCGTGGTGAGGGCGTGGGCGTTGTGGTACTGAAACGTCTCGCCGACGCAATAGCAGAAGGTGACCAAATTCAAGGAGTAATTCGTGGCATCGCTACCAATCACTCGGCAAATGCGGCTTCGATCACCCAGCCTCATGCACCCACACAAATCAGCCTCTATAACGAGGTTCTCCGACGAGCAGGACTCAAGCCCGACCAGGTCGACTATGTCGAAATGCATGGGACTGGAACGCAGGTAGGCGATGTCACCGAGATGCAGTCTGTTGTCTCCACCTTTGGACAAAACAGGCCATCGGACAAGCCGCTCTATGTAGGAGGCGTCAAAGCAAATATAGGGCACGGGGGAGGTGTAAGTAATCCAAATGTGTGGACGATCTTGAGCTTACCATGATGAATAGGCTGCCGGCGTCACCGGACTCATCAAATCACTGATGATGTTCCGCGAGAATGTGATTCCTCCCCATGCGGGCATAAAAACGCGCATCAATCCCAAGATGCCGTCGTTGGAAGAGGTCAACATTAAGATTGCTCGTCGGGTTGAACCCTTCCTCTCCCCGAAGGAGCCACGCAGAGTGCTCATCAGCAGTTTTGGCGCTTCGGTACGTGAAGATCGCCCTGGATTCTTGAAGTTCCGAAGACTGACAGCCATAGGGTGGCAACACTTGTCTGGTCGTCGAAGAGCCTCCAAAAACAAGCTCAGAGCAGTGCAAATGTTCGATCGCATCATGTTGTGGCTTTATCCGCGAAAGCACCCATCTCTCTCCGAGGAAACAAGCAACGTCTGCTCGATTTCATCATCGCGTACCCCAAGATGCGCCTTGAAGACATCAGCTATACACTGACCGCGCGACGATCGCATCATATTCTCCGCTCCGCGTACTGTGTTTCAAATGTCAAGGAGCTGAGACAAACTCTGTCTGCGGAATTGATCTCAATATCCGAGGAGACTGGCCGAGGGAACCCCAGTCAGGCACCGGTGATTTTCGTGTTCCCCGGACAGGGCTTCAACTTCTGTGGCCTTGCGAAAGTTCTTTATAACACTTGCTCGCCGTTCAAGGATTGTCTTATTTTGCTCGATGACATGGCCAAATCTATGGACCTACCGTCCTTCATCCATCGTGTTCTGGATGACACAGTCGCGGACGTGAGCAAAATCAGCCCTGTACAGGCGCATCTCGCCATCGTCGCTATCGAGATTGCGCTTGCGCGACTTTTGAAATCATGGGGTCTTGTACCTAGCGCTGTTGTTGGCCACAGTTTGGGCGAGTATGCAGCACTGTGCATCGCTGGTGTCCTTACCGTTGCCGATACACTACTCCTCGTTGGTAAGCGGGCACAATTGGTTGAAGAACTATGTACCAACGGAACTCACGGCATGTTGGTGATACAAGCATCAGCCGAGCGTGTGAAGAGCTTGCTCGAGGATCGCGTCACTGGCACATTCGAAGTTGCATGCGTCAACGACCCCGAAACCACGGTGGTTAACGGTCGTATGAAGATTCTTGAGAGCATTCAGGTCATACTGCAGGAGACTCATCGTGTCAGATCTTCATACGTATCAGTTCCGTACTCGTTCCATTCGGCACAGCTCGACCCGATCCTGGATGAGTATCGCCAAGTCGCTACTTCTGCTACATTCTCCATGCCAACAATTCCGGTTGCTTCTACACTACTAGGGAAAATAGTCGACGGCGAAGGTATCTTCTCTGCGTCGTACATGATGGACCAGACCCGGAAACCGGTTCAGTTTCAAGCGGCCATCCAGGCTATTCAGGCTGCGGGTCTCGCCACATCAAAGACAATGTTCGTCGAGACAGGACCTGGTGCTATGTGTCTGTCAATGACACAGGCATCACTGTGGGCATCTTGTAAGCTGCTGCCCTGTTTGAAGTCGGCTGATAGCACTTGGAAAACATTGTCAAAGGTGGTGGCTGAGGCATACACCGGTGGAATCGCCATCAACTGGTCAGAATATCACAAACAATCAGAAGCAAATCTCACAACAGTGGATCTCCCATCCTATCATTTCAACTCCAAGGACTACTGGATTCAATATGACGGTGGTATCGCAGCTCTTCAAGAAGAAGTCACCAGTCTCAAAGCACAACTGGCGAAAAGAAACGCTTCCGTACCAAACGTCCAGGAACATCGCGAGGAAGAGGTTGTGTCTCCACCCATCAACACATGCTTACATATGGTTATGGCCGAGAATATTTCTCATCAAGGAGGCACCGCCGAGATCATCACCGATATCCAGGAAGTCTCCTTGCGTCAGCTCATTAGCGGTCACAAAGTCATTGGCATTGCACTTGCCCCGAGCAGCTTATACAAAGACATGGCTCTGGGTGCTGCGAAGTATCTATATGAGCGGATGCCTCACGGAAAGCCAGTGCAGGCCATGGATCTACACGATATGTCCATCACGTCACCAATGTTTCTGAACGAGTCCACTGCACCCCAGCTCATCACGATACGTGCCACAATGAAGCCCAGTTCTACCACCGCCCAGATTGCCATCAGCTCTGAGGGAAAGCCACACTGCCGGTGCACAGTTGATCTTAGCCCAGCCGATTGGACTCGCGATTGGTCCAGAAGAAGCTATCTAATCAAGGATAGGGTGCGCACATTGATGAGTCCCTCGCCCGATAAGCACGTTCATCACCTACTCAAGGACATGGTCTATAAGATTTTCTTCCCGATCACTGAGTACTCGAGTGAATACCAATCTATATCTGAAATTTATATCGACCACTCCTTCCGTGAGGCGGCTGTGCGGCTGGACTTACGCGAGACGCCCGAGGGGTCCTCTTTCACATTTGACCCTTGTTGGCTGGACAACATTGCTCAGACAGCTGGTTTCGTCCTCAACTCTGACGTCGCAAATCCAGATGAAATGATTTGCATGTCGACAGGCGTTGATACCATGCGGTTGAGTAAGGCCTTCAGCGGCGGTAAGAAGTATCTTTGCCATGTTCGTGCTGAGTCGTCAGATGAAATTGGAAATGATTTGGTATGCGACGTGACGGTGTTTGACGATGAAGGCGTTGTAGCTCTTGGTGAAGGGTTGCGGTCCAAGCGCATCAGGAAAGCGCTCCTGCAAAAGATGCTCGGCATGTCGTCGACCCCTAAACCTACCATGGAACGTGGACCACCTCCAGTGACCCCGAGTCAACCGGGCAAGCCTGTCGCGACTGTGGCGAAACTCCCTACACCTACTCCAAACAGTCAGGTGAAGTTTCAGACACCCGTAACATACGATAAACCCAAAAATGGCAACAGTGCAGGTCACTCCAGTGCTACCCAGTCGTGATGTTGGGGGCGATATCCAGACCCCCCCGCATCCGAGCACGAACGGCACATTCGCACCAGGAGATACCCCTTCCGAACAGCTCCCGAACCGTCCAAAAGCGTTCCAAAATCCCGCAACACCGTTCTCGACAATGACACAGTCAAGGAGAAAGTCTTGGACAACAACGATGAATATGTTTTTGTGAAGGAGAGGGGTTACTCAAGCAGCACATCCAGCGCGGCCAATTTCGGGTCTTCCGGGTCGTCCGAACGGGACAATCAAGACACTACACCTCTTGGAGCAGGTGACGAGCACGAGCCTGAGACTTCTGTGGGGTCCGGATTGATAGACGCCATTTTGGACGCGATTGCGAAAGAAACCAGCCTTCCGCGGTCCGATATTAGCGAAGATACTCTCTTCAACGACATGGGTATCGATTCGCTTACAGCCGCGTGCGAAACTAGCTTTAATATTGTGATTGGAAAGGGTAAAAAGGACGTGCCTTTCCATTACTGTGCATTCGTGCCCTTTAATAGGCCATGAACTAGGCTACACTAATTAAACTAAGCTCGCACGAGCTTACGTGATTCCACGTATATACTAGATTACGTATAAAAGCATAATTAGAAATCACATCCTCCCCTACTTAGAACGAACTTACTCCTGAAAGTCGTGCAAAAAGGGAAGAAATCAAGACCTAGTAATAGTTCTACTCTATTAAATCCTAATTAAAACAAGGAATTATGCAAGGCTCCCTATATAGCTCCTATTTATCCCATATTTCTTCTATCCAATCATGTTTCTTGCTATTAATCCTTCTCCCTATAGATTAGAGAAAAGGTCTCATTTATGCCTTCTATTTTAGTAAGGTAAACCAGGTTTTCCTAGTCCTCTTTTCTTATTCGTTCGTGAATCCTATATTTTTCCATATATAGAAGGCCTATTTAAAGGTATTCCAAAGGGTTCTAGCTATAATTCATATTCGACCAACTAATTAGAGCTCTGGAAATTCGCCTAAGCGAGCTTAAAAGAGCCTCCTCTATGCGTTCGTAACCTTCCCTCTTTCTTATTAATACTTCCACTCCATAACCTCGATTTGTGGCACTTTCGATCACTTTATAATCCTTCTAAGTTTTCCATATTCTCCTTATCCTCTATATCCATTTCTCCTTTACCTTAAACTAATTCTCAGTTTATTCATATTCTCTTCTTACCTTCTTCTCTCTATCCTTTACTTATAGCTTTATATATAAGTCATGAATATGAAGCTCCTTCACCTTCTCCTCATCTTCTTAGTATATATTAGTATTGCCTTTATAGCTAATATAGATTTTGCTCCTAGTAGTTATACTACAGGTTTTAGAGATAGTGGTTCTAGTAGTAGAGATAAGCCTCCTCGTTATCCTAGTCTAATTAGTGGATATAAGGGTTAAGTAAGCTATATATTCCTAATTCCTTATATAGAACTAACTCTATTTAAAGGGAAAGAAGAGTTAGTAGGAACTTAAAATCGAAACTATTCTATATATAGCTCGCTCGAAGACTACTATATAGCTCCAAAAGAACCTTTAAATTTATCGAGAATTAACCTAGTATAAGCCTATATTAATTAACTTTAATAGCTATATAACCTTTCCTAAAGCTAGCCTTCTTTAGCTTTTAGAATCCTAGAATACTTATTTATATACCTAATATTAGAATAGAGCTAGCCCCTTCTCTTAATATATCTCTTTTTATAAGCCTTTAAGCAATAAGCTCCCAAATCCTCCTACTAATTTATCCCTCCTATATAGTGGTTCTTATGGCAATTACTATTAGAATAGCCAAGGTTCTTTATATTCTCTTTATCCGGGCGGAGGTATATTTTACTCCTTATCTATCTCCTTATCTAAGCTCACTATTCCTAGCTTCTATTCCTCCTCATTATCGTTATATGCCCTTATACCAAAGCACCTCACACGGATATACTCGAGTTAGATCTAGATTTAATTTAGATACTCCTAATAGTATTAGAGAAGCTATAAATAAATAATAAGGTATTATTAATACACTTTATTATCAAGGAAATCTCCTTAAGTCAGGTTATCCGGTATCTAATATTATTAAAGATTCTTCCCCTAATAATAATAATAGCTAGGTTACCTCGGGTAATAAGGACTAGTTTAATTTAGGTAAGCCTAACCCAGGTCCTTACTCTCTTTAATCACATTCGGGCTCCTCCTCTCATCCTATAATATATATTTACTTTAATTCTAGCGATTTTTAACCTAGTAAATCTATAGTAGGTTATACTCGTGGCCATATTCAATTCTATTCTAATAGATCTATAATAGATATATACTCTAGTAGAATATAAATCTAGCTACCCTCTTATTCGGGTACTAGAAGTCATCCTAGTATACTTAATTCTCCTTATTCACAAGCTAGTTCTCCTATAAATATAGGTTCTTATACTAGATCTCCTGAATTCTTCGATTTCGACTATAGTTAAGCTCCTAAAGCTTTATTCGGCGGCCCTTTAAGATATCCTTAGCCTCCTTCTAGCTTAAGCGGTTAAGGATCTTTATACGTATGAACCCCTTCGAATTTATATAAGAACTTCGAGAGTAAGAGTAACTATAAAGAGTATTAACCTCCTGGTTCTAGTAGAAGCAAGCGTTATTAAGTGTCTATATATAGGACTAGTAGAGGATATATCGGGATTTGGGGAAGTATATATATAGTACTAGTAATAGAATTAGTTTCTTGGTATTTAGAGAGTAGTTATTTGGAATTCTTAGGGTTTTATTCGCGATAATTTTCACATAGGTATAAATTAGTCTCACAGATATATACGACTTTACTTAATTCTATTATATAGTTTTCCGTAAAAGGATAGTATCCTTTTCTATACTTTTAAGTACCACAATTAGTTCTATCCTTATTCTTTATAGGAATTAAGGATTTCCTCAATCTATAGCTTATATAGGTCCTTTACCTAGTCTCCCTAGCTAGGGGAGATTTTGGAATAATATCTCGTATATTTAGTAGTTCTTTTACCGCTTTTAAAGACCCTTTTAGGCATCCTCTTCTCCTCTTAGTAGGCTATAAAGCCTCTACTTCTTCTACTTTATATAAAGCGATTACTTATACCTTAAGGACTTCGTCTAAGGACTTCTCTTCTATAGTGGTTTCTATAGCTATAGATTTAGGCGCCTGGCTTAGTAGAGCTATAATACTATATATAGGCGAGTATACGATTTCGTCCTTCTATATAGATCTACTCCCTTCTACTTCCAAATACTTTATTAATCCATTAACTATAAGCTCTAAATACGTTCTAAGGGGAGTTACTATTGGAATCTATAACTAGCTTTTAAGTACTTAATCTAGGCTCAAGTAGGCCTATTCTAGAGGTATATATAAAGGTAATAGAGCTAATAGAAGAGGGGGTTCCTTAACTAGTTCTCATTTAGCCTCTTTCCTTTCTAGCTTTTCTTTATATTCTACCCTTAACTAAAGCTTATTTAAAAGAGCTTAAATAATATAGGTATTACCAAGTTTTCCCTCCCCTAATTTAAACTAATTTAGCCTCTGGATTAGGAGGTCTAACTATTTTTATTCACAGAGAGTTTCTAATTCCTTATAGGAATAAGCTAGGACTCTCTCTTATTTAAGTATTTCCCGAATATCTTTTAAGGGATCTACTAAGTTATAGAGTTTATGTAATTAGTTAAAGTTATAGGCTATATTCTAGCCTCCGGTTTCCTTATTAACCATATTTGGATATAATTGCATTAGTTAATTTCTATAAATTAAAGACTTAAGTACTTTCCTATAAGTATCTTATAAAGCGTATATTCTAATTAGTATAGTAAGTATAACTTTATAGGAACCAAACTACTTTAATTTAAATTTTAAGGGGAATTCTTCTCATATAAGTATATAAGTCCCTATAGGAATATCGTTATCCTTCTTAAGAATCTAATCGTGTATAATACATGCTTTAATAGCTCTTTCTACTAAGGCTTTATTATATACTAGATGAGCTTTATTCATAGTGGCATATCTAGTAATTATTCCCTTAAGGCGATCTTCTTGGTTATCTACTAGTTCTATTTCATTTAGATCCCCTAGGAGTCTTGGATCTACTCTATATAGGAGGAAGAAGGGACTATATTTACTAACCGAGTGGATTCTAATTTATACGGCGAAGAGTACTTAGTATAAGTACTCGTCCTAGAGGGTAACTAGTTTACTATATAAATACTAAGTAAGTATTTTCCCTAGTATTCCATTAAATTATTTAACCTTCCTATTAGTTTAAGAGTAATATAGGGTAGTTATACGATATCTAACTCTAGCTATATAAAGGAATATATTTATAGTATCTAATACTAAATTAGAACTATTATCTAAGAGGATCTCGTTTAGTATTCCATATACCGCAAAAATCTCCTCTTAAATAAAGTTCATTACGCTCTAGCTTATAGTATCCTTTAGGGCTCGAATAATAGGCTAGCCTATAGATTATTTAATAGCTATAATAATTCATCTATTCCTAGAGTAGGTTCTTAGTAGGATTCTAATTAAGTTAATTAACTATTACTTAAAGAGCTAAATATCTTCTCTCTTAAGGGAGTTACGCGGCCCTCTATTTATCCCCGAGCAGGGGTTCTTCGCTATTTAATAATTAGGATATATATATATCTAATTCTAGATGTCCTTCTTAATTAAGGGCTACTAAGCTCTTAAGCAAAGGACTCTATTTAACCCAGGCTAACTAAGGTATCCATATTCCTTATAAATCTATTTAATATAGGATCTATGAGTTAGTAGGCTTAAATAAGGTACGCGGTAACTAGTATTAAATACTTTATATAAGAGCGAGCCTCGCTTAAGTATAAAGCTTAAAGGTAGGTAGTTCTAATTATATAGAACTACTTTTCGTAGCTTAATATCTATTAGTTCGGTACTTAAATAGAGATACCAGACTATAGTATCTTCCTATTTAGCTTTATTAACTAAATGGATTAAGTTAAATTAAGCCTAGTAAGCTTAACTAGTCCTAATGAAGTCCAAGTAACGACTAATCGCGTCGGGCACTATTACTTTAGTTCCCGGTTAATATATAATATCTAAATCGTACGTTCTAAACTCAGTAATCTAGTATACTAGCTATTTAGAAGGAACCTTGGTATCCTTCAGGTATTTAAGGCTCTCATAATCTATAAGGATCTTTATATAGGTATAGTTATCGATATAATATGCCTATATATGAACTACGTATTTAATAGCTAAGAGTTCCTTTTCTTAAACTATATAGTTTAACTCTACCCCTTAGAGCTTCCTTCTATTAAATGCTATAGGGTAGAGAATACCCTATTTATCCGCTTAGAGCAAGACATAGCCTATAGCCCACTCGGAAGCGTCTATCTCAATTATAAATAGTTAATACTAATTAGGTTATTATAGGATAGGCTCACTTATTAGTCTATCTTTAAGTATAAGGAAGGCATACTAGCATTTAGTAGTCTAAGTAATTAGTTAATTCTTCTGTTTTCATAACTCCACGTCTATTTCCTTAAGTAGATTACTTAGAGGAGCGGCGATTATAGTGAAGTTATATATAAATCTATAGTAGTAGGAAGCTAGCCCTAGGAACTGCCTTACTTTATATACGTTTATAGGTACTAGCTATTCTTCCACTAGTTTAGTCTTAGATCACGAAGTCCTAATAACTCCCTTTCCTATAATATACTTATAGAATTTAACTTCTAAGACTCTAATTATATACTTACTAAGCTTTATAAAGAGTTTATTCTCCTCTAGCTTACTTAGGACTTAATTTAAGTATTTCTGGTATTCCTTAATTAAATCCAAATAAACTATAATATTATTAAGGAAGATAATAATAAATTAATTAAAGAAAGGCTAGAGAATAGTATTTATAAGTATTTAGAAAATAGCCGGAGTATTCGTGAGTCCTATTAGTATTACTAAGTACTTGAACTTACTAATTTATGTATTAAAAGCTATTTATGTAATACTATTATTAGTATTCCGGACTTAGTAGAATCCCGAGAGTAGGTTAAATTTAGAGATAAACTTTATATTTCTAATTTAATTAAGATAGTCTTAAATCCGGGGTAGCGGATAAGTATTCTTCTCTATTATAGTATTTAATCCTTAGTAGTTAATATATATCCTCTAAGTATTATCTAACTTCTTTATAAAGAGGACTAGTGCTCCTTAAGGGCTACTACTCATTCAAATAAGTCCCTTCTTAAGTATTAGAGTAATCTACTTCATCTATTCCTCTAGCTAAGATTAGGAGAGGGGATAGGCTACTAGATTAACTAGCTAAGTATTACTAGTATTAATCAAGTACTATACTATTCTATCTAGCGGGAGCTAATCTAGTAAGTCCAAGCGAAAAGCGTTCACGTGCTTCCGAATTACTTCTTAGAAGGGAGTAGGAATATCCTTTAGTAAATTAGATAAGCTTACTTAATCCTCTAATTCTAGGAGTTAAATAAAGAATAAGTTAGTAATAAAGCTATAGGTTTTTCTAGTTATCTTATGGACGCTCTTAGCTATAATTAGGCTAAGCTCTATGACTTAAGCTAGTCGACGAGTATCCCGGTTTACCGTAAGTAAGTGAGTTCCCTTATAATCCCTAATCCAGATAATCGAACGAATCTAGTTAATATTAGGGTTAAAGGCTTATAGCTATAGTATACCTAAAATAATATTATAACTATATAGTAGATCCATAATTATTACTTATATTAAAAGGTAATATTATCCTATTTAGCTAAGAATAGTAGAAGTAGCTATTACTTCTCTAAGCTCTCTATTTACAAACTTAATTATTACTAGGGAAGAGAGTAGAATAGGTTAACCTTATTAATTAGCGAATAAAATATTAGCTTAGTTATATATAGAACCACTATTAAATAAATACTTAAAAGTATTTCCCCGTTAATTATAGGCTATAAAAGTGAGTAAGTTACTCCTAGTAATATTAAAAGAAGGTAATTTCTTAAAGGGTCTATATGAAGAATAGGTTTTAAGCTTTGGTTAAGAGCGGGTAGTAGTAGTAGCTAGAAGAGCCTTAGTTTCATATAGTATAAGCGGCTTCTGGGTTTCTTCATATACTTATTAATTAGCCTATACTAAATTATCCTCTAATTAAGGTAATACTAGGGATAATTCTAGTTTCCCGAGTAGAAAACTTCCTTAGGCTTATGAGGGGATTAAGAATAAGAGAATAATTAATATTCCTTACTTCTGCATATAAAGTAGGCTTAATTTACTAAGTACTAGGTTTTAAATAGCTTCGGATCCTTTTTCTTATTTGGTATAGAAGAGACGAAGTTAAGTTACTTAATATCCTTAATATCCTCTAGCTTTAATTAAGAGAAGGATAGCTTAAGATAAGGAGTAGAGCGAAACCTCGTATAAGAGGAGCTACTCTCTACTCCCGCTTCCTTAAAAGCTCGGTTAATATAGTCTATAAGCGTCTAGTATTCTACTAGGCTAGTAATACTCGGGTAGCGAGTAGATATCTCGAATTTAATCTTATTATTAAGTCCTTTCTTAAACTAGCGAAGGATCTCATAATTAGATAGTTAAGGATTAAGATATATAAGGCGATTCTTAAATGCTATAATATAGCCTTAAATAGACCCGGTTTACTAGACTTTCTCATAGCACTAGCGTCTCTTATCCTCCGTATTAAGTTCCTAGAACTCTATATAAATAGTAATAAAGAAGCTTTCTATTATAGTAGGAGTAGAGTCGCTTAGGAGAATAGTACTCTTCTTTTTCTATATCTACTACTTAGAAGCCTTTTCTTCGAGTATATTAGAGAGAAGGGCTAGAACTTATTCCTCGGAAATAGCCGCTCATATGAGAGTTTTATACTTCTTAAGCTATAAGTATGCTTTAGTAGTCTAGAAGAAGGCGGCATTATTAGTATAGTCGCTATTATACTTTAGGTAATCCCTAATTCTTATCCTAAGGTGGAATATATATTTAGCTATAGCTTTCCTAGGTTCTATAGGAGCTTTGGGATTATTAAATAGCCTAGAGCTCAAAGGGGTTAGTACTTCCTAAGAAGTAGTAATATCCTCTAATTTTAATATAGGCGGGGCTTCTGGTTTAAGCGTAACTAGGACAGTCAAAGCCTAGGGGTAAGTATCTATAGCTAGAATTAAGGGAGTGAGTTCCGCTTAGACTTAAGTAATAAGGTTATTAATAGCTATATTTATCCCCCCCTATATCTCAGTTAAGACCCGGGCGAGCTCTCGAATATATTCCTAAGAGTTAGCGGTAGCTATAGAAAGGTCTCTAAGCGAGGTAGCGATATAAATCATATGATTATTAAGTATATTTACTACTCTAATAAGTCTAGTTATATATTCTCGTAAGGCGGATAAGTCTCTATTAATAGTGCCCTAGTAAGCGAATAGGCTAGAGACTTACTAACCTATCTTATTTATACGAGGGAGGTACTCTTATAAGTCCCTAGTAAGACGTTAGAGTAGTTATATAGTAGTATTCGGGGGTTCCCCTCTAGTAGAGCAATTAACCGTTTAGCTAGCTCCGGTTATAGTAAGGTTATAGCTCTTATTAAAAGACATATTAATTATTAGTGTTTTTAGTATAAAGTAATAGGTAATTAAAGAGGGGAATAACTAAAGTCTATTAAATAATATCTAGACGAACTCTCCTCTTTATACTCCTTTCTATAGGTCCCTAGTTTTAGTTAAGTATAGAGAGCTATAAGTTAAGCTAAGAACTAGTTAGGTTCTCTGTAACTCAATTTCTGAGATAGAGGTTCATAACTCCTCTATCCCAGTAATATCCTCATATAAGGTTTTAGTAGGTCTAGTTAATATCTAGACCCCTCTCCTCCTTATTTAAGGCCTAAGGTTAGGATAATAGATATACTCCTATTATCTTGGTAGTCTTGGGTAGGCCTAGGCTCGGCCTAGTTCTACTAGCTCTTCGCTTAATTCAGGTAGTAGAATATCTCTAGGATAGTTACTATAGAGTCTCGATTTACCTAGTAAGTAGACTTATTTAATAGAGTTACTAATCTCTCCTAATTCTCGGCTATTATCAGGAATATAAGACTTAACTAGCGAGTTCCTACTTTTCTTAAGGTTAGCTAGTATTAGGAGAGGTAGGTACCAAGGAATAGGCTAGTCCATAGCTTAGTGCATTTAATGGCCAGGTACTTCTGCCATATAGGTTAGATAGGTAGAAGGTTTTAATAGGCCGGCCGAGACTCCGGCTTCTTTTAGCTTAACCTATAGGAAGCGGAGCACTCATTTAACCCTTAAACGGCTTTTCCAGAGAGGTAGTCATTAAAGTATATCTTCTTTTTCTCGTAATAGGTGCTCTAATTTAGGGGCGGCTCGTTTAATGGCGAGGGGCGGCCATAGAGAGTATATAGATTATACTTCGCTTAATATATCTCCCTAGAACTCCGGAGTAGTTCTAGTATAAGGCCTCAGATAGAACTAAGCCTTTTTATAGCATTACTACCATATATGATTAGAAAGGGTAAAAAGGACATGCCTTTCTATTACTATATGTTCATGCCCTTTAATAGGCCACGAACTAGGCTACACTAATTAAACTAAGCTCGCACGAGCTTACGTGATTCCACGTGTATACTAGATTACATACAAAAGCATAATTAGAAATCACAATATCAATTTTTAACCGAGCTTCAAAAATCGTGTGGGGATTGAAATCGCGATTCCACTACTCTTTGGCCACGACACCAAATATTACCTAAACTATAAGAGCTCTTAGGATTTTAAAGTTTGACATATTGCGATTAATTTAAGCCTAATAGCTCTATTTTTAAATAAGTAATAGTAGAGTTATTTAAGAAGGTAATTTTGCCTCATTTTTAAGGCCGTTAGAACCCCGCCCCCTCGATTTTCTAGTCAAAAGTACTAAAACCGTAATTTTTACTAATAACTTTATACTTATTAATCTAGACTATAAGCTATATAGCTTAAATTAATTATATTATATCTAATTTTAATATTAAGAGAGGATTTGTAATTTAAATTATTTTTGGGAGTATAGTCAGTGATTTTAGTAAAAATCACCCAAAAATATATGAGAAAATCGCCCCTTTCTTAATAACTTTTTAATAACTTATTTGAGATAAGAGCTATATAGCTTAAATTAATTATATTATATCTAATTTTAGTATTTAGAGAGGATTTATAATTTGAATTATTTTTGGGAGTATAGTCGGTGATTTTAATAAAAATCCTACAGAAAATCGGTATGCTACCTAACCACGTGTAGTAGTAAACGACCACTAGGCTTAGGCACTAATGCTATTATTAATCTAAAGACGGAGTGGCAGTCTTCCTTTCGATCAACTTACTTTTTAATCAGGAGTTGTGGTTGTTGAGTAATTCGCGATTCAGTAATTATAGTTCATGCGCGACGCGATTTCCCACACGATTTTTGAAGCTCGGTTAAAAATTGATATTAAAGCTAGTTTCGCACGCGGCTGTATGAGTGTCGCCGTACTGGGGGTGGTCAAATCTACCACGGGAGAAGAACTGCCCGCCAACCTTTTCACCAATTGTGAATCAATGGTGGAAGTTCGTCAGATTCTGCTGGAGGAGGAGAAAGAAGTCAATGGTGTGTAAACCGGTAATTATGTTCCCAAAACCCCGCAATACGTGCTGATGCTCATGGTAGAAGTAGTCCTTGACGAGAAACCGCCGGCCCCGATGCCTACCCCAGAGCCGGAAGTCGTGGTGTCAGCACCCATGAAGATGTTCAACCCCGAAGAATACGAAAGCCAGGCAGTCCTCGTCCAGGGTCGACCTCGACCGGGGGGACCTATTCTGTTTTTCGTCACGGATGGAGGCGGCTTGGCAGCGGTATATGTACAGCTCCCCGTCCTGGCCCCGGGCTTGGCCGTCTACGCCTTGGACTCTCCTTTCATGGGGGGCAAAGAATCCGAATACTTCGCGCCTGGGGTCACCATTGAGGGCATTGCTTCAATATATGCAAGGGCAGTCCGCAAGGTCCAACCCCACGGGCCATACATGGTGGGCGGTTATTCGATCGGCGGCGTCTACGCATACGAACTCACGAGGTACCTGATCAACACTGGTGATCGCGTGCACAGCTTTCTTTGCTTGGATGCCGCGTGTCCCCGAAGTCTGAGAGGCATCATCGACGTCGACGTGGAGGTCTGCCAGATGATGGGCATGTTTGACAGCATTTCCGAAGAAGACCAAAGAAAACCTCTCACGCAGGCTCAGAAAATCCATGTTGCTGGGTGTGTCAGAACGGCTGGGAATTTTGACCCAGTACCCGTGAGGCCCGAGGATCGACCCGAACATCTATATTGTATCTGGGCGCGAACAGGCTTTGTCGACCATCTATCAGACAAGATCATCGAGGTTGGACATGCCATTGCTCAGAGAGATGGGATAGCTCAAGAGCTCAACCCTGAATGGCTGGAGTGGCTAGGATCGGAGAAGGTGTCGTTTGGTCCTCGAGGCTGGGAGCGGCTGCTGGGAGACAACATCGAAACCTTCGTGGTTGAAGGAGATCATTTCTCTATTATGATGCGCCCTCGAGTCAAGGTGGAGATGGGTCCGTTGTGCCAGAAGCTGATGAAGCGAATTCTCTCCACACTGGACAGGACCAAGACATCATCATTCTCTGCCTCGCAACGCGTGAAACCCGCGGTTTCAGAATCCAACTCGAAAATTAAGGAGGCGTACCGAGGGGCACTCGCTCTCGCTCCCAAGTTTGCCGAGGAAGCCGGATGTTTAGATTTCCTGACCAGAGTCTACCCCGGGCAGAGACGCCTCGTGCTCGCTTACATTGTGGAGGCGTTCGCAAAGCTGGGCTGCTCTTTGGAGGAGGTTCCCCAAGGTACAGCGCCGGAGCCAGCAGGAATTTTACCAAAGTTCGGTCAGCTGCTCGACACTCTGCGTGAGATTCTTGAGGACGGAAGGCTTCTGGAGTGGTGCAACGGCAAGCGTATCCGGACCTATCGACCC
This sequence comes from Hyaloscypha sp. PMI_1271, assembly GCA_021399465.1. Taxonomy (NCBI): domain Eukaryota; kingdom Fungi; phylum Ascomycota; class Leotiomycetes; order Helotiales; family Hyaloscyphaceae; genus Hyaloscypha; species Hyaloscypha sp. PMI_1271. Next base: position 209,314 of record JAJTUS010000080.1, read on the forward strand.
ATCGAGCAGACATCCTCACAGACTCTCTACGAGGCCCTCATTCAGGACGATCCTTCGCATGCTGCCACACATCATCTACTTCATGTGACCGGCTCGCGTCTCGCCGACTGCCTCACTGGAGCTGAGGACCCAATGCAAATCATGTTTGCTCAGAACAGACGGCTACTGCAGGAGTTCTATACTCAGGCGCCGATGCTGGTTGTCGCATCCAGATTGGCCACTGAAGTACTTCGCCGTGTGTTCACCGGCTCGACCGAGGTCATCCGGATCCTTGAGGTGGGCGCAGGTCTCGGAGGTACTACCAAGTACATCCTCGATATGCTCACGGACGCCGGCATCCCATTCAAATTCACATACACGGACATCTCTCCATCGCTCACGGGATCCGCCAAGCAACGGTACAAGCATCTGCCCCGCGGATCCATTGAATACATGACACTCGACATTGAGCAGCCGGCCCCACCAGAGCTTCTAGGTCGCTTCCATACCGTCATCTCCACAAACTGCATTCATGCTACCAAGAGCCTCACGGCGAGCTGCGCAAATGCTCGTAAGATGCTGCGTCCGGGCGGGTTTTTAGCAGTGGTGGAATTGATGCCGAGGCTATTTTGGTTGGATCTCGTCTTTGGGCTGCTGGAAGGCTGGTGGCTCTTTGAAGATGGACGGAGGCATTGTTTGGCCAGCGAGAGCTTTTGGAAATCTAGTCTCGAGGCTGCTGGGTATAGCAACGTGGTGTACGCTGAGGAAGGAGACGGCTACAAGCCCAATCCTCAAGTCATTGTCGCTTGTACTGACTAAGTCTAGTTTAAGTTTTTTATTTCTTGGTCCGGGTAATATTTCACAAACTTTTGTATATTACTACATGTTCTCTCTCACTTCACACATGTACATACATATTTACTTCAAATTGGTTACTGGGACGTGCATCCAGACAAGGGCGCTGCTCTGTTTTCACCTCCTAATGCTTTTTAGAAACCCTGATCTTGCAAGTTACTTCAGCTTAGCGGCCTCGTTTTGCGTTCTCGCGCCGTTCCAGATGCTGGTTTCTTGACGTAAAATGTCACGTGACACCGTTATCGCCCACTCCAACGTTGTTTGGTATTCGCTTAAAGGCGTGCCGGACAATCCTTATTTTTGTACAATCTACTTGCAGTTCTGAATACCCATTTTCTACCAATCATCTATGTCCTGATCCTGCATCTCAAGTCATCGTCAACAGTCAAGTTTCCAATGACTGAATCGTTGCAAGCAACCTTGGTGTACAATGTTACCGTATTTCGCTGCCAACTTGGCCGAACGCTAGCAGGGGGCGGCACGCACGGGACGGCACGCACGGGACAACTTTAGATAACTCCTAATGCAACTTCAGGTGGCACGGCCATACAACTCGTCATCGTCTTTTACCTAAAATATACCCCTACATTAGCTACATAGCTGCTATGATGCTTGAAGCTCGAATATATCGACTTTTTCTGGAGTTTTTGACGTTCGTGGCCTGTGCTCAAGCTCCAGGCAGCTCCATGGCGAAATAGGCGCCTTTCCTAATTGGGCAGTCGGTGATAGAACTCTATGACTCTAAAACTTTCTACTTACCTACTCTATTTCAAATCGCTCTACCTACCTAACAAGCCCTCGTACAAGCCGCTTATTGCGCGTCTCTCTACCTCCTCTGCAGCCGCTTCTCTGTGATACTCGATTTCCCAGGAACGCTGCTCTGCTACTTGTGGTGGAGGAAGTTCGTTCATCGACTCCTCGAGCAGAATTGGATGGCCAGCAGCTTGATCAGCAGCGTCGCCCTGCAACAACAACTCAATTAGCTGCTCTTTAGGCAATCGTGAGTACCCTTGGAGGCCTCGCTGCCGCGCCAATAGCTTCAAATCTAGAACTTTTACTAACGTATATACCCGCTTTTGACGACCCAGATATTCGCCCTCGTCCTCATCGTGCGCCCAGCTGAAGCCGTCATCAGTAAGCTCGATTTTGAGCGCAGCAGCAGCCTCGTCGACCTCCTCCGCGCGCTCCTAACCAGAGAAATCAGGCGCCGGCAAGTCCTTGATTGAGATCATGCTATCCTCTGAGCCAGTAGGGTTGACAGCGATGCCCGTATGGACGAAGCTTTGCACTACCAGCTGCCGTTTCTGGTCACAGAGTTCATCCCAAGCGTCCCCAACAGCCTTTGTAACAGCAATCCGACGAGCTGATACTGTTGCCCGGCCGCTCACCTCACCATCCGCCTCCATCTCAAGTATCCGCTCTAGGTGTACCCTCAACAATGCCTTAAAGGCCTTATTGATAGCAACGTCTAGTGGCTGAAGCAGCCCTGTACATCCTGGAGGGATCACAGCTAGCGTCACCTGGTTCTCCTTAAGGAGCTGTTTGACGTCATCAGTCTTATGGAAGGAGGCAGAGTCCATCACTAGTAAGCTCTCCTGGTTGCCAAGGCTTGGTAGCAACTCGTTGGTAATCCATTTAGTTAGCAGTTGCTCATTGTTGTACGCAGTTACTGATAGCTCTACAGTAACTCGAGGGTCCCAAAGCTGGTGCTCGTGCTGCCAAATTTTACCCCCTGGAGCACCATGAAATATCAACTTTGGCTTGATACGAGGCACTCCGTCTGCAAACACGTACAACACGAGAGTAGCTTGACGCTTTGACCAGCTACTGTTGCTTACAGAGCCAGTGATTGTATGCTCCCCTTTAAGGTGATACATACACCCATCAAAGAACTCTAATGGGATAGGCACCCCATCCATATTCACAATCCTAGACAGCTGGAAGCGCCAAAATACGCCAATTGATGTCCGTACAATCGAATTACGACGGATAAAACGCAGAAATCGATTCACGAGCTCAATATAATGAGGTGGGAGGTGCTGGCCAGCATGGGTGAGCCTTCTCCAAGGGATATCCCAGCGGCTACAGAAGCCACGAAACCACCCAGATGAGAACTTAAAACTGCCCTGCACTTCAAAGTAAGTATTCATATATAATTTGCTAATAGAAGCTTACCTCGCCTGGCGCGTCTGGATTAAGGTTGTACAGCGTTTGGTACAGCAGCTTCGCCCTCCACTGAAACCAAAATCGAGAGACCTTCCGTCCCATCTGCCTCCACTCAACAAACTGTCAGAAAAGCTCTAGTTCGAGCTCAGGATGCCGCTCACCTGCCGCCCCTAATGTATCTCTCCGGCAAGCTCGACTGCGCGTCACTACCTCGTGCCGCTTATACCATATATTTTTAGCTGTACGCTCAGGTATTCGAAAATGAGCAGCAGTCTCTGCTGCGGTTGGAGGCCTCCACCAGCCATCCCATTTGAGCCCTTTAAGGCATCGCTGTTTCTGTTTCAACCCCTGACGTACTTCCGGCTCCTCAATACGGTGGTGGAGGAAGTATAAGACGATTTGGAGCTTCTTCCTTGGAGAGACTGTATGCCAATCACGGGTGAGAGGGGGTGGAGGCTTGTATGAGCTAGCCATAGTAATTAGATCCTTAAACGACCGTTTACAGCGTTCAATTCTAGTGTTAGTAGAACGCTGCTGGTTCAGGTTTTCAGGAGTAAGCTGCGCTAGCGGGATACGAGCCATCGCGAGGGTGTACGACGAGTAATTGAGGAAAGGCCTATGAGACACGTCAGGACGAAGAGCCGACCAGCTTTGGTGCGCAGCGCTACAGTCGGTCCGACCCAAACACGACAAAACGGTCACCCTTTCACGCCCATAATAACTTTTTAACCATAACCCTCATTAATTTATACTAAGTGATACGATTATAGAATAGAACTAGGCGAAAAATACCTATTAATCGGATTTTTAATATAATTCGTGGTTCATTAATAATTAAGGCCTAAAGTACACGGACCCTTTTAACTTAATTGATTTTTGACTATATAAAGCGCAAAAATATTTGCTCGCTAAGGTCACGTGATCCCGGACTCTAGGGAGAGATCAGGGCATCTCACTAACTTTATTATTAATAGAATAATAATAATTAAGCCCTATAAGCTTAATAGAACCTTCCTAAGTACTAAATATAGCTTTTTCTAGTACTATACATATTATATATATAGTAGGGCTATAATTACATAGGTTTTAAGCTCACTTTCCTCTAAACTAAATCTCTAAACCTAGCTACCTATTTAGTTACCTACTTCCCTTTACTTTTATATATTATCCTATTTATCTATTACCCCTATTTAATACTTAATCCCTTATGATATATATCTATCTAGTAGAATATATAGTTATAAAACCTCTATATAGTCTTAATTAAATAAGCTTCTAGTACCTCTATTACCTTAAGCTTAGTATCTAGGAAGCTAACCTTCTTTACTTAATGAAATCGAGTTTTGCTATACCCCTAGAATATCTTAATAGCCTACGACGATTCAGCACTTCCACGTAGTATAGGCTAGATACTAAGGGCTTTCATGCTCTTGGGCTAAGACTAAATCACGACCTTCAACGTCGAGACCCCGACGACGCCGTCGCGATCGCCTATGAGTGATACCTATGATTAATATTCGAGAAAAAATTTTCACGACATAACCCTCTACTTTCGACCTCCTCTTATATATCGTAACTCGTTCAAATATATACCTATGACTAGAGGAAAGGGCCGGGCGAAAATATAAAGGGGAAAAAGGCGGGTTATGGTTATAGTCTACGAGAAGGATAGGGAGGATTTTGGTTAGACAAGAAAGGGAGCCGTGAATAGACTACCGGGAATACTAGTTAATGTCTAGACGTATAACTATTTATACGTAAGAGAGGGCCTAGGATAGGAGGACCTAAGGCGACTACTATCTATCTAGAAAGCCTTTTGCGCGAAGATATATGTACGAGATAGAGGGACCTAGGGTATTTATTTATTTCTTTCTAAGGCAAGGAGCTAGATACCTGTCTAGGGAAGACTATAGGTTATAATGGATTTTGAAATAGTAGAGGGGAGTTTTACTAGTTTCTCCTCCTAAAAAGCTGACCTGCTTTATATAGGCCGTCTAGTCTATATAGGCAATACTATATAGTTGAAAACTAATAAAGCATATTAAAAGGAATAAAAAATAAAAATAAAAATAAAATATCTTAATTAGGTTAATTTCGTAGTAGAACTTCGGTAGAAATATAGCCTTATATCCCTACTCTATAATAAGCTCCTTAACTTAACTCTTTTCCTTAAAGAAGTCCTTGTGATTCGATAGTATATAAGCTAAATAGTATATTTATTCGATAATAGGAGAGTATTTAAGGGGTATAGTATACTTAATACTCTTTAGACACTTAAATCTTAAGTTAAGTATATTATACCCTCGCTTAATAAGAATCTATTCTATACCCTTAAGCTCTCTTACTCTATTTGGATTTAATTACTAAAGGACTTATATAGTACCCTATAACCCCGGAATTAGATACTCTAATAGGAAATATGTATCCCTCTTATAAGGCTTAATTTTACCCTTTTTAACCCCCCTAGTACCTTATTTATAGTAAAGGTATTTAGTATACCTTCGCTATATAAAGTATATATAGAAGACTAATTAAATATTAGAATAGCTATATAATTAGGGTACTTCTATTTAAATATATCGAGTATTCTAGTAATCTATACTAGTAGCTATTTTATATCCTACTAGGGGTCCCTATTTGAACCTAGGTATATAATTTACTAGGTATCTAAATTAGGGTTATCCGGGATAAAAATACCTTTATTATTTAGTACTCTAATACGTCCCTTAGGGCCTACAAATTTAGAATCGTGAATTAGCCTCCCTTTACTCTTTCCTGGCATTTTTTTACTAACTATCTACTAGCTAGAGGCTCTTTTTATAGTCGAAACTATTATAATATAAAAGCTGTAATATACGATTATTATATTATATTAAAGATAAAGAGAGCTAAAGGCTCGGATGCTCGGTAAACTAAGTGAGTGTAAGGTCACGTGATACCTACATGTAACAGAAACTATAGAAATAGCTCTTATTATAGAAGTATATTACATATACCTAACCTCTAATTAGGAGTAAAGGTTAAATTATATACTATATACTAGCTTTATCCTCCTTATACTAGACTATATATACTAAAAGCTTATTTATTAATAGTAAAAACACCTCTTAATAATACTAAATTATATTAAGTTATTTGTGTTTATCTATATAAAGCTCTTTCTTAGTCTTATAGTAATAAAAGCCGAGCCTAGGGAGCTATAAGTAAGCTATACTACGAGTAATTAGCCTCTTAATTATCGATAATAATTAAGGTAAAATCTCTTAATTTATAGTATTTAGGAAATCGTTTAGTGATATTATTCTAAGCTCTTAATTAATTAACTAAGTATAGTAAGCTAAAAAGACGTCCTTATTATCTAGATAAGAGGTACTATCTCTTTTACTACCCCTAGCTTCTAATAGAATACTATACTACTATTAATAATAATTAAATAATTCCCTAATTCGCCGAGCTAGTATCTTTCTATTATTAAAGTAGTAATTACTAGAGGCTACTAAGAGTAATACATTAATTCTCTCTAGTTAATACTACCCTGGTTTTAGGAGCTATTAAGTATATTACTAGAAGAGATATAAGTTAGTAATTATATAAGGGGTATATAAGTCTTTTATCTATACTAGCTTTATATCTATATTATTAAGGACTTCCTAATAAGTTATTCGTATATCTAGAGCTTTATTATCTCTATATATATTTCTAATAAGGGTATCTATAAGTAGCTCATTTATTCTATTATCTTTATCTTTAAGCTTTTACTCTTTTCTTAATTATATATCCCTAGGGATATTAATTAGCCCCTTAATAATACCGAATTATAGCTTCTTTTATTTAAAAGATAATACGATTATAGGGGTCTTAAGCCTAGTGACTTAAGTATCTTTTACTCTCTAATTATATATATACTTTTATTAAGTTCTTAATAGCTTTACTAATTCCTTTACTATTTTAGAGACATATAAGCCTCTAGAAGCTAGAAATAGTATTAATACACTTATATTATAATATAAAGGTAAGTAGCTTACTAGTCTATACTATAAGTCTTTACTCTCACTATATAGATATAGGCTTCTCTAGAATAATCGTCTTATTCCTACTAATAATAAGCTTCTACTAAACCCAAAAGAGAGTTAAATCTTTAAGCTCTAATTTATCGCTTTATTCAATATCTATACTATTAGAATCGTCCTCTATAATAGAGGGTTTCCTATACTATTCGTTAAGTATTACTTAGATTATAGCTTCTTTAACTATAGTGAGAACTATAATTAAATCAAGAGTTGAATTAGCTCACTTATACTTCTAAAGACTTATAGAGGTAGCTATTAGAAGTATATAAAAGGGATAGTTGATTAGGTTTGTGGTTATTGAGATATTAATATAATTATAGAAGAGCGGTTAATATAGGGGGGGCAGTCATGTGACATTTAAAGTAAAAAATAACTATATAAAGCGCAAAAATATTTCCTCGCTTAATTATATATATTATAACTTCTTTAGTAATAAAGCTATTATAATTTTAAGACTATAGAATTGATTCCTAGTATATATAGTATAGTTTTAATTAATACGATTTATTCTAATTAGTGTGGTGGTGGTTTTTTTTTTTTTTTTTGTCGTGTTTGGGTCGGACCGACTGTAACAAACAAGTCAGGAGGCCGTCTGATACGGTCTGAGCTCATATAGGGGCTGCTATTTGATCGCTTCTGCTGACTTCAGCGCCACCCGGAGAGCCCCTGCTAGCGTTCGGCCAAGTTGGCAGCGAAATACGGTAGTAGATACATGTAATGTTGTCCCCATTGCCCTCCATGTAAGGCCGCTCGCCTACGATTCTCATCCAACCGGAACCCGCCTGGCGAAAGAAGCATGGCCCCTAGCAAGTACAATTTGGGATGACAAGGTTGGAATGCTGCAAGGTTATCTCTGAGACCAGTCCGGCGAGACGTACCTAAGACCAGGTAGCAAGGGTCCAACCAACGCATGGATGCCCATCCTTGATCTCCATTTAGCCGTTCCATACGCGAGTTCCACGTGTACAGGAAGAGGGGGTATCAAAGCATCGGGTTTTACCCATGTACCTACCTGTCTTACATCAACCAGGATCATACCAACATGAGCGCGCCTGCGAACGACACAGTGGCTGAAATGACCCACCCTGATTTGCTGCAGATGGAGGTGAGTGACATTGACTGATCGAGTTGCTGTAGGTTGCATGTACCTTTACTTATCCTTGTATGCTTACCTACCTACGTGATACGAGAGGTGGGGTCAAAGCTAAGCGGGGGAGTACGTGCCATGGATTTGCTGACGTTACCTAGCTACGAAAGGGGGTCTCAAGAAGTCAAGAGCCAGCCCCTAGTTCTGCCGTCGCTGTAAGGGGGGATTTGTGGGGCGATGGCCAACATCCTATAGCTTCTATTGGCCTAAATATCTCACCGCCTTGCAAGGGTGGCTCTTGACTTCCTGAGACCCCCTTTCGTACCTAACCCACCACGCAGCTCCATTGTACAAAGGCTCACCACAACCCTAGCCTGATCTCTTTCGTCGCCATCCCTTCCTCCGCGATTGAGCAAAAATGGGTAACGCGAACTCTCAGGTGCTGGACAATATTGTTCAAGGGTCGAATTGTGCGTTTTCCGTCTTCCTTGGTGACAACCTGAGCGAAACAAACTGACTTAAGCCACTGAAGTTGATCATGTCGAGGTCGAAAAGCTACGGAAGCGATTCATAAAATTGGACAAGGTCAGTCTACCTTTTCCGCCGACGGGACTCACGGCGTCGGCGGCCAAGCGGCTACTACCATAATGCAGCGAGGCTGACAGACGGCGCTTTTACCAGGACAACTCGGGCACGATTGAACGCGAGGAGTTTCTCGCTCTTCCCCAGATCTCCTCGAACCCGCTGGCCACTCGGATGATCGCCATCTTTGACGAAGACGGCAGCGGCAACGTCGACTTCCAAGAATTCATCAACAGCCTTAGCGCGTTCAGTACCAAGGGCAACAAGGAGGAAAAGATGCGCTATGCGTTCAAGGTCTATGATATTGACCGCGATGGGTACATTAGCAATGGTGAGCTGTTCGTTGTGCTGAAGATGATGGTTGGTAGCAATCTCAAGGATACGCAGTTGCAGCAGGTAAGCAGTGTGCGACATGGAACTTGTAACCGATATCGCGGTGGCTTTTGGCAGCGAGAATCTACTCGTGGTGTTTCTGATACTGATAAGCGGCGTAGATTGTGGACAAAACGATGATGGAAGCTGATCTCGACCGCGACGGCAAGATCAGCTTCGAAGAGTTTTCCATGTTTGTCAGCAATACTGATGTTTCCATGAGCATGACACTTGGTAAGCTCGCGGTGACTGTATTCCACTTCACGTGTATCTTGATTAACGTCCGCCAGATCAATTCTAGCTGCAGGTCAAGCTGACTTGGTTGGCGCCCGGGAGATAGGTAGTCTAATGGGAACTCGGGGTTTCGGGATTTCGGGTCTCAGAGTCTAGCTATGATTCCCGTACCGCATGATTTGGTCGTGTATGCACGGCGTTATCCGGGGTCAGGATAGGATACCTACGTCATCTTACCGAATAACTTCATTCAAAGTCGTGGGCTTTCTAAGATATATGCCCAAATGCAACAAGCCCTTGTTGCAATTAACAGCCAATAACGTACCTCTATTCCTTACTATAGGACATAACATTTATCTCTACGCGTTAAATTTGTTACATACTCTTGCTAGCCTTGTTACTAGCACTTTTTTCCCTTTTACCTTACTTATATGTTAAGCTTCTTATTAAAGTAAATAGACGTAAATAATAATACACGTGCTATAGATAGCGCGTAAGATAAACGCGTCTAACTCTGCTAGCAAGCTGCTGCTATTAGCTTACGCGTCGCGTTATGTTACTAATACTGCCCTCCTTGCTCTCTTGTTTCCTGCTCTACGCTTGTTGCTGCAGCTGCAGCTGCTACTACTCCTACAGTGTTACGGTAAAAAGGGGATGCAGGAGAAGGTACCAGGAGTACGTAGAAGGTACCAGATGTACGCTTTGTTTAAGCGAGCCAGCCCCCCTACTTAAGCTGCTCCTCAGCCATTTAGTACAATCCAATCCACCTCCACCACAACATACTACGTACATGACAACTTGGTAGCAATACCACAGTTTCAGGAGAGCTCGTACCAAAAGCAGTACCAGCATTCCAACCAGGTTTCTTGATCAGAAACCACCAGGCAGCGACTCTCCTGCCGCCATAGCTGAGACCTTTCAGCACCACAAAGACCTCCGGATTCCCTTGTTCTACTTTTGAACGCCCATTCCTTTCACCTCTCTTTCAACATCCATCTCTTTCACTTCAAGACAATCGATTAAGCTCTACTTAACAGCCTCCCACCCACCCAGCTTCTCATCGATCCTTTCCTTCAACATGGCACCAGTCTCTCAGAGCCATCTTGAGACTGCCCAGCAAATCATCAACTTCTACGAATCCTTGCAACACCTCCAAAAGACTAGCTTGGTCGTAGATGATCACGTATTCAAGGTTGCTGGCAAGTACAGAGAACTGTTTGATCCTGGTTTCCCCTTCTCCTACCCTGTCGAGTGGGCATCTACTCCTCGAACCCTTCGAGCTGCAGTGAATCGATTCCTACGCGAGGATCTCAAGCTCTACCCTTCCATTCGTCATCACGTCGATCAGATCATACAAAACACCAAGAAAGACATCCAACCCGACGACGACCTCAGGCGAAGCATCATCCAGGCCCCTACGGACGATTCAACCCAGGACAAGCTTGCTGACTTACGCGATCGTCAATACGAGAAAGAGAACGCAGAGCTTTTGCGATTCCTTACCCCCAAGAACAAACGAGCGGACGGAAGATCCAGAAGAGTCAGCATTTCGCCAGAACCGACGACAACTGCGACGCCAGAGCGGAGGCTCCAACATCTCAGGTGATTCAGAAGAAGGCCTCAATCCCAGACCCTCTGCACCAAAGAAATCAATCAAGATGCCGGGTGAAGAAGCGACCTCTCAGGACGATGCATTGAAGCTACTGTTGAAGGGCCTTCAAGGTGTCTCACTTACCTCCAAGGACGTTGAAGTCAAGGCATCTGAGCTTGGTTTCTTCTACCCAAACGCTCCACTTACCCCTGAGAATGCCCTTAGAGATATGTGTGTCGAAGACAACAAGAGCCACTACCGAGACGTGTTTGCTTTCTCAAATCGACTTGCTAACCTGGCTGGTTTGAAGACATGGAAGGCAGTTAGCAAGGTCGTTGATCAAGCTCTACTAGGAGAGGCAAATACGTGGTGGAATGTTACACTGAATGACAATGATCGACGAGGCTACATAAGTGATAATGGATTGGACGATTTCATCAAGAACCTCAAGGACAGATTCAAACCTCCTCCTTCCCAGGCCCTGGATCGCCTCCATACGACACGGTATACGGCTCAGGATGTAATGGATCGCAAGAGCGTAGCCGAGTTTATTGGCCGTATTCAGTCAGTTGTACAAGGAGTTGGACATGAGGATGAGCGATCAGTCGTTACTTATGCTTGGAAGAATATCGACCTACCAATGAGAGCTGCAATGGCAGAACCTCTACCCCTTATGACAATCAAGGAGTTTACAAAATTGGCCATGTCACATCAATCCAACTGGTTTGATCAACACCAACCTCCTCCCGCTCGAGCTGAACGTACCATCGCACGCGAAGTATATAGCGTTTATATTACTCACGAGCTTAAGCTATTATCGAACTCGGTTTAGTACTAGATAAAGAAAAGAGGTTAGATTATAGGCTTTACTAAGGTCACGAAACTATACTACCTCTATAACTTAGTAGCTAAGGAACTAAACGAGGGCTATAAGTACTTCTTCTCTCTCTTCCCCGAATAAGTATTTATACTAATATAGGATACTTAATATAATAGACGTTAGTAATTCTATATAGAACCTTATCCTCTAGTATTCTAGTATTAATACCTTCCTTAAATACTACCTAGATTAGAGGATTAATATTAACCTTTTAAAGATCTATTATAGTATAAAGTTAGAAAAGAGCTAATAAAGTTTATATACTTAATAAGCTAATTGATTAATCCCTAATAGCTATAGAAGTTAACTCTATAGTAGTCTATATTAGTCAAGTACCTTCTATATATTATAAAGTTAGCCTAGTATATAGACTAATTCTCGGGAGCTCTAAAAAGTAGCCTAAAAGAAGAAAATTACTAGAAAGCTTATTAATACCTTTAAAACGAGATCGTATAGTAGTAAAGGATACTCCTAGTTAAGATTATTAACTACTTTAAGAAGGAGTAGCTAGTAATTAATAGCGAATAGTAACTCTTAGGTAAGGTAATTAATGAGGATATATATAGTATATTAGAGTGATTTGACTAGATAATACCGGAATAGCTACTCTTAATTAATATAATCTTAACCTTACCTGAGACATTACTAGAGAAGGAATTATAATAGAGGATCACGGCGATCTATACTATAATAGTATACTATAGTATAGAGGATGGGAGGTCTTACCTCTATATTTAATATAGTAGGCTTACTAGTAGTAGTATCCCTATAATTATTAAGGTAAAAGAGTAGGTATAGTTAGAGCTCAATATTATACTAAGCTAGGTAATCTCATCTGTGAGATTAGATAAGAGGCTAATGAAGTATTTCTTGTATCTTAGAAACTAGTAGTTAGTAATTCGCGAGAGGATCTATAATTACGTTACCCCTAGTTCTCTTAGTAAGTACTTTTATAATAGACATATTAAGAAGATATTAGCGAAGTAGTAAATAGACTATAGTATTTATAATATAAAGCTTTTATATTAGATATATCTCCTAAACTATATAGAGTACTTTCATAGAACTATCTTATAGTATATTATTTAAATTAATACTAGATCACATATAATTTGGGCTATAAGTAGATACTAAGGTAATATACTTTCTAAGGGGGTCTAGGTAATATAGGCTATTCATTTCCCACATTATTATTCAGCTCATTCCTTTAGGGTTCTTAGATATTATCTCGTCTCTATAGTATATTAGGGGTTCAGTTCATTATTTGAGATAATTAGTCTATTTATTCTGAGATATATATATATTATACTTCAATAATCTAACTCGTATTACAAATATAAGCTCTATAAACCGTCCCTTAGCCTCTATCTACTAGCCCCTCCTCCTCCCTAAGCTTTCGCTCTACCCTACTCTAATTTAGAATAATACTTGAGACTTATACGCCTTACTTCTATATTATATAAAAGGAGGTTCACTAGTATTAGGTATAATAGTTACTAACTCCCGTTAGTTATACCCTTAAAGACCTTTAGAAGCAAGGCTAGTAACTTGCGATTTGCTCTTTAGATAGTAGCTAAGACGCGAGATTAATAGAATTATATGTGAAGTAATACTTATATTATAGGCTAGGCCTTTATATAAAGAAGACTAGTAGTTCGATTAACTAAATAGAATTCTCTAAGGAGAAAAGAGAAGAGAAAAAGGAAGCGAGGATAGGAACTATATTCTTTAAGGTATCCGAGCTCCCTAAGTAATACTTAGTTACTCTATTAACTAAAGGGGGCATGTCACATAACTATAAATATATCTAAGGTTATATAACCTAAGCGAAGGCTCTCTAGCTAAGTATATTAATTAGGTCTCGACCTATTATATTACTCCCCTCCTTACCTATAAATACTAGCCTTATAAATATATAAGTAAAACTTCCTTTTATCTAATACTCTCTTCTTAAGCCTCTAAAACTAATATCTCCTCTAGTATAGAGTATAGCTCCTATATAAGGTAGGTATAGCTCTTCTATTTTATAAGTAACTTCCTTAAGACTCCCTAACTATATCTTATATACTTCTTATCGAGGATCTACTCGATTTCGTACTCGTCTTCGTCTCTTATAAGCTATAGTTAAAGCTATAAGTTATCCTAGGACTAATATAGTAGTAGGTCTATTATAGCTAGCTAGAGGAGCTTACTATAGAAAACGTCGTGGA
>JAJTUS010000081.1:0-222203 GCA_021399465.1 Hyaloscypha sp. PMI_1271
AAGTCTAGCGACAGCGACAGTGATATTAATAGCGACATCAACAGCTTCATAATTCCCATTAATTAATTGGATAGTTTAATACGGCGGGTAGAGAGAATATGTCAGATTTTGGGCCGCTGTGCAGCTCTTATCTTTCTCAAGCTGCATGTTTTTTATGACACATGACGCACGTCTAATAATAGAGAGATGAAACGGTCTGCTGGGTTGGTGATATCAAGACGGGAGCTCCGAGCTGGGAGGTTGGTAGGAGAAATCCCGCATGTCGGAAGCGTAAGCTCGATGCTAACTTATAGCAACCTCTCCTGTTACAAAGATATCTATTTCCTCCTCAGAAATTCTCCTCAGAAATTGCTTCAAGATATATCATATACCTTTAAGAAGTTAGAATCATGGCGACAACTATGGGAACTAGAGTTCAGCCAGACCTGGAGAAGACCGTCAGCAGACGATCCCATTCAAATGTCCCCCCACAAGAGTTGCTAGCAAATGAGGCAGATACCGAGCTGTTGGGTGAGTAACTGAAGCTCTGGAAGCAGATGAGTGTGGCTAACGAAGAGGTCCAGCCACGCTAGGATACAAGCAAGAACTACGTCGCAACTTCACCATGCTCGAAGTCTTTGGAATTGCCTTTAGCATTATGGGACTTCTTCCATCCATCGCTTCAACACTCGCTTTTTCCATCCCTGCTGGCCCGGTTGGCATGGTTTGGGGTTGGTTTCTAGCTTCCATGTTCATCTTCGTCGTTGGAGTTGCAATGGCAGACCTTGGTTCTGCCATGCCTACATCTGGAGGATTATATTGGTGGTGAGTTCTTTCTCGCATCATAGAAAGTGCACCTCTAAATTTGTTAAGGACACATTACTTCGCATCTCCGAAGACCCGAAACGCTTTGAGCTTCCTGGTTGGGTATTCTAACAGCTTGGGTCTGATCGGTGGGCTTTGCAGCGTTGACTATGGATTCGCCTTGATGTTCTGCTCTGTGTAGGTCCCCCACGCCCCCGAAAGCTTGCTTCCACTGACATCCCCCAGTATTGTCATTGCACGTGATGGAAACTGGACCCCCAGTAACGGAGTAGTCTACGCCGTCTTCCTCTGCTGTGTCTTGCTCCACGGTGTCCTGGCCTCCACTCTCTCCAAGGTCATGGGAAAGCTGCAAACCGTCTTCGTTGCAATGAACATCATTCTCATCATCGCCACCATCATTGCCCTTCCCGTCGGAAAGCATCTCTCCAGCGAACGCAACGATGCACACTACATCTTCGCCCAGACTGAGAACCTTACCACTTGGCCAACGGGATGGGCTTTCATGCTCTCCTGGCTCAGTCCCATCTGGACAATCGGTGCCTTCGACTCCTGCGTGCACATGAGCGAAGAGGCCGCCAACGCAGCAAAAGCCGTCCCGTACGGAATCATGATGTCCATCGGCTGCTGCTGGTTTCTAGGCTTCATAATCATGATTGTGATCGGAGCTTGCATCAATCCCGACCTTGAATCCGTCCTGGGGTCTTCCTTCGGCCAACCAATGGCCCAAATCTACTACGACGCCATCGGCAAAAGCGGGACTCTAGGCTTGATGTCTCTCCTCTTCATCGTTCAATTCGCCATGGGTCTCTCTATTCTCGTTGCCGCGTCCAGACAAACCTGGGCGTTCTCTCGCGATGGCGCTCTCCCATTTTCGAGTTTCTTCAGACCAATCTCAAAGAGAATGGGATACATTCCCTTCCGCACAATCTGGGGCTGCGTCTTACTAGCCGCCGTCCTCGGCCTCCTCTGCCTCATCGCGCCCGCCGCAGCAGCAGCACTCTTCTCCCTTGTCGTGGCAGGTAATAACCTAGCCTGGGGCCTCCCCATCTTCTGCCGTGTGGTCTGGGGCCAGCACAAATTCGTTCCCGGCCCATTTTATACTGGTGATTACTTCTCTAAACCTATTGCCTGGGTAGCGATCATCTTCCTCGTTTTCGGCATCGTGCTAGCTATGTTCCCGGTTGGAGGCCCAAACCCGACACCTCAATCAATGAACTATACTGTTGTGATAAATATGGCGGTTTGGGGGGGCGCGGTGCTGTATTATTTTGTTGATGCGAGGAAATGGTTCACTGGCCCAAGGATCACGATTGGTGTTGAGGGGCTCACGGGGGAACAGCAAGCGGCGCTGACGGCGGAGGGGCTGGATTTGGGGGCCGTGGAGGGGATTGTGCCCGGTGGGGGGTTGACTGAGCCAAGGGTTGAGGGGGCGAGTGAGAAGGTTAGGGAGAAAGGGGATATGGACTCAAGCTGAAGAAGTTTGCGGGCATGTCTGAAATCCAGGATTGGTAGGATGTTTGGTTCTCTACAAGTATTGGATAGCGGTTTGATTTCCCAAATCTATAAATCTACAAGGCTCTGGGATCGCTGTAACCTGGCTTCATTTATTGTTCGCAATGCAGCCCATACAGCCCCTTTTTGGCGACCCCTCGCTTACAGTTATTTCTACCGCCAATGCTTCTGTTTGCACAGCTTTAGCCGTGCGAACCACTGTTCCTTGGACGTCATGTGACCCCGCGTTGCGTGCGCGGCGCCTGGGAGACTCACGGCCACAAATCACGTGTGAGGAACTGCTTAGAGAAGGTAGGCTTTCCTGGTTGCAGATGGGAGATCTTTGTCCCGCATCGAGCTCCGATGCCGAAGAAAGGAAGCGATAAATACTCCATACCTTACCTAATGTTCAGCCGGCCGGCTCTTCGATAATCCGGAGATAAATCACGTGGAACGCCTCCTTTTTCTTTTTCTTCCGATCACTACGTAAAATTGGCCCCGACCCCTGATCTACACAGCCCCTTTGAGCTAACCACATTCCCCAGAAGCCAAGAAACCGTTTCGTCTTTTTATTGGCCTTCTCCCGCCACGGCTTAGGTAAGGCGTTTCACTCGTCATATTCCTCGACTCGATCTTCTCGCGTTGTTCGCTCTCACTTTCCCACTGTTCTGTGTTGAATCGACACCCACGGTCCTTCGTTCCTTATCATTTCTTCCTTATAGCAAGACACTCATTCCTTCGTGTCTTCGATTTGCTTCTTCGATACGCTCTTTTTGACTCTATTACAAAATTTGAAGAGATCTGCCAAGGAAACGCGACGCGGGAAACAACATCTGCAAAGGAGGGAATAACAGGAAACAGGAAACCGAGTCGAGAATAAGACGACAATACCGCCACGATGCGCACCTCTACTTTCCTTTCAATTGCAGTTGCTCTATCCTCTACCGCCTCGGCTACTATTTACCAAGGTTTCAATTATGGAAGCACATTCACAGGTGGTGCAGCTAAGAAGCAAGCCGATTTCGAGGCCGAATTCACATCTGCGAAGAACTTGGTTGGAACTTCGGGAGCCTTCACCAGTGCTAGACTCTATACTATGATTGTTTGTTCCCCTCTTGTGGCAGAACCGGCGGTCATTTGCAGATTCTAATTATTATTCTGTACAGCAAGGCTTGACGACCTCGGATCCAATCTCCGCAATTCCCGCCGCTATCAAAACGAAAACATCCCTCCTTCTCGGAATATGGGTATCTGGTGGACAAGCAGGAGTGACGAATGAGATTGCAGCCCTGACCGCAGCTATCAAGAAATATGGCACGGACTTCACCGATCTCGTCGCTGGTTTGTCTGTCGGCTCCGAAGATTTATACCGAATCTCGGTCACTGGCATTGCAAATGATCCAAAGGGTGTTGGTGTGGACCCAGCAACTCTCGTCAAATACATTACACAAGTGAAGACTGCCGTCAAGGGCACAGCCTTGGAAAAGGTTCTGATCGGCCACGTTGATACCTGGAACTCATGGACCAACTCTTCGAACAGCGCCGTTATCTCAGCGATCGACTGGTTGGGCGTGGATGAGTACCCATACTTTCAGAATACCGAGAGCAACGACATTGAATCTGCTTACACGCTTTTTTGGGATGCATACAACGCGACTGCCAAGGCCGCAGGTGGAAAGCCTGTTTGGATCACCGAAACTGGATGGCCCGTCAGCGGAAAGACCGAAAACCTGGGCGTCCCAAGCATTGCCAACGCAAAGATCTTCTGGGACGAAATTGGGTGTGCATCTGCCTTTGGGAAAGTGAACACCTGGTGGTATGTTCTGCAAGATGCTGCCCCCACAACCCCAGTTCCCAGCTTCGGTCTCCTGGCTAGCAGCACTAGCGATGCTACCATGGGTACATCGCCGTTGTATGATCTTTCATGCAAAAACGTTACGCTTCCTGCAAGTCTGTTGCCCTCCGCAACCGCCAGCGGATCCACTGCTACAAAAACAGGCTCCAGCTCCGGCAGTCAAACCTCCCCCACCGGATCTTCAGGGACTGGCACTGGCACTTCCTCCTCCCCCTCCGGGAGCACTACGAAGAGCAGCGACGCTTCGACATTCGCAGCGTCGGGCTTGTTCTTGGTATCTGCCATGTTCGTTTCTCTTTTCTAAGCAGCAGCATATATAGGCCACAGAGGGATTGAGAAGCATGTGTATTTAATTGAGGGTTTGGAGCATTCATAGAAAGGGGGCCAGTACCGTTTCATATCGTATAGCGTACACTTTGAAAACCTTATAGGGATCAATTCAGGACTTTTGATTGCTCTACTTCTCCCTTGCCGGTAAAAACGACAATGCCTGTGTGTGGCTTGCTATCACGTATCGCTGAAATCCGAGGTGGTCCTACCTACCGAGTTTCACTCCAAACACCTTACCATTTCGTGCTTCCCTTTAGGAGCAGATACCCTGAGTATGAATACACTGGGAAAATCTGTCTCTCTCTTGTAGCTGTATGTAAACTGGTTGTTGCCTTCCGAAGGGTTTAGGGGTGAAAATCGCGTCCATGCAGGCCTAACGAGCCCAACCCCAGTAGTCTGTGGTGTTCAGGCTCTTTTTAAGGCTACACTTCACCCCGCACCCACCATAATTTCCTGAATACCATCAAAATGACCACTACGCCGCCCCCTCTTGATTTTCAGCACCTTCCTGGCTATGAGATCCCTACAAAACACAAGGAAGCGATACGCTAATTGCACTGGTTTAGCCACGTACTAGTTTCATTGATTATGGTACGATATCGCCTCGGTGAGACGTCAGTTCGTCGTATCTTGAGCTATGATTACCCTGAATAGCGCAGACCAAATCGCACCGGCCCTACCTTCCTTCTCTCAGACGCTAAGGTCGACGAAATTATTAATTACCTCTCCGAATCATGGGAGCATCGAATCCTTAAGTACGACGTCCTTCACGCTGAGCTTGAGCTTAAATACTCTATTTTAACCCTAGAGCGAAGGCTTAAGTAAAGAGGCTATTTTCGTTGCACGGCATGCCAAAAACCCTACCTCACGAAGGCCCAAGTGATCGCGCGATATCTCTGGGCAATAGCATATATATTTTGGTATACGGAGTAGCTAAAGGTACTCTGGTCGGACGAGGTAACCTTCTTAATAGGCGGGAGGACTACAAAGGAGAAGGTCACTAGAAAGAGAGGGGAGCGTTAATACGAGACGTGTATATAGTACCAATTTCACCGTAGTGGTATAGTACCGGTCAACGCGTGGGGAGTAATTAGATATAGCTACAAGAGCCCTTTACTATTTCTCTACGGATCTGGCAAGAAAGGAGCCTTTACTCAACGCGATTATCTCTCCCAAATCCTCGCGCCATATATAGAGGGTATCGTCCATGCCTTCGCCTTGATTACTCACCTCCTTTGCCCGTCAATGGAGCCTCTTTTTATGGAAGATGGTAACTCAGCTCACGGGCACAAGTCTACTAGTAACTGCTATGCTAAATAGCGTACGAACCATGGTATTATATTAATGCCACACCCTTCTACGAGCCCTGATATGAACCCAATTGAGAAGTGCTGGCGGAGGATTAAGCAGTCTCTGCACAGACGAAAGCACCAACTAACTACGGTAGCCCAGATGGAGCAAGCAGTGACTGAGGAATGGGACGCAATACCACAAGAATGGATTAATCAATTAGTTCTAAAACACGAGCACTAGGTGTATGTACTTGCAGAGCGTAGGGGGTGGTCAACTCCTAATTAAATTATAATAGTTGATGCAATTGTAGTGGGTGAAGTGTGCCTAAGAGCCTGAACACCACAGACTACCGGGGTTGGGCTCGTAAGTACTGTAGCCAAAAGTTGGCCTGTGGTTCGATATTCGAGTAAATTAGGAACCCCCGCACTTTATCAAGGGGCCGCAACCTTGTTTAGACAACACCTCAACATCATCTTTATCTCAAGGGTAACATCCGGCACTGCTATGCTGAGTCAAGGACCGATTATCGCCTCAGATGAGCGCGACTCGCGAGCGAAAAATCGTCTCCTAAACGCCGTCGGCAGTCTTCACCACAAGGATCAGCTGCTGGGACAGTCCACGAGGGGTGGGACAGATGCGCCCTCACCGAGACATGGGCTCCGGTCCAGCAAAATTCGTGGGTAGTGGAAGTGACATTCTTTCTGTGTGGACCGTTGGACACGCCTTTGCTTGCAACAGCAATGGCGAGACATGTCGCAGCCGAGAGAGCAAGACCTGCAGACGACGAGCTCGTCCCTGGTGAGGACGATTGGCTGGGTCTTCTTTCCCCAGGCATGCTGTGGCGCGCAGATGAACTTTATTTCTCCAATTCGAGAACGGTCCTGACTCTCAATACACTTTTGAGGATTTATTTCACGCTCCAACTGTCCTCGGGGCATTGGAGGGCCTACCCCTTCAAGGATTTACACAGCTTGATCGAGTAGAAAGCATGATAATCCGCTCTATATTGTCAATATCTACGGTAGATCGCCGCCAGCTCGCTATTGAAGATCCCCTCGCGTTCCAAACCACCGGCGATGTAAAGCTGGCCTTGCAATCCTTCATCGTACGGCCGCCTTGCCCAACTTGCAAACGGTTGTCAGCGCTCAGATCTTTCTTATTTCCATGCTACGCCTGGATGCTGCTTCCAGGATTGGTGCATTCATCGTTCATATGGCTCTTCACCTGGGCCTTCATCGGTGCCCTGACAGATTCGAGCAGTTCCCCCCTGCAGAAATTGATAATTGGAGACGCTTGTTCTGGTGGATATACTCTCTTGAGCGGTACCTTTCTCAATCTCTATACCTTCCGTTAGATCTCGGAGATGATGACATCAAGGTATGCTACTTCGACAACGAGACCCATCCGTCACCAGTGGCATATTTGAACCGCTCTGCTCAAGTCAGCAGCGTCCTTGGTTCGTCATCTTGAACCAACTGCTTCTCCCGCGGCTGACACTGGCATAGGTCCCCATCTCCTGCTGCCCACATACCTTTCCAAACATGGACGCATCGACGGATTGATCTTGGAACTCAGAAGCAAATCAGTTCTTCACCAGATTGATGATTCCCACGAGCTAGCTCATGTCGATGCCGAGATCTCGCAATGGTGGAATGCAGTACAAGATCTGGTTTACACCATCGATTCGGAACTGGCTTTCAACCCTCAGTTTGCCCAAAAACCTCGGTCTTCAGTACAGATCAATCCCGCCCACAAACTACTGCTCGTAGTTCAGAAGCACGAATTGATCATTTTGTTATACCGCCCTGTCATCACTTCTGGTAACAACACTTCTTCCATCGAGGCAGCAATGCAAAAATGTATCGGTGTTTCTAAAGAAATCATCACGAATGTTTATCGACACCTCTCCAGTGATATGGAAGCTGAGGGAAACTCTCAAAGCAACATAAAAACCCACTTAGTCTAGCCAGGATTTGTGTGGGCGGGGTAGCAAAGTGGGCTGATTTTACTTCACGTGGCATCAGAGGGTTACTACCCAGAGGGGATTGCACAGAGTTATCCCAGCTCATATGTCGTATCCGGCTATATCCGCTTACAATCTGTTCAGGGAAGATAGCAGATGTGTTTTAATTCTCGAGAAACTTGCATTGCGGGGCACCTTCTGGCCGAGCTCCTGTGCGGCGGTGACCGGAGAGCTTCAGTCAGCCTTTAGCACACAGACGAGCGGGCGATTCCTCGTCGGGATCAAGATAAACTTTCTTGGCGGGGGCTTTGGAAACACACACAATGCGAACCAGCCGAGGAGAAACCAGTACACAACAAACCCTGCCCGCCAATCACCAATACCTTAGTCTGTCGATGCTCTGCTTGTCCCAGAGATGTCTACCACAAGCTCACCTTTCTGTTCGACTTTCAATCAAGAGAACTTCAACACATGGTATTTCCCTGAAGCCTTTCCTTCCAACGATCTTGAAAACAGCCCAGACATGTTTGGCGGGTGGGGAACCCCGAGAGACTATATTGACTGATCTTATGACATTTTCCAGCCAATAGACCCATCACAACTCCTCAGAGGACAGGTCACTTCAATTCAACCCCAGGGCCAGTGGGAAACCTTGGGCACACGCTTTTACTGGCCAAGAAGCAGATCGCTAACTGCATTAACTTGGAAAGATATGTGGAAGCATCTTTGGAGCAGGGGATCAGTTGCGAGATGTTGAATAGCCATCAATCTGTTTTCATTTCACTACCTTACGAAGACACGACTCACCAATTCACAAGCGCTCCATCATCAGAAAATCTTTGATTACGATACCCAGCATTCTTAGTTCAAAATCTCAGCAATGGCCATGGAGTCACTGGGGGCAGTGAGTATATCTTCCCAACTTATACATAAGAGGATGCTCGACACTCAACAATCCGTACACGAACAATACTCTCGCTTCAGAATCACTTCTCCTGGTCTTCTTGTTCTTGTAGATCAACCAAATCTTCAACACCCACGCTGCAGCAATGGTCCCAAATGTAAACCCTGAGTTGTCGCCATGGCCGTCAAATATTTCGCTCCATCGCCCTTCGGGTAGAGGTATGGGGTATAGATATATGAAGCATTAACCACAATATTAACTATGCTCAACGATACAGCTTTCTTCTCCGCCGTCTGTTCCATGCTCGCAGGAACCTATCCTAGGATCACGGAATTAACACCATACGCTCCCGTGGCGAACAGAGAGCATGCGATATAATGTGCTGCAGTATTCATCGCGACGCAAGATATGATAAACCACACAAGTGCTGCGCCCATAGGAAGGGAAATATGCCATGTTATCTTTGAAACGACGGTCGGAATTGAGACTGACAAAGTAGTCGGCGAAACCGGAGAAACCGGAGACGAGATATGTTGGACATATCATGACAGGGGTGGTGGTTGTGTCGAAGCTGAGAGAGCCAACCACTGTCGGAAAGAAGTTGTCGAGTAGGAACAGGCTGAGAGATGTACGTTCTGCATAAGAGCAAAGATGTAGAATAAGTAATCACCGAATGCTTGCTTAAGGCCTGCGATGGCTCCTTTGTGTGGGACGAGGCCAACTGTGTCCCGAGCGATGCGCTTGAATGCGAGAGTTCGCTCTTCGGGAGTGAGCCATCTTGTCGTGAGAGGGGAGTCAGGCAGTAGATACATGGCGACAACAGCAACTGCGAAAGTGACTACACCTTCGATTTTGAAGAGCCTTGAACTCCGTCAGTCAAGAACAACCAGAAAGATATCACTTGTCAAGCTCACCATTGCCACCCTTTTAGTCCCCGGGCGCCATCAATCGATGCAAAGGTCGCAGCAGCAATCAACCCCGCAAACGAGGTAGCGAAGACATCCCCTGAGTACAGAATCGATGTTTTTGTTGAGATCTCCTTCCTGGCATAGAAGATAGACAGCGAGTATAATGCTCCAGGATAGAAGGGAGCTTCCGCGACTCCGAGGAAGAATCGCACGCGGACGAGACCGATGTAGTTCTGCAATACACCTGTGCATGCACCTGCCCAAGCCCAATCTGCCATGCAAGAAACTATGTATAGGGGAAGACGGACCTTTGGGGAGGTCATCAACATGTTGGATGGGATCTGCATGACCGAATACCTACACCAGTTAGCCACGCCTCGCAGGCTCGGATGATTGAAGTGACTTGCCCAACGAACAGAATCGAGATACAAGTACTGTACTGCGTGCCATGCAGCCCGAGGTCGTTTCTCAAGCCACTGAGTCTAGAACTGGCGATTGCGTTTCGGTCCAACTGCAGCTCTTGGTCAGCTTCCATCCCAAGCGTCATGGGATGCAGGGAGGAGGTATAGACGAGCGTAGTTCATAAACTACATGCACCACAGAGTTGCCATGATTCTCCAGTCGATCTTTCGAACGAGTGTAAGCTCGGCGGGTCATCCTTTGCAACGGTGCCAGAGTAGTCTCCAACAGGGGCTGCGGGGAAAGACTTGGTTGAATCCCTGACCCTTGTTTTTGAAATGAGAGGCCATTGTTGCTTTCTCGGGGTTCAAAACGCACATCATTGTGTGAAGTAAAGACACTGATAGGGGGGCTCAAAGCGGGCAGAGGCAGAGTGATTGCAACAGTGGAGGGTAACCTGTTGGAGTGGAAAGTATCTTTGAGAGGTGCTTCCTGAAACCTTTATAGAAAGCCTTTATAGAGGTATCTCAGCGAGTATTAAAACAAACATACCGCAACCTGTCTCGCAGGATTTCAAAGCGAGTCAACCAGATTGAAAGTGAGGGCTCGATTCTGGGGACCCCGACCCCAAGCCTGAATGGCTAGGACTAGATGCCATCCCAACATTCCGGGATAAACAACGACCAGGAGCCAGTTGAAGCATAATAGCCTGCCGGACAGTGTTTGCCAGAGCAATGCCTACACTGAAATCTCGATGCCCTGGCAGAATATTTTACTGCATGTGATTGGACCAGTCTGAATGGACGGGAAAACGTCACGGAGTAACGATCACCGGACCCACAGGGTGCAGGGCCCCGACCAATACTTCGACTTTTTCAAAAGCCGGTCTGCACGCGGGGTCGCCACTGGCTCGGGAAGTCAGAGCTCCCAACGAGAGCTTGCTGAATGTTCATAAAAGCATTCTTTCTCCTGGGGCAAGTGTTCCTCATCTCACTCGAACCCTTCAGTCAAATCTCTAAGCTTTTTAAGCACGCGCAGAAACCATGTCTCCAAGCAAAGCAACCGAGCATCCCACCTACAAGATTGCATCAATCCCCGCTGACGGGATCGGACCTGAAGTAATCTCAGCCGGTATCACCGTCCTGAAGAAGCTCGCTTCCACCCTCGGTACCTTTGACCTTGAATTCGAGAACTTCGACTGGAGTTCAGATACATACAAGAAAACTGGAAAATACCTTCCAGACAATGCTCTCCAGACCTTGAAGAAATTCGACGCTATATTGTTCGGTGCCGTTGGCGCCCCTGGTTAGTTTTTGTAAACTACATCTCAAGATGAGCTCAACTTGCTGATGTATAACTGCCAACAGATGTCCCAGACCACATCTCTCTGTGGGGGCTTCGTCTAGCAATCTGTCAACCTCTCCAGCAATACGCCAACGTGCGTCCCACAAAAATATTCCGAGGAACTCAATCTCCCCTACGTAATTGCAAACCCGGAGACCTAGACTGGGTGATCATCCGCGAGAACTCCGAGGGCGAGTACGCAGGGCACGGGGGACGAAGCCACATTGGCCAGGCCTGGGAAACCGCGACTGAAGTCTCGATCTTTACACGCCATGGGGTTGAGCGCATCATGAGATTCGCGTTTGAGACAGCGAGTAAGAGGCCGAAGAAGCATATTACGGTTGTGACGAAAAGTAATGCGCAGAGGAACGGAATGGTGCTATGGGATTTGGTTGCAAAGGAGGTTGCCGCGGAGTTTCCGGATGTGAAGGTGGAGAAGATGTTGGTTGATGCGATGACGACGAGGATGGTGCTGAAGCCGGAAAGCATTGACACTATCGTGGCTACAAACCTAGTGAGTGCCGCTCTGTTTGAAAGGGAGAGGAATCAGCTAACTGAAAATAGCATGCCGATATACTTTCTGATCTCGCTGCAGCGCTGGCGGGGTCTATCGGCATTGCGCCGACGAGTAATCTAGACCCTACTCGCGAGAATCCTTCCATGTTCGAGCCTATTCATGGCTCTGCTTTTGATATTACTGGGATGGGGATTGGTGAGTGCCGCGTCGCCCTGATACAAAACTCTTTGGAAATAGCTGACGGTTGGGCAGCGAACCCGGTAGCAACTTTCTGGACCGCAGTTGAGATGTTGAAGTGGCTTGGAGAAGAGAAAGCTGGTGATGCTTTACTTGAAGCTGTGGAGGACGTTTGTGAGAAGGGAATTATAACGAAGGATCTTGGTGGGACTGCTACGACGGTTGAGGTGACAAATGCGGTGTGCGATGAGATTCAGAGAACCCTGGAATGGAAATAACAATTCTATTGTAAATCCTCATTCGTTTCTTATATATGTATGAGGAGTGGATGTTCTTGTTAGTCGCCCTAGGCGGCATTCCGTGGCGCCCATTTAGCTCGACTGAGTCGTCTCTAGCGATCCCCGAACAATCACTTTACCTTTAGCAACACAGCAGAGCTATATTAAAAGAATACCTCATTGTTTTGGAACTCAATAATATCTTCCTTGAATAAGAGAGTATATACATTTTAAGTTTCTGTTGTTCTCAAGTTCACTTCAGTGGACTTACTAACCCCTGGAAGTAACAGGAAAGTTCTTAACTCAACGATTTGCATTTGCCATCTAAGTAAAGTGGCCGGAACCCATTGCCCGCTTCGCATCCCTGGGGTAGTTTCCCTTCCCGGGCGACCTTAGAGGTGTGTGAGTTTCACGGCCTAGGAATATAATTCAGAAGTGGAATAACATGGACGACTGAACTTCTCCAAACCATGGCTGAATCCGATCTGTCGGTTTTTATTCAGGTTTTCGAGCGCTTTGGCATTCAAATATGACCCGCCCATGTATGTATTCAGCACTAGAAAGCCACCCTTACCCTCAGCAACCAAAGCGTCGGTCATCCAGTGATTTCCAGCATCGCAGTTGTATCCGCCGGGGACTCGTATCCATTTAAAATTGGCTGGGCATTGCCCCAGCTCCGCCATTTTCTTTTGTGCCCATTCTTCTTGTTTCTTTTGTTCTTTGGGTGCAAGCAACTCGTACTCGGTCTGGCGAGTAGCCATGGTGATATCATGCGCGCTTGCGAAGGCAGTGTTGATTGAAATCTGCTCAGTTTGTTGAAGCTGTGAATGGTCTAAGCGTGATATCAAGGGATCCTTTTTCGTGGAAGGGAAGTATTGCTTTGAGGGCTTGTCTTGACGAGAGGAATCCTGATTAGAAGACCGTTGGTCTCGACGCGATTTGTCTAGTCTGGATGGAAGCTGGTCTCTACTTGAGTGGGCTAGTTTCGAGGGAATGCGTTTTCCACTTGTATTAGACGAATAACCCTTTCTTTGTGGCTGATCTAGTCTTGAAGGAAGTTTACCTCTAGCTGGTCGGGGTGGAAGAAGCGCATCCAGGCGGGCCTCTTCAGTGGCTGACTCGATTTTTGACGGATGAGGCTTGTGTCGAGGGAGTTGATCGCGGTCAGAAGGCATTTTAAGATGAAGCCTCTTCGTTATTGGGTTCTTCGTGGTGCAGTTCGTTGTTGTTTCGAGTTGAGTTCTCTCAAAGAGTAGGAACAGATAATGTCGGGGCGGGAGAACAGTTGGAAATTTGGACGCTTTTATAAAAGTTGATTGAGGCAAGAGCTCTGGGTGAATCTAAGAGCGAGAGATCTGAATGTGCCTAGCAAGCTTCTAACGTAAGAGGTGCCGCTGAATGTCAAAACATTGTGAGCTGACAAAGGAAATAGATCAAAAAACAGGCACTGCTTTACAAATTAAAATACATATCTGTTAAGTATATAGATTGTTGAGCTTCATAAATTTTCTTGCCGACTGCTGCAACAACTGTCAGGGTCACCTCGCCATTTTAGCGAAGGCTCTCGGGGTACAGTGCTGTAAAACCCCAGCTTTCCGGGTGTGGCCCGTACAACTTGTGCGCACATCGTTTTTGCAGCTCTCAAATCATGCTAATTTTTTCTTTTTATAAGACTAAAGGTAACTTTAGAACACCATTAAGTGTGTACTATAGCTATTACCTAAGCTAGTGTTATTGTAATGTAAAGATTAACTGATCTGTATTTATTTAGATATTAGAGATAACTGTTTTTGCGGTCCGAAAGTTTTAGGTGGTCGCAGCGCCAAGCTTTCAAGCTTTGTTTTCACTGCACTGTAGTCTTGGCGCAGAGGAATTACCGGAATTGAACTCCGAAGCGAAGCTTGTGGAGGAGCATTTCAATTTACCTGCGTGCCGTGTCACGCCCTTGACACGACGAACGCTCTGCCAAGAGAAAAGAGGATTAAAGCCCGGAACCCGCATGTTCGGCTTCATTCCCTCTCATCTAGATTGCATGTACATTTACGAACTTCATCATGTCGGAGCTATTATACGCCATCGAGTTGGTGCCCGCCAGAAGAAATGAGTCCTTGCCTTCACCACCACGGAACTCTATTTCTGTGTCGGATCCAGTGCGTGATCTAGGAGACACAAAATCTGTTTTGGGCAGCTCAATTCAAATCCCAATCGACTTGGAAGATGGGGGTTTGAAAGAAGGGCGCATTATTGTCATCATCGCAGCCTTGACAGGCGTCAACTTTCTGGGTAGTTTGTGCAATGGATTCATCACCATCGGCCTTCCTAGAATAGCATCAGACCTTTCTCTTTCGGAGCATCTCATATTATGGCCATCTGCAGTTTACTAGTAGGTCTCCTTCCCCTCTCGGAATCAGTTTTCAATGCTCAATCGTTCAGTCTGACGAGCAGTTCCTGCCTGCTCCTTGCAGGCTCCGTCGCCGACGTGATTGGCAACAAACGTGTCAATCTGCTTGGCTGCTTCCTTACCAGCATATTCATCCTCGCATGCGGGCTCGCTCGGAGCGGCATTGAATTGATCATGTTCCGCGCAATGCAGGGTATTGCAGTCTCGCTTTGTCTGCCTACTTCCGTTGCTATTGTTGCGTATGCGGCTCCTAGCGGCAGGAAACGCAACATCGGCTTCTCGTGTCTAGGGTTTGTTCAGCCAATCGGATTCTCATTGGGAATGGTACTCGAAGGTGTCATTCTGGACAGTGTAGGGTGGCGATTCTCGTACTACCTTTGCGGAAGTCTTTCGCTGGCACTTTTTGGGGTAAGTTTATGGGCTTTGCCAAGAGATTCTGTGATTGAAGGATCAGCTTTCGCAAAGCTTAAGCAGGACATCGACTGGGTTGGAGCAATCGTAGTATCGACATCTATTGGGGTGTTCTCTTACATCCTTGCGTTGGTTCTCGTGATCTGGATCAGTTAAGCTATTTGCTGACAAACCGTAAAGCACACTCACCAGCTCCATCTCATACATATCACGGCCCGCAAATATTGCTCTGTTGCTGGTCAGCGTTACTCTTGTTCCTATTTTCGTCATATGGGAAGCCCGCCGTGAACGTCTATATCTGCCGGCTCTGATTCCGAACTCCCTCTGGAGAAACACAGTCTTTACCAGCGTTTGCCTCACAGTGTTGTTTTCTAATGCTGTTGCCAACGCAATGGAAGTTTTCTGCTCGCTTTTGTATGATGCATTCCCATCTCCTTCCTAGGACATTCTATACACACATGACACTGACCAAGCTATAGCTTCCAAGAAATCCAGCACACGTCTGCCCTCGGAGCTTCGATACGCATCTTACCTTCTCTCTTGGTGGGATTCCTCATTCAACTCACAACCGGCCTCCTCATCCACCGAACTAGCCCGTACATCCTCGTCCTTGTCGCTCTTCTTCTCAGCTCCGGCGCTCCACTTCTCATGGCCGTCGTCTCGTCGCACTGGCCATATTGGTATGCCGCCTTCCCAGCACAGCTGCTCTCGCCTTTATCATGTGACATCATGTTCACCATCGGTCTGCTTGCTGTTTCGGAGGAATTCCCATCCCACACGCAAGCACTTGCTGGTGCAGTGTTCAATACGGTGGCGCAGTTTGGCACTAGTCTTGGACTGACGTTGATCGCGGTCGTTGCCGCGTCCGTCACGAAGAATGAGGGAGATCGGGGGATGAGAAGAGAAGAGGAACTGTTGGCCGGGTATCGAGCCGGGTTTTGGACGGCGTTTGCGTCAATGGGACTTGCTTGCATTATTGGGGCTTTCGGTTTGAGGAAGATGGGAAATGTTGGGGTGAAGAGAGATTGAGTGATCCAAGGGCCTTAGTTGCGATTGCGAAGACGTACTCTATGGTGACAGGAAGACCAAAGGCCTCCAAAATTTGCAAACCTCGCGCCAGAATGGTTTTAAATATTGTGGGGAGTTCTTAGAGCTTTGACTATTTGGCGTTGAATATTTTACAAATGTTTGAAAACTGGATGGCTTTAGCTTTGGGAAATGAACTCACTTATATATGGTTCGCCGGCCATCTCTCAAAGTGTTCACTCCCGTTCGTCAATACGAGCGATTGATTAATCGGCTCCCCTGATTGATTAATCGGCGACGAACGAGAGTATACAAAAGAATTGTGAATCACCGCCTCAAGTTACGACTCCTTCAAGTCATGACCCCACTATTCACCGAACTTCATGTGCTTTCAATGTTGATCAGATTCACAAGCAAGCCATTTTTTGCCTCTAACACAAAGATTCTCCTTCTTGGTGGTCCATGCCTGTCATTCACAGATACACAAGCACTTTCAAGATCAAGGAGGATCCAGACATACCCACACAACTCAGAACTTCTGAATGGGTCGAGTTTTGAGCATTAGGTCTTCCCCTTACAAGAAATGTGAAGAGCTGGACTGGGAGACCATGGCAATTCAGACGCTGTCCTTTGTGTGAACTCTAGTAGCTTGAGCTAAGACCAATTCCAACTCATTAAAGCCGTGCCCCACCTGCAACCCCAATACATGTTCGTGTCAGCAAGAAGATCAAGCATTAGTTAGTATGGGAGGAGGAGAATATAGGACGACAGGATACTGTGGATTGGAGAGCTGCTGCTGGTGCTAGGCTGACGATTATTCCGTTGGTGGTTGCATGGACTGCTGTGTTGAAAGACTTTGTGGCGGCTGCTGTTATGGAAGAGGTTGTGATTGTTGCCGCTGGGACTATTCAAATTACGCTTATAATTGCTGAGTGACCCGCAGGAGAGGCTTGCTCCACCAAGGTGGATGTTCTAGGGAAATGGAGGCTTTGATTTATCCAACTCCTCCGACTTTCTTTTATCGAGATAGATGGACTCACCGCCATTGTATAGATTTATCCTGGGTTTAAGACATTGTATTGATTGTTCCAGTGCAGTCGTCGTGATAATGGCTTGCCCCTGTTTCGCTAAATCCGAGACGTCTCGTCTAATTTTGGGGGGCTAGCCGAAAGCCCCTATCACGCGGGGTCGAGGTCGTTATTTTCCTATTCGTTCATTCAGTGCCTCTCTTATCAAAGTGGACTATGTGAGCAAATATAAAGAAATCTCGTATCATCTGGCCCTAGTTGTGGTATTTTCTCATCCAAGGGGAAAATAATGAACTTCAACTGACTCGTCCTTAATACTGGATATTCGTGTTGATCTCGGCTATTTCTCCGCTTAGGCAAGGTCAGGAGTAATATATTCTACATAGCACTAGGCCGATACCTGTGCATTATAATCATCAGCCCCATTTGAATTGTGACTAGAGAGTGTATGAAAGCTGCTGCATCGACCATCTTCATCCTGATTAGCATTACACATCAGGTTGAGTTCATGGTGGACGTAGTAACGGACTCCGGACTGTGAAAGACTCAGCAATGGCTCAATTGCTGGAACCAAGATTGGCAGAGCAAATTCGATGTGGGGCTCGGAGTTCAATTTTAGCTTCCCCGGGATTCCGCTAAGTTCTGTATATTGAGCCTTATCTTGAAGTACCTGAGTACAGTACATGAGGCGTGTCATTCCTAGCTTGAAGCACGCAATTGCTTGGCTTATTTTCAAAGCTAATAAAGTTTCTGTTTTTTGCGACTGCTACTCGCACAATAGGTATGAGCAATCTTTCTGGCGTATGTGCGAGCGGTTGTATGCACAGCTGGGCTACTACCAAGAGTACGAACAAACCATGTGCAAGTTCTTTGTGTCGGGTTACCACGCTCCGAAACAGAATCTTCACAAAAGGCACTATTGCGGCTAGGATATGACTACCCATTCCATGTGAGATAATGCCCTCTTTCTTCAAATCGTTATTAATGCGCAGAATGTTGAAACTGTGTCCATTTACCTACAATTCTTTTTAAGCAACAAGTTAACACTCTTGCTGACATATACCATAGCCAGGGATAGGACATGCATTTCGAAGATCCCCGCCGAGTGCAAGGCTGGGTCCAGCTAGCACGGAAGAAACGGTACATCGACATAACAGGGGACTGTACCATCACCACTGCCGAACTCGACCGACTACTCAGCCACTTGGTAGCTGTGGCTAACGCAGCCGCATCCTGCTTTGCAGCAGAACTTATAGCAGCATATCCCTATGCAAAAGCGATTCTGAACGCGCGTGACCTAGATTACAAGCATGCAAGCACCCTCAAGAATGTTTACACGGCAATAAATGACATTTGGTCGGTTCGGGTTTGCTGGTTTCACCAAACGCTATAGTGGATGCACCATTGTCACTAACAAATAATATGGTCTCGGCTTCTCACTACAGGACACATGGCTATTTAGTGAGACAGGAGTTCGTTAGCTGGTTGTTTTTCAAGACTAGCAGTTTTAGGGTGGTAAATCTAAAGAATTTTATAAGTTCGCACGACCGTACCATGTTTGCTATTCTCAAGCTCATTTTAGCAACCACATCCCCCGCCGCCAACCTCACCATCCTTCACCATCCTCACCACCTTTCTCACTTCAGGTTTCCAGCCATCGTCCTTTTCAGAAACATCTTCTTTCCATCCACTCCAAGCATCTACTTCATCATTCCACACTGCCACCCGCCCAAGCAACGCTACCCCACCATCAAAGAACCCCATCTTCATTCTCTCCGCTGCTTCCTTCTTGGCACCTTCATATATACCTTCATACCTCTCCAGTGGCTTGTCGATCTCTTTCTCAACCACTTCCACGATTTCACCCAAGTTAGCCCTGAAACTGCACATATGAACCTCATTTATTTCCCTCTTCTCTCCTCCATTCGCGACCTCGGCAATATATTTTGCAATATCCCGATATGTGGAAAAAGCGATCTTGGTCTCCTTCTTATGTGGAAATATAACAACACTTGCCCAGAGCGCATCAATTCCCAGTATGCCATCTGTCTTCAACGCATCTTCGAGAATAATGCCAGAATAGATTGCTTTCCAGTTTATGCCGCTCGTCTTCAGTTTCTGCTGGATCTCCAGACGCGTCTGATAAGGAGGTAAGAGTTCCCGAATCTTAGGATTTGAAGTGTCGAGACTATATTCAGAAGGAATGAAAAACTTGACTCCGGCCTTCAAGGATTCGTCGATGATGGAAGCGGTGAGGTGGATGTCGGAGCCTGTGAAGACGCAGATTACGGTTTCTGTTTCGTTGAGATGAGTGACGAGGTCCGAAGAGGAGAAATCAGTTTGGATGTGAGCCATCTTGAAGTGGCCATTTTGATTGTTATGGTTAGACTCGTGCTCGTGGATGTGAGTGCGGCCATGGTCATGCTTGTGTGAATGGCCGTTAGCAGCAGAAATTTGGATAAAGGTTTTTCGAGTCAGGACAGTAATTTGCAGGAACGGCTCGTGTGACAAAACGTGTATAAGGTGGGGTAGAATTGGTGAAGTTGGAGTCTGTCAGGTGATGTCAATCAGAATACTGCCCACTTCGCTGATGTATGGAGGAGTACAGTTTCATCACGTGAGGTTGTCTCCAGAGTTAATACTTACGGCTGCTACCACGATTTTTCTTCCATGTTCTGTCATCTCTAAAAAATAAATTAGTGAAACAACACGAAGATTCAAAGAATATTCTTGATATTCAACGTTTCAGTCGGCCGAGCGGAAGAGGGGTAGAGCTAGCTCCCGGAATAGTGGAAACTTAGCTCCTGCGTTGCTCCTAAAATTTCTCAAATCGAGTTTTCAGAGGCGACTTATTCATGGGTCCTTGGTAACCGAATTCCAAATGTATGAGGACTGGAAGCCCCGGAGCAGTTCCAGAATTGAGTGGACGGGGGCGCAGTGGAGGGTAACAAATATCGGTTTGTGACTCTGTGAACTTCCATGGAGATGAAGCGTTTAAGATCCCCAAGGAAAAGAACGAGTGGAATAGCTGGTGACCAATGAAATGGGATTGCGCCTTTGGTGGATTGAATTGGGATATCATTTTCGGCCCACCGGCGCTCATTTAAAGAATAAGAAAACACATCTTTGAGGGTTCTTGACCGCGAACGACCAAAAGCTAATGGGAATTTTCCGCAGAGGGGAATGACTTTTAATTTAGGAAAATGTGCGATCTTACACATGTTCTTTCAGGGGAAATCACCAGCTAATCAAAGTTGCAAGTGGACGTGGCAAAGGACCAACACAATTCTCGTTATGAAGTTCAAGCTTCAGGCCGAGGTTGTGGCTCCTGTATCGCACTGCGCAACATCTTCCCCAGTGGTCAAAGGTGCACAGGAGGCAGACCCGTCCTTCGCTTGACCTGTTTATTTCTTTCCAATTTATCTCAAAACACCTCTCTTACCCTTGAATGGCACACGGATTCATTGCAGACAGATGCAGCACATCGCAAAGTATCGGTACGCTCCTGTATCTGATTTTAAATGTATTCAATAAAAAATCAAGGTCTATTTTTACAAAGTTTGGTCATCCAGCTTTTCCAGTTGACAGGATAGCGGTTTTCTTGACCCAACAGCCTTTCACAAACTGAAACTCGGATGCGTGTATTGTACTTGGAAAGATTTGACTCGAGTAGTTCAGCTGATGATCTATGCCAATGCCACAATGGGAACATTGTTTTGAGTTTACGACTCTTGCCTGCACAACACGACCAGTCGTGCGGCACAACTGCAAGACAGACCGAAAGCGAGTGTCGATCCTGAATATGACTTCATAAATATTTCGCCGGGTTTCACTTCATAAGCCTCCAAATCTTTCGTGCAATTTTGAACAAAACAGTTAATTATTATGCCTCTCAAGTAGGCTCCGTCCCAAAGACGTACTAGCTCTAATTGCCCAAATGTGCGTTTACTGAAGTACCGCTAGAAAAGCTCCCTTTGCTTCACGTAAGTAAACCATCGAATTTCATACCCAAAGTATCTGAGCTGGACTCAAATCTTTCCCACGAGACCCAAACGCCAGCCCCTCAAACGCAAGGCGCCACCGTTGGCCTCCATCCGCAGCTAGGATTCCGACAACTCAAAACCCCCGTATTCTACACCGGTGAAGAACAAGGAACGAAACCGCAAGCAGTGCTCTAGCTTCTTAGCAGAGTTTCGCCTTGGGGGTTCTTGCGTTTACCAGCGTCGGGACGATGGGCTTGATGATAGGCGTTTTGGCAATGGCGGTCAGAGTTGGGATGTCAGTGGAGGTCATTAGCTGGGCGGGTGGGAAGATCCATATTTTGAGAGCCGTTCCGCCTGTTGAGTGGTAGAGTGACGATGGGTGGTTGGGAGGTCTAGTAGTGAGAGAGGGAAGGGTTCGTGGGGTGTGTAATTGACTTGGCAATCTCGATATGGAGTGGTAATTAGCTGAATGGACCGACATTTAAATGACAGCTATCTAACTACGATAGCTCAAGGCGGACATAGAAGGTGACACCATTTTTCATTGTCCTCGATGAAAGTCGGACAATAATCCGGACCTCGAGGAAAAGAGGTTAATATTCTAGAACTTACAAGACTTCTCAAATGCCATGGATGATACGAGAGCTCCGAAGAACGTTGGTAGGTGTAGCTGTTACCTTGTCCAATTGGCTCGGTATATTTAGTGTCGCTTTGTATGTGACGGTATGTCTATCGTCAGGATGATTTCTGCTCTCAATTCTTCAGAGTCTCTACTAAAGAACGTTGATATGGGGTTCAACACCGCCCTTAGAATGTCTCCATCTTTCCTTTTCTTCGCCAACTTCTTCCTTTCTTCTGTTTCCGCTCACTCTAACTCCACTGCTGGCAGGTGTTCCTTGACGATCAGAATCTCGAAATATCTCTCGACCATCAGCCTCGCACTTTCCCACTCTTTGCACATTTGCGATGAGGATTCCCGGACCTGTTTCTCGAAAGAGTACTTCGTATCCGGCGAGGGTAGAGCGCCGTTGGGTAATTGAGGTCTAGTCAAGATTGGACACTTAACACTGGCAAAAATGCACAGATACTGAAGATTCGCGCATTCCCTAATCATTGCCTTGAGACCATGCTCCTCGCCCTTGTTGCGCAGAAAGACCTTCCTGATTCTCACGTCGAATGCGAAGTTTCTGATCTTTACCTGGTCGTTTAGGCTGGCGAATACCAAGCGGAGTGGATTGTAATCCAGGCACTGTTGGAACGCGATAACCACGGCGTCGAGCTTGATGTTGGCTCTTGTTCCTCCCATTTGATGATTCGCATTAACGTACCGTCTGTTCACGTGGGAATTCTCCCGCCGGTTTATATAATTAAGCCTATCGGCCTTTGCTGGCGTCCTGAATCATATGTTGTGTTTTTTGCTCTCGGGCCACTCCTCGAACTCGAATTCGGCGCTGCTCCATTTACCCTCGAATCTCCCTTGATATATGGGGATGCCGTGGTAGAATCAGCCGCCGGGAGTCTCAATGAACTCTCACTGCGACTGGAAGGCGGCTGTTGCACTAGATCATAGAGGAGAAAGATACCTTTGAGACGCTGCTATTAACCACAGTTTCAGGTTTGTGCCCGAACCCTCCTCCGTTGTCATGTGCTCTCATGTTTCTATCTGTGCTGTATTAGTATATTGGCGATGAGTTGGATATATCGTAGCTGGTAGCGTGTGTTTAGGGCTCCTATCGAATCATCGAATTAGTTCGATTCGATCGAATTCGATCGAATTTCGGTCGAATCGAATTACGTAAAGTTCGATTCGATTAGTATCGAATTAAATTACAGGATTCGATCGAATATTCGATAGTTCGATCGAACTTTCCACGTGATAATTAGTCATATAGAGCTATTTATCGCATATACTCTCAGTGATTTTTATGTCATATTTCGATTTTTTGAAGCTATTCAGACATCAGGGGTATCAAACACGTGATTTACTTGCTCTACCATATTTCTCTACCTCTACCATATTTCTCCACCTCTACTACTACCACAATTAGACTTAGCCAGCTACTTCCTTACGTATATAGTCCTTTAATAAGATCAAAGCCCTTAAAGTGCTAGAACTTATTATCATTCAACGAAGCCCTAAAATATCCCTAGCGATATTAAAGAGTCTTTTAACGTCTACTTCTACCCCCGGAATTAGAAGATAATCACGTATAACTATAAACATAAGAGGATATTCCTACTTATGAACTACTTACTAATTAAGTACTTACTTCACTTAATACTCCTTCTTATTAAGTACAAAATTAACTTATAGAGTATTGAAATATCGTTTAATATTATCTTTATTTATAATAGCTAAACCGTACTCTTATAAGAAGTCTATTTCTGTACTTAATTCGATCTTCTCTTTATTATTAAGAGGCTGGCCGGGTAGTTACTATTTAGGCTAATAAGTGTCTTTTAGGAAGGCTTTGATGCGATTAATAATCTCGTTAGTATTTTAGTGATTTTTCTATAGCTATTTTATCTTAACTCGTGGATTAAGAATATATGTAATCTAATATATATTATTCTCCTTTATTATAGTATAGTATCTATTAAAGGTTTCTAGCCTCTTACTAGCTACTGTAATTAGAGTCTTATTATAGCTTATATATTTCCCTTATTTCTTGATAATCGATTATAAGAGCTTGTCTAGCTTTAAGTAGAGGTCTAGAAGCTAATAGAGGGTAGGTTCTATATATGAGACGTATAGTGTATAGTCCTTAAAGGGCTTGAGAAGCTCTCGAATTTGCTTAAGACGGTCCTATCTGTGACGGGTTGAGACCCGTAGAGAGACTAGGTGCCTGAGAGCCCTAGGCACCTACGTTATCCTACTAACGGCTCTATACGGAACACAAATTATTATATAGAGCCTAGACTCAGTTTCTCTCCTTAGATTATTCTTCTTGTATTTAGGGAAACTATTTGATTAAGTATATTACTACTAACCCGTGATATTAGAATAATCTCTCCCTATTACTTATTAAGATGAGCTATTAACTTAGCCTTACTATACGACTCCTGTCTATATACGATAAGCTCCCCCGCGAGCCTAGGATCGATGACCCTAGTAATAGAGATACTAGTATAGGCTAAGTATCTCGTGAACTAACTCGAAGCTATTGAGCTTCGTATGAGAGAGCTTATATATGGCATAGCTTAATAGATAGCCTCGTCCTTACTAGTATAGAATCCGGTAGACTAGCGAATAGACGACGACTAGAGAGAGCTAGTATAGAGCCTAGATAATCAGTAGTCAAAGAACTAGAACTATAGAGGTAGAGCCTAGTTTACCGCTAATAACTTGCTTAGTATACTACGAATAAACTAGTAATATAAGCGATTACTTGACCCTCTAGTATACGAAGGTAAGCGGTCGGAATTCAAACTATAACTAGCTCAGGTATAGGCGAAGCTTTTAGTTAATATAGGCGACGAATAGGGCAACGTATGATTTTAGTACGTTTATAGTAGACTTAGTAGTACTACCCTCGGTCAAGTGATACTGTAGGTCTCTACTCTAGTCGAGAAGAAGTCTACCTTAGATAGAGACGCCCTAGATAAGCTTATCTAGTAACTCTAGAACATATACGATAACCTAGAGTTAGTGAGATGAGCTATATAGAAGCTTAATACCCTCTAGTAAGGTACGAGCTCCTTTATAAGATACCTGGCGTGCTTTAAATATATGCTTCTCGAAGTAGGAGGTCTCTCCTAGGATAATACTATAAAGAAGGCCTTTCTATCACGTGGCCTTTCTATCGATATTTAAAGGACCCTCCTTATTGTCCCAATACTAGCATCGTATACTAACTACTACTCATAGCTCTATATAGTGAGCTAGAACTTAGAAGTAATACGTATAAGAGAGAGGAGGGAGTAGAGACTAGCTTCCCTACTAAGATATAGTACTTAAGTGGCTAATAGTATAGAATAGAAACTTATAAGGACGATATAAGGGGCGTCTATATGATAAGAGAAGCCGAAAGGGGCTCAAGTCTAATAGAAGAAGAAGCCGAAGAAGGAAACTCGCTCTTACTTCAAGTATAGAAAGGTAGGGTATATTATATAGGATTATGAGGAGTTATATGAAGAAGAGTTAACCTAGAAAGTATCCTTATTAATTACTCGGGTCATTGAGGAGTCGTCTAAGAGTAATAACTCGGGAAAAGAATAGCTCTATATAAAAAGCACTATACGGAGTAGAAGGAGGATATAGTATAGGATTAGAAAACATTTGAGCCTTTAATAGATAAGCTACCCTTTTTAATATTAACTCTAATAAATAAGGAAGCCTTTATAGAAACCTTAGTTAATTCAGGATACCTATTATACGGAGTAATTAATTCTCGTTTTACCCAGAAATATAACCTCTAGTATATCAAAATCACTCCTCATAAGCTCGTTAGAATAGGAGAACAAGTTATAGGAAGGATTAATGAGGTTATTACTATTCGAACTAATATCGATAATTATATAGATAATAAGGTATTCTTTTATATAGCTCTAAAGCTTATATCGTACGATTTAATACTTAGCTTAGCTTAGATACGGAAGAACTAGGTACTCTTGAGTATAGATCGTTTATTATTAATAATAGGGAGCTAAAGGACCTATATCCGGAACTAAAATAGGAGGGGCCCTTTTCGAGCGAATATAGTACTCGTCTCGGCTATAGCCTTTATATAGAACACGAAAAGGAAGTATAAGGGGTAGTAAGTAGAAGTATTTTCTATAAGTATAGCTAATATCGAGAAGGTACTTATAGTCCGGAAAGAAACCGACCCTCGTATAAAGCTCCCAGAGTACTACTCTAAGTTCCTAAGTATATTCGACTATTTAGAAGCCGAGAAGTTACTACTACTTCGTAGTCCCGGGACCGACTATACTATTGAGCTAGAGAAGGTTAATAGGAAAGAACTTATAGTACCTTAGGGTCCCCTATATAACATATCACAAGACGAGCTTATAGTACTCCGGAAGACCTTAATGGGCTTACTTAACAAGTAGTTTATTCGAGTAAGTAACTCTCTAATAGCGGCTCTAGTTCTCTTTATATAGAAGCTAGGTAATAGTCTATGGTTTTATATAGACTATCGGGCTCTAAACCGGATCTCAAGGAAAGACTAGTACTTACTACCCTTAATCCACGAGACGCTTTGTACGATTAGTAAAGCGAAGTAGTTTACGAAGCTTAATATAATTACGGCTTTCTATAAGATCCGGATTATAGAAAGAGACAAGTAGAAGATAGCTTTCTATACGAGGTACGGACTCTATAAGTAGCTCGTGACACTATTTAGGCTAACTAATACCCCGAGTACTTTCTAGAAGTATATTAACTAGATATTAAGAGATTACCTCGATGAGTTCTACTTAGTATACGTTAATAATATCTTAGTATACTCTAAGGGAATACTAGCCGAGTATAGGGAGTATATATGGAAGGTACTATACTAGCTATAAGAAGTAGGACTATAGTTAGATATTAATAAGTGCGAGTTTGAGGTCTAGTCTACGAAGTACCTTAGGTTTATAATCGAGGTAAGGGTAAGTATATAAATAGATCCTAAGAAGGTAAAGGCTATCCTTAGCTAAGAAGCCCCGAGGTCTATAAAAAGAGTATAGAGCTTTATTAGCTTTATAAACTTCTACTAGAAGTTTATCTAAGGGTTCTTAGACGTTATATAGCTAATAATGAGCCTAGTAAAGAAGGATACTATATTCGTATAGATAACTAAGGTAGATTAAGTATTTGAATAGCTTAAAGGACTCTTTATAGAAGTATTAGTACTAGTATTATTTAATACTAATTATATGATAATTATCGAGACTAACTCATCTAAGTAGTATATTAGGGGTACTCTTATATAGTATAGAGATAATAGGGTACTTTGACTATATAGCTACTTCTTAAAGAAGAACTCCCCTACTAAATATAATTATAAGATCTATAATAAGGAGATATTAGTAATCGTATAGTGTCTTAATAAGTGGGATATAGAGCTAAGAAGTATAAAGGACTTCTAGATCTATATAGATTATAAGAGCCTAGAATACTTTATAATAGTCTAGAAGCTTATAGAGTACTAGATATATTAGTCCCTTACTCTTTTATAGTATAACTTCACGATCTAGTATATACTAGGTTATATGAATAAGAGAGCGGATATACTCTTACGAAGAGAGTAAGACCTCCTAGTATCCCTATTAGACGAGAGGCTTAAGTATTAGTATATTTAGTTACTATAGCTAGAGATATTTACTCCCCTAAAGGCTATATAAAGGGTATAGGCTATACCGGTAATAGTAGTAACGTAAGGAGGCCTCTAAAGCCTCTAGAGAGACGTGGAAGGGATAGATGCTTTATATAGAGTAATAATAAGAGCTATATAAGAAGGGAAGCACGTATTCCCCTTAGAGCTCTAGGTTAAGGTATCAATCTCAGAGTGTGAGTTAGATAGCTAAGGGCAACTCTTGTTCCGGGGACATCATTAGGTCCCTGAGTTAGAACCGCTCTATATAAGGCTAATCTAAGAGACTCACGACTCTATAATAACTAGGTACCTAGGCCGAGAAGTGACGGCTACCTTAATAATAAGATAGTTCTTCTAGCTAGGTATACTTAGAGAGGTTAGGTGGTTCGTATAGAACTATAACAGCTATTAGAAGAAGTAGGCTTAGAGGGACCGTCGCCACAGGTTCTTGAAACCTTTACCTATCCCTGAGAGAGTCTAGAGTGAGATCTCTATAGACTTTATTACTAGGCTACTATTAAGCTAGGGTTATATAAACCTTTTAGTAATTATAGACAAGCTTAGTAAAGGCGTTATCCTAGAACTATACTCGAGCTTTACTATAGAGGTAGTAGCTGAGACCTTTATACAAGTCTTCTACTAATATTATAGTCTTCTAAAAGCGATTATCTTAGACTATAGACTATAGTTTACTAGAGTACTTTAGGTACGAGTCTACTAACTCCTAAAGATTATACGAAGGTTATCTATAGTATTTAGTCCAGAGATAGATAGGTCTATAGAACGGATGAACTAGAATATCGAAGTATTTATACGTATATACGTCGACTATATATAAGAGAATTAGGCGTCCCTAATACCTTTAGCCGAGCTAGTAATTAATAACCACAATACTACTAGTACTAGTATTAGCCTATTCTTCTTAACCTATAGCTACTACGTATACCTAGTAGAGTTAGATAATATCGAAGTCCCTATACGAGAGAGGATTAGCTTAATCTAGCGGGGTAAAGCTATTATATAGAAACTGAGAGATACTTGTGAGTAGGCTCAAGTGTCTATAGTAGTAGTATAATAGGTTTAAGAGGATATAACTAACCAGATAAGATAGTAAGTACCTAGCTTTAAAGTAGGGGATAAGGTCTAGCTAAACCTTGAGAATATTTATATAAAGTAGCTATTAAAGAAGTTTAACTCTAAGAATACTAAGTACGAAGTAATTAAGGTAATTGGCTCTTATAGCTATAGGCTTAATATACCGCCGGGAATCTGTAACGTATTCCATTCCTGATTATTATATCTAGTAGTAATAGACCCGCTACTATCCTAGTATACGACTAACTCTTAGCTAGAGCTAGAGCTTATCGATAGAAGTAAGGAATATAGAGTAGAGAAGATCTTAGGAAAGAGAGTTATATA
Source organism: Hyaloscypha sp. PMI_1271 (assembly GCA_021399465.1). Lineage (NCBI taxonomy): Eukaryota > Fungi > Ascomycota > Leotiomycetes > Helotiales > Hyaloscyphaceae > Hyaloscypha > Hyaloscypha sp. PMI_1271. Next base: position 28,831 of record JAJTUS010000081.1, read on the forward strand.
ACGAGGTCGAGGTCACTAATGTCAGGTTTTAGTAAAATAGATAGGGTACATAGACCCTACTTAGGAGCCTGAGTTAGCCTTCTAAGACGTCACTACGCTAGATGTATACGAGTCCTTCTCTAGGGAAAGGGAGGGGGAGGGGGGGTAATATGACGGGTTGAGACCTATAGAGAGACTAGGTGCCTAAGAGCCCTAGGCACCTATATTGTCCTACTAACGGCTCTATATGGAATATAAATTATTATATAGAGCCTAGACTCAGTTTCTCTCCTTAGATTATTCTTCTTATATTTAGGGAAACTATTTAATTAAGTATATTACTACTAACCCGTGACACTATTATACGGTATTAAAAGTTAAGTGTAATAGCTCTTTATAGTCCTTTATCTATAATTAAAGTATAGTACGATACTTAAGAGTTATCTCTAATATAGTAAGAGTATAATTCTACCGAGTATCGATATTATATAGTATAATCCTAGTAACTCTAGGTATATTCTTCTATTCTTGAATATATTAAGGAGAGCGATTTATCTAAAGTACTATAATTCGTAAGATAGTAATATCTCCCGTAGCCCCTAGTATCGTAATCTTGTTCTAACTAAGTTACTTAACTCTATTAAGGAAGTTATAAGCGTCTTTATACATACTAGAGCCTAAGTCCTTGAGAATCGCCTTTACTACTAAGTTATCCACGTGAGCTATATAATTAATTAAACTCTACTCTCCCTTAAATCTCATAGATTAATTATAAAGAGGTATTAAATCCAAGTAATCGTCGTAAATATAAGACATTATTTTATGTAAATAACGAGTATAAGTGTCGTTATTCTTTGTATTATCTCTAGTAAGGCTAATAATCTTATAGAGAATTCCGAGCTTCTTATATCTCTTATAAACTAGCTATACTAAGTTCTTTCTAGAATAGGTACTATCGATTTTAATAAAATCTAGGTATACTTAATATATCTTTATATTAGGGCTTACTTATTTACTATTTATAACGAATATCGAGAGGTTATTCGTATTTAACTAGTTATTAAACGAGATTATAATTATACTATAAGTACGCTCTAGAAGGTCGATTATATTTATCTCTATTACTTGAACTCGATCGTGAACACGGTTTGAAATTACGTCTACCCTAATAATCTCTTTACTATATTCGGTAGAACGAATTATAGTTCTAAACTTCCTATTCTTAGTTATTATAAAGGCTTAATAAGAATCGATAATCTAATTAACTATAGTGTCTTTAAATTTAATCTTCTCCTCTTTTCCTTTTATAAACTTCGTAAGATCGGTTTATATACCTTTATTAATTCTATCGTCTTTTGTACGCTTGTGGTTAACTTTAATATATATACTTAAAGCACTCGTAGCTCTACTAAGTTTTGATGCTTTGCGAGTAAAGTTCTTATAGATATTATAATCGTACTACTCGTTAAAGACCTATTCCTTAATCTTCCCCTTTCCCTTATCGTACTTAGTCGTAAGTGTCTTAACTAAGTAGTATTTCTGCTACTAAGTACGCTTTCTAGCTATATTTAGTTATCTCTTCTTCTCTTTAAGTATATCCTTATTTTCGTCTACTTTATTATTATCAAGAATCGAGAGTGCTTAAGAGGAAGCTTAAGAGTCTTTAATAGTTATAATACGTGCTTTCTTTATAGGGGGAGCTAGCTTTGGCGATATAGGTAGAGGACCTTGGAAACCATAGTTATAGAGTGATTTAAAATCGAGTTTACGCTTTCGCGTTTTAGGGGTTCGAGGAGGAGGAGGAATATTCGAGTTTCGGGTAGACTTGGAGGCTTATAAAGGAGTATGATCGACGATAATTGTCTCTTCTAGCTAGATCGAGGAATAGCGAAGTGAGTGCTAGAGAGGTGTGTTTTGCTTAGGAGTAGATAGTATACTAGTTTAATTAGTATATCCTCTTATAAATACGCTTTAGGGGCTCTACTTATGCTGTTTCAAGACCCTAATTAGGGGTTTTAGTAGCTGAAAAGAGGTCTTGGTATAGTGCTTAATAATTAAGAGAAGATTTTATATGTGAGAAAAAATTTTATTAAGCTAATTAAGTGATGTTTATAAAGCTAATTAAGTGATTTTTATGAAGCTAATTAAGTAATATTTATATAGCTAATTAAGTGATTTTTTATTAAGCTAATTAAGTGAAGTGAGTTCTATTTTAGTTCTATTTTTAGGTTACACGTGACTAAAGTTCGATCGGATCGAATATTCGATTGAATTATCGAATATTCGCTCGAATCGAACTTATAAAAAATTCGATTTGATTTAAATCGAATCGAATTATTAAAAATTCGATCCGATTCGATCCGATAGGAGCCCTACGTGTGTTCCCCTAACTTGTGGGGATGCTCTGTGGGAAGTTGTGGGAAAAGGTGGAAGGTTGGTTACAAGGCCATTTTGTATGAATTTGATGTTTTTGCAAAGTCTATGAGTTGGAGGATTTTCTATACTATGACAAGTGCAATTTTGATCTAGACGGGAACAAAAACCACCTCGGTATTGGCCCAGAAAAGGGGCGGTTGTCACGTGCTAGTCCTATCTGATGCTAAAAATAAGCGACAGGGCTAGAACTACCGGCCGCTAGCGTTGCTGCCTGGTTCGTGCCTCATTCCTGCAGCTCGTCATCCCGAGAAGGCAGACCAAGCTCATCTTTCACTCACAACACCATCAAATCACATCTTCTGTGACGGCGCCCCTGCTTTCCTTCACCCTCTCTCTTACACTGAGCTGCTTTGCCACACTTGAATCTTACTCTCCACCAGAAGCTTCACTTCGCGACACTCGTTCAGCTGTTGATCATGAGGTTACCTCGAAGTCCCGCCCATGCGGCCATCTTCCTCTTCCCCTTCCTCACCTCTGCGAATCTTCTAGACTGCAATCATGCTAGAGCAGACGGTGTTGACTGGACGTTCAAGCCGTTAGGAGGACCGAAGTCAGTCCTTCATGCTGATGAGGGTTCAGCGAGCTGGACCAACACGACATACACAATTGACCTCTGCGCGCCTCTGAAGCGGAAGAACGACGTGCCGGCCGATCAAAAATGTCCAGGCGGTACTCGATGTGAGCTTCCCCGACCATTTCTTCCTCAAACGAGCTTCGCTGACAAAGGAGTAGTATGCAGTATCGTACGCGTGATCAACAAAGACGATAAAAAGGATTTCATTTCAGATGCGTTTCCTGTTGCTGGAGAACTGAAAGACCAAGGAGGCGGATATTCCGATGTCAAATGGACACGGCTAAAGACTTCGAAGCTGAATACGGATGCTGGAAAGGAAGGCGTACGACTGGAGATTAAGGGGGGCTTCAGGACGGTGGACGGCGCGAAGAAAAAACAGAAGGCATCTGTAGAGTTTATATGCGATAAATCGCTGGTGGGAGACGAGAATCTTTGGGATCCGGAGGACAAATACGAGGATGGGAATACCAAACGGGAGGAGAAGGCCAGCGGGGAGCCGAGCCTGCAATTCGTAGGTTACGACAAATCGGACAAAGATGAGGATGTCTTGACTCTGTTGTGGAAGACAAAATACGCATGCGAAGAGACGAAGAAGGAGGAGGATGAAGAGAGGAAGAGTCACTGGGGATTCTTTACTTGGTTTATCATCATGTATTCCCCCCCAAGAACACTCAACTCTGCAGGTATGGCCTGCTAATATATTTTTACAGCGCGTTCTTATCGACTGCTACATACCTGATATTCGGCTCCTGGCTCAACTACAACCGATATGGAGCGCGTGGATGGGACCTTCTTCCTCACGGGGACACGATCCGAGATGTGCCATACTTGCTTAAGGATTGGATGCGGAGGGTACTGAATACATTATCAGGACCAGGTACGCGGGGCGGCTATGCTGCGGTATGAAGAATGGACGAGGCGGCTTGGTTCAACAAATAAAGAAAGAATTGAAAGACAAGAGAGTGTACACCATCATTGGGGCGGCGTATTGAAGGAATGACATGATGGCTGGAAACATTGGCAGCCTTGTATCATAGCCGATGCTTGTCGGATTTTGGCTTCAATGTACAATTTGCATCCATTGGCGGAATCGAATGCTAGATACTCCTGGACGATTCCCTTGGCCTTTCACCTCTGCCTTTGATGTACTTTCTGGTATCAGCCAGCGCGGTCCTGTCGCTGAACTCGTCTAGGAAACGGTGGCATTTAGGCGTGCTCTTTGAACTGATCCATGATTTTTTTGCTAGTGTGGCGGGTAGATGGCAATATTATAACTACGAAAATATCTTCATGCTATGTCCTGCTCCTTCTCTACACTCCCCTCAATGGGAATGGTCTTCTTCGCAAACCACTCACGTTCTATACGGAGTTTTCTCTTCACCCATAACCAAGTCACTAGTGCCCAAACTCCAATCCATATGAACAGTACCCCAAAAGACAAGCCATACGCCGTGTCAAAATCGCATCCCCAGGTAACACCGGCCAGCGCCCCAATAAAGATCACCCCTCCAATAGCCCACCAAAGATTAACATCCCAAATCATCCTCCTGAAGACTGGACTCGTGTTCCATCTTTCCTTCAACTCCTCCCTATACCCCCTCCCCTGCCCCGCATCCACAGCAACAAAATCCTCGATAATATAATATGTGAAAGGTTTACACCTCTCTCCCTTCTCATCACTACTAACTCGGAACGGAAGGCTGAACGGGAACAAACTGGCCGCAGCAGTGAGCACCGCAAACCCGGCCAAAAAACCCGGCGTGAAGAGGAACAGCCATAATACCGGCTCATCGAGATTCGTGGATATCACATACGGCACTATCCCAATCACGGTCGCTGTCAGGTACCACCAGAGCAGGAAATCCGCACCCCATTTTGAGTCCTGCCCTAGCGGTGCGTACTCCGAGGGGTATTTGAATAATCGGTAGGCTCGTAATGGGAGTTCCAGCAATTCGCCGAGACCGAGAGAGGCGCAGGAGAGGCCGAGGTTTACGGCGAGGGAGACGGAGGTGTAGGAGGCGAGGGTGTAGTAGAGAAGGCAGGGGAGGAGGAGGTCGAAGAAGAGGAGGCCTAAGGTGCAGAGGAGGATGGATGTTTTCTTGGACCAGGGACTGAAGGAGAGTGGTGGAGGTTCCCTTTGGGGATGCTGTAAGGGGAAGGAGGATTTGAGTGATGTTCGAGATGTTCGCGTGCTGGAGCTGTCTCGAGTTCCCAGCTCCTGTTCAAGAGGATGTGGTGGTTCATGGTTGGACTTGTGTTTTTCGGGCATATGGGATATCTCCATGATCTTGCGTGGGGATATATGTTCTTTTCCAGGCCCGGCGACCAGGGCCCACTGTTGTGTTGATCCCATCAACACCGACGAAAGCTTTAGGACGGAAATAATTCCATTTTCTCTGTTGTTCAAGTGACTGGGACGTTGGACTATTCGGGTGATGTTGGAGCAGGAAAAGATCTGATCTAGGTGAGGTAGTTGCGTCATAACCGTTGGAGACCGTTCTACAGTAGCTACCTTATCGTCGGAAAGGTCGGTACTTACTCACGGGACTTCAGTGGCGATTTTAATTGGTTCGGAGCGTCAAAGTACCCCCCCCCCCCTTTCGGCTTAGCGAGGAGGTCCGAGCCCTTATCGTGGCTTATCGGAGCAACCTCCTGAGCAACTGACAACATCAGGCTGAATCAACTGCCAATTGGAATAATTGGGAGACAATAGAATGAGCACTTTTTGAACGAGGGTATACTCGACAAAGTCTTCTAAGACTTTGTCGACTTCTTGCTTCAGAGGATAGTGGGGCTACCAGTAGAACCGTTATCCTGCGATTCGTCCTTCTTCCACTTCCCCTTGACATGCATCTAAAAATAATCTATTCAATCTGCTCAAAATGCGCAGGGATCCAAAACTGAACACGAAATTGGGTAACGCAGGAAACCAAATAGGAATTGAAGCAGCACCAGGACATCTTAGGAAGTGATCAAATCGAACCATTTCAATATGAGAACCATCATATGTAAAAGAGAATCTAGGAATGTGGGAGGCACTTCTGTCGCTTCCAAGTCTCTCCTTTTCCTTCGTGCCAACCGATTTTGGCCGGCCAGCTTGCTTCCATACTCGGCTTCTTGCGCCCCTGTCACACTTCGTCTGGAACAACCTTTTCGGTACCGCGTAAAACCTGCAGGAGCCCGAGCATTGGCGGTTCGAGAGAGAACGCCAGAAATAGGTGTTCCTGACCACCTGATATTTCTCAGATAAGGGCTTGAAAGGCTGAGGTCAGACCCTCCCCAACACTTCCAGAAGCTTGCTCAAGGGAACATCTGAGGAATTGGAGCGATATAGAGGCTTAAGGTGACCCATTATCAATTCTTGGGATGTCTTGGAGTCTATGGAGCAACCCGAGTGACAATGTCCTTGTGCTCAGAGCAGCACAGGCTTCCCCGAGCACGGCATGCTAAGGAACCTAGCCGCAACATTTCTTTTTCTCTACTTTACATTTCATTTCAGTCCTCGCTTTCTGCCACACCCAAACGAGATCTCCACTGCTTATACAAGATCTCCCAATCCCAACCAATGATCTGATCGACTACAGGAATCGTACATCTTCCCTCGCAGGCAGACCCACATCCAGAAGCCGACCGTAGATCCGGAATCGAGCGGTCCACGGATCGTTGTTATTTGCGTGGTTTCGGCAGCGGCTGCCGTTGTCTCCATCTGCTTGCGGATGTACAGTACACCCGTCTGGTCATTCTTGGGTTTGCGGGATGGGAGGACTGCTTCACGATAGTTGCGTGTGTGAGTATGCCCCTCTTAAAAATTGATCATTCATGTGCCAAACGTTGCAAACATCAGTTACATAATGGTACAACGAAACGGCACAGATCGTTAGGCGAAGAAAGTCTTCATTGATATAATAGGCAGGAGCGATCTATATACAACTGAATCGAACCTGCAAATTGCAATTGTAAACAAAACCATCATAACGTCCCGCTCGCTGGCTAAGCAGCCAAAGCCTTGATCGCGCCTTCCAATATCTGTACAGCACCAACATAATCATCACTTCCCTCGCTCAGCTAAGCAGCCAAAGCTTAATCGTGCCTTCCACTTTCTGAACAGCACCAACGTAATCATTATTTCCCTCCTTGCTCAGCTCTCTGCCAAAGCCTGGTTCGCGCCCGCCACTCTCAATAACATACATCATACATTGTACCAGCGGTATCTCATTGCTTCCTCTCTTTCTCCGCCAATGCCTGAATCATCTGGAATATTTCTTTGGCCTCTGCCTCCCATCTCTTCCCCATCTTGCTGCTGAATTTATCTGGATGCCATCTCAGTCTCTCTCTCTTGAGTCGCTCAAGCCATTCCTCTCCGTCGATATCAACACCAGCTCCCTTCAGAACACGCAAGACATCGTGTTGGCAGATTCCTAACTTCTCTCCTCGGACACAATCCCTTGAACTGACACCACAGAGACGCCCCCGAATCTTCGGGAATGGTAGACCCTGAGTCATCATAGATAACTCGGCACTCTTGTCCTGCGCAAAGAATGCCTTGCACTCCCGGTGCCAAGCCTTGTATTCCGCGCTCGCGCCAGTCGCGGCACTGCCCTCCTGCTGGCGAAATTCTTGGAACGCCTTCCATGACGCCCTCTCCTCGGCAGCCTGTTCAGCCTTTTCAGCCTCCATCTGCACCCACTCCTCCCAACCCTTTCCCTTCGGCGTGTAATCGGGAATCTTGATCCCGTATTTCTCCGCATTATTGATCTCCTCGGCGACGAAGTGGGGGTCATAGGTTTGTTCTTCGTGCTCATCTTCGGCTCGGGCTCTGTTATCTTCATCCATTCCATCCCAATTATCTTCTCCGTAATCGTAATCCACATCTTGGTAGTCTGAATCGAAGTTATTTGCATCGTCGTCCTCTTGGTCGGTAAAGTGGCGTCGAAGAGTATTGATTGCTGAGTCCTTGTAGCCATACATCCAACTGTCCCTTCCTTCAATCAGATCGTCTTTGAGGTGGCCATAAAGACTCATAGACTCCCGTTGGCTTTTTCTGGCGAGCTGGACTTCTTCCTTTGCTTCCAGTTCATCAAGTTTCTGCTGCAGTACCTTATTGTCTGCAAAACTTGCTCTCTTTGGGGGCGATGTTGGTTGTTCTACTCGAGCCGGGACAGTTGAATTGTATTCCTCCTGGCTGGGGACATAGGTTGGTGATGTGGAAGGGGCCGAGGTCGCTGTCGTCTTGGTGGGTGCGAAAAGCGGTGCCGACGGCTCCTTCAGCTGTTGCAAACCAGTTGAGGACTTTCCGAAAGCTGCGAAAGCCGCGGACCAGCTCGAATCAGACGATGTTACAAAGACATTGTTCGAGGGGGTGCTGGATGTTCTAGAAGGTGCTGCTCCAATGACACTGGACGGCTTGGGCAGTTGTGTTTGTTGTTCAGAGTTCGTTGTGCCAGTTGTTCCCAATGTACCAGCTCTCGGTGTACTACAAGATACTGCTTCAACGACCTTCGGTGGCTTGGAAGGTTGTGTTTGCTTTCTAGAGTCCATTGCACCAGCAGCCCTCAATGCACCAGGAACCTCCAATACGGCCCAAGGCGGGTATGTGCCAGTGCCTCCGCAGAGACCAGGAGCTCTCCACTTAGTAATATCATCCTGTTCCTTCTCCTTCTCCGGTTCCTTCTCCTGCAGCTCACCCGGGACCATTGTCTCAGGCTCCGCCGATCTTGCCCGCTTGGTAACTCTCACATCCTCCCACCAATCCCGCTGCCTCTTCTTGACGATGATGGCGGTGTCGAGTCGGATTGCTTCATAATGCCACTCTACCTGGGACGTTGGCGCGTTGTCGAGGGCAGGTGAGAAGCTTCCTTCTGTCTTCGTCTTCTTCGCTCCGATCTCTGGCCACTCTGACGCGTACCGCTTGCGCTTTTGAGTGTTTGACATGTCGTGAGACATTGTGGATTTGTTGTTTGATGTCTCGTGGGACAAAGTGGATGGTGTTGTTGGTTGATGTGGTTGTAGATCGCGGATTGAGGAGTTGTTGAAATTTTTGGTAAGGAAGAAGTGCGCGACAGCAAGGCTGTGAAAGTGACTCGCTTGGTGGGGACAATAGGAAGAAAATTTAGTATTGTGTTCAATGGCGCTGGTGAATCTGAGACGCGAAATTTGCAATGGTGGATTAGGACACAATAGCGGCCCGCGCTTTGAATTCGGAAGACAATAGAAGGTGAGTCGGCAGTGATACAGAGCGATTGGAAAGTCAACCACCCCGGCCCGAGGCTGGAGATTCAAATATCGAGAATTGAATGTTGCTTAGAAGGCCGGAAGATTGAATGGTCAGGAATCTGAAAGTGCCTAAGGCGTGGAAAGAGACGAAGCTGATGTCTGGACAATGGGAAGTTCTTTGTTGACATGTTCCAGCCACACTTTATATTTGATCAGGTTACATTGTGCGAACTCTTTAATTGAATCCAGCCTTAACCCATTTCAGTGAGTGTATCCAAAGGGCTCCAAGATATTTTGAACATTCAGGAAGAGTGCAGCGGGTCCCAGAGCTTGCTCAATGCAAGAAGGAAGGCTCATGCTGAGACTCGGACGACTTGCTGCTCAGCTGACGCTTTGGGAGTAAGCTGAATTTCAATAATGGTGAACAAAGCAAAAAGCGCAGGAGAGTGAAACCACTCTTTGTCACTCAAGTACCGCTGACATATCGTTGCCGTTGAAGTAAGAGAAATTCCGGGAAGGAGACAAAGAAACAGGGCAGCAAGTCAAGTTTCACGATTTGGTGTATCTTCCAGCCTCAATATGGGACATATCGCACTCTGAGAGAAACAACAATCTTGCGGTAGAGTTGCCCATAGCCAGTCATGACTTGTGGCTCTTTCTGAGAACAAACGATCCGTCATCGGTGGCGAGGCTCAAGCAGCGCGCGCCTCTGCAACCAAGATATCATTCCCAGTAATTTTTCGAGCTCAAGATAACAAGAGCTTTTGATGCCAGTTCTCAGATGATGTGAAGGGAAAAGCGAGGAGCCCTGAAAGAGCTTCAAAGCTGCACGATTGGGGGAAGGAGAGGGGAGGGTGGGTCACGTGCTCAAATGTCACATCGTGAAAACGACGGTGTAGGAGGCCATGGAACGCCATTGAACGAGCTATAGAAAGTATCTATAAATCAATTCAGCTAGATTTCCACGCATTTTCTATTTCTGTGTGCCGAGTATATTGTGCACCCAACAAAATGCCAAGGTGTTGTTTACATCACCAGTTGCCGAGGAGCAGCCCTAACTCACTCTCGAATTGCGCAATCTTTCATAAAATTTGTCCTCAAGTTCCTTCGAATATTATCTACGCTTTGAACACATAGAATGTAGCTGTTAAGCCTTTCTATCTAACATTGCAGACCCACTTTGAGGAATCATCGCTAAATTCAGGGGTACTTGCTTGCTGGAAGATCGTCAACAGGGGCGAGGGTTGCTGAGAGCTTTTGAGTTCTCCATCTTTTCTGTTCATGTCCCCAAATGAGTGATTATTCAACGAGATCTTTGATTTGATCGTCGGGGTTTGGAATATGTGATGTGCTGGAAAAACTTCCCACATATATGGCCAGAGCTCAAAATAGGGGGCACATACAAGCCTCGAAGGTTGCATCTTGTGCATCACTTGGCACTACCCCGGCCTATGTGGGAGACTTGCGACTTGCGGACGCGTCATCTGTTCAGATCCAAACGAGATTCTGTCATTTCCTAGAACTCATGTGGGCTTTTCCCCTCTCCACCTCTGGCCGTCGACCTTTCCCGACTCTTACTCAAATTCCTCACAGCCTGCTCCCTCAAACTCCCCGGAATAAAAATGCCCGCAATTGCTCTCTGTGTGACCTCCGTGCTTGCCTGTCTGCCATTTACCGTCCCCTGCTCTGCTAGACTCTGGAATTTCGACAACGTCTGGCTGAAAGCAAAATTGCTTTGCGGTCTCGATGCCGCGTTTGAAGCGAAAATGGATTTCTGAGCGGATAGGGGTTGAGATGGTATGGGGGATGGAGGATTTCGGCGGAGTGGCGATTCTTCTCGTGAGAGTGAAGGGGGGACGGGGTGGAGGCGGGGTAGTGAAGGTGGCGAGAGGGTGCGGGATTTCCGCTTTATAGATAGAGTGGAGGTTGAAGGGTTCCGTTGGAGGGGCGACAAAGTTCTGTTTCTTTGATCTAGAACAGTGGCGAGGTCGAAGGGATTTCTCCTTAGTGGGGAGATGGTTTGGTCCCTCTCCTCTTTGCTGAGTTCTTGCGGGGCTGTGTTCAATAGTGGCAAATCTTTGGTGCGTATTATGGCAGAAAGTCGGGCTTCGATTATATCTGAGGTTCGAAGCATTGAGCGTCCTCTTGCTTGACGGTCGTCAACTTCTTCTTCTGGAATTGGTTCTTGGGGCTCGGAAGTTCCCTCGTGCTCAGCGATTATGGAGGTGATGTTTCGTATTTTGGGGTTCATTCGGAGTGGCAAGATATCTTTTCCCTCTGCAGACGAATGTGGAGGTGGTGATTGCTCTCTTTGCGTCGAGAATTCAGGCTCTTCTTCTTTTGGAGGGAAGAGTTCCGGTTCGACAGAGGGGACATCGACAGCTGGCTTGCGAAGAAATGGAGATAGGGTCGTTCCTCTTTGGCTCTCATTTGCAACAACTCCAATTTGCTCCGTGGTTGGTGAAGCCTCTACAAAAATTCCACGCTCCCTCACTGGTGGCATCTCCATCGCCATTTTAATCTCTTCCTCTACTGGCCTGAAATCACTCCAAAACAAAGGCTTGTCAGCAAGACGATCGTTTTCTTGTGCGACTATACGGAGCAGCTTATCGATTTCTGGCATAGTGCTGGATCTGGCCTGGTCTTCTTCTAGCAGTAGAACCAATCTTTCTGCCTTAGGAATTCTGGTCATTTGAGGGAGTTTTTCGAAGGACCATGGCTCTGGTCTTGGCTCGCGGGGTGCCTCGGCGGGGCTTTCGGGCGGTTCGTGGAAGGTTTTTGGCGTCAGTTGGCTTGAAGACTCCCCAATAGGATCGCCGGCAGGTTCTTGCGCGGATTCTTTGAAACGGTTGACTGGTCTTTCGAGAGCCTTGAAAAATTGGGCTGTCTCCGAATACGATTCCCTCTCCGGTGTCTCCGGTACCGGTCTCGCCTCTGCCAATATCTCCTCCACCAAGGGCTCTGAAACCTGTGCTTTATTTACTTGTTCTGGAGCTAGCTCTTCAATCCCGCCCTCAAAGGGATTGAGGACTATTTTGTCAGGGCTTTCCCTCCTGTGGTGAGTCTGTTCCCGCAGTAGTGACGCGACGGCCTCCGTATTCTTCTCGGCCTCTTGGACCGCATTTAGATCTGGATCCACGTCAAGATCACCGAACGTTTCCTTGAGTGCTGAACATATATAAGGAATGCTGTCATCTGTCTTCACAGTGTCCAGAAGATTCAGAGTTGGCGGCTCTATCCTATGTTCTGGGGATCGAGGAACAGGGGATGCAGCGCGAGTGTGCTTGATCGCATCGACTTGGAGAGGCCAGAGTGAGAACTCTGTTGATAGAGGTCGGATCGCAGATATGTCAATCTCTCGCGTACTGGTCGACGTTAGAGGCCAGGCTGGTGGATCCGAATAAGTGGAAGATGACGAATTTCCGAGAAGATTGGTCTCTGAGGACATTGCTTGGGACATCTCTTTCCTGTTCGAGGATGACGAGGTATCTGGAAAGTCTTCTGGGAGACGAATTGCGAACTTGGAAGGGGGAGGTGCAACTGAGGATTCCGGTGGGTTGAACTTGATCATCATCGCATTTCCGGTACGGAGCGTTGAGCTCAATCTTGAAGGCAGTTTCTTCGGACTACTCGCAACATCCTTCCCGTCCAAATAACTGTCTCGTTCCTTTCTCTTCTTCATTTTCATGGCTAATAAATATATCGCGAAACTCAAGAGGGCTGTGAGAACAACTGCTCCGGCTACTATTGCACCTGCTTGAGCTGGGGTGAGCGCGATCGTCTTGGGGAGATCGAGTGTGGGCAGATTCTGCTTTGGTACTTGTCAACTTTGCTTAAATATATTGATAACGTGGTAGTTTGAACTCACCTGTGGTGCAATGGTAGTTACGCCTTGAGTTGCTCTAGCTGCAGATGCCAAGATGGATGAAGCTTGCGCTGCTGCTGATCCGGTAGCAAATGCAAGTGCCGACTGGGCTGCCGCTATGGCAACAGATGCGGAAGACTACCAGTTCGTGTTAGGGGTGCAAATTTGCTCGGAGCCCCCCTCACCTGGGAATAACTGACCTGAACAGAAGTCAGGCTAGCTTGCAGCTGGGATAGACTCGAACTTAGGGTCGACACATCGCTGCTGGAGGCCGATGAGATACTCGTCACTGCCAAGTTTGCTAGTGTCAAGCTCGAATTTGCAGCAGCGATTACATTGCTGGCACTCGACTGCGCGTTTGTCAAGGCAAAGTTCGCACTTGTTACTGCTAAGTTGGCGATGGTGAGACTAGAAAATGCAGAGGATGTGGCGCTGCTAGCACTCAATACAACAACCTGAATGGTTGAGGTCGCTGAGCTCTGTGCTGATTTGATGCCGTTGGAAGCGGATATCGATGCTTGTTGAAGCTGTTGGGAAAAAGTGGCATTTAGGGCGATGATAGTTCTCGATATCTCGACCGTTGCTCTGTCGACGGAGGCAATGATGAGGTTGGAGCAGTCTTGGGGGTTGTTTTGTCGAAGTTCGAGAACACTTGGAGGCAGGGTGACGAGTGCATCTCGAGGGGCAGTTGTCCTTGGTGTTCTGGAATCCGAAAATGGCGACGAAGCAAGATTGGCGGCATTATGATTAGGAAATAACGAGTTCTCAAGATTAAAAATATTGGTACGAAGTAAGGAACGACCTTCCAGAGAATCGTCGTTATCGATGAGACCAGCCATCTAGAATACTGAAAACGCTTAGCCCAGGCATAGATGACTTTGTGATAGAAGAGAAAGTAATCATGACAGGTGCGCCACGGAGGGAGACAGATGGCGTGCACAAGGTGCCTTTCACTTCTCGAAAAGTCGGGTCATCGCCATGTGTGTGAAGGCTGTTTGCAACGGTTCTGTGACCCGAGCTCCGAATTCCACGACGAACCGTTCTCTCCATGTGCGAGACGGCTGAATTCTCTTATGACTTTTCTAAGGCATGACAGCAGCTGGCCACTGTGAACGACCGTTTGTGCTTGCATAAAATCGAGAATGTTTGGAACTGCACAAGGAGTTTCGTTTCGTATTGCTTTGTGGGCAGCGTGAAACGACGCTATGGAAATGACGGCCAGGGATAGTGTTCGTAGAACTTGCCAAACACGGAAAGAATCACGAACGGGCACTCGCAAGACCAAATGATGCGCTGGCAGAAGGCTCCGAGTCTGTTGCTGTATAAGAGCTCACGTCTGGAACTCTCAAGGATCGAAGAACAGGTTGTATGCCAGCGTTGCTGATCCATCAAGATGCCCGATCTACTACACTGCAATTCATACAGTATGACCGACGGCGTACCCACCTTGTTGAGACAGGTAGTCGTCACGCCTCATATCCACAGTTGCTTCGGACCCGATAATCGTCTCATGTCGAATGATTCACGGTCTGATATCATCTCGAGAAAATGGTGATCGTGACCTGCTATTGGAATGAAATTCCTGTCGACGACATGACTGACGACGAAAAAGAAAGCTGAAGTTCTCTTCGAAAGGACGGAGTTTCACACAGCGCTGGTGCGCTTCAGGTCCGCCGCGTCGAGGCATGATTAGCTTTCGCTGAGTGGGGCTGCACCCTGGATCCTGAGTCGGACCCCGCTGTTGGCGTATCAATACAATGAAACAAAACAACTAAATTCACCTAATACGTTATTACTTGCATTTCTATTGATTGTACCTTGACTTGTCTTTCTAAATTTCTATACTTAGAACATATATAAATTCAAACTCAGCCAACTCTTAAGCGCCACTCTACCTCCCTAATTTGAAAAACTCCACAGCCAACCCCGATAATCTCTTCCATATATCTAAAAGCCAACACTCCATTTGAGACTCTGTCACTCTGGCTATCTCACACAGTACAGTACAACTGACGAAACATGGACAGTAGACCTGGTAAACCACCCACTCCACAGTCATCTGCCTGTCCTCGGCGATACGGAACTGACCTCTTCACCCAGCAACAACCACAACCACAACCGCCTCTCCCTTCTCTTCTCTTCTTCTCCTCCAATATTCTCCCGATTGGCCACCCTTCCACCGGAATTCAGCTCAAAATTGTGAAGAACCTTGACCAAGTCTCGTCAGCCTGTCTTGGTCTGACTTGCAAGGCGTTCTATCCTCTCCACAAGGAGCTCCGCGGCATCACCCCCCTCTATGCATGGTACTATCTTGCGCCATACGCCATGCTAGAGGAGCGACTTGAGACGTGGGCTGGTCCGGAGCTGTGGTACCAATTTGACACGCGGAAGTTTTGGTGGGTTTCCACTTCTTATAAGCAGAGAGAGGAGCAGATGAATTAAAGGAGAAAGGAGAGGGTAAAGCGTGAACGGGAAGTGCGGATAGAGGTGTTGGCATTTAGGGATGTGCTGAGAGCTTAGTTAGAGGAAACAACAAAGACCACTTCATAATGAAATACTGCCCTCCATGTTTGGTCTTCTACCCGCTGTCTTTGTGAGTTGTTATTGCAGAAATATCTAGGTCACCAAGTGGAAAAGTGAATCGATGTCCCTCATTCTCTCCATGCCAAATCAAACACGAATCTCGACCAACTTCTTGTCTCCTGCCAAATCCTCACGGTCGCACGGTCTCTCTACCACTCTACGTCCTGAGAATCTCCTTCAACAAGCAATCATGAACAGTAAGCTTGTCCTCCCGTAGTACTCCAAGTACCAATCTAACCCACCCCAGCTTCAACCTCCAGCCGCATCGCCTCCATCCCTTCGGAACTACAACTCGAAATCTTCTCGTACCTCGACCCCGTCTCCTCTACTTGCCTAGGTCTCACTTGCAAGAAGCTCTACTCCCTCTCTAAGAAAGTTCGCGGTGCCACCAAGCTCAATGCCGTCTATTGGGTTCCTGGCGGTCGATCTTTCAACTATCTAGGAGAATTGCTTGAGAAATGGGCTGGACAAAACCTCGAATACCCGCTTGGTTCATCCAAGTTTCATCGTGTACGGGTAGACAGGCGCAAGCGACTAGCAATCAAGGAGGGAGAATAACTGCAAGAGAGTTAATGGTGTTGGGACATGCGCGCGTGAACTTGAGGAGTTTGGGATACCTGCTGGGGAAGCTGATTAGGGCTTCTCACAGAGCATCATAGACATGTTCAAGCAATCCTTGAGACAACAATGAAGCTCAAGCTCCCAAACATATTTTGCATTTCTTACTTAAATTTTCCCTTACTCACTCCCTTGAATCTTGAAATCCAAATAGGTTCCAGCTCTCGGTTATAAATGGGAGCCCAACTCCGTCAACCATCTATTCCAGAACCTCGCCCTCACACCCCGACATCTACAAATTCAACACGAGCACCCTCTCTCAATACCTCCAGACAATCCACGAACCTTCAGAACGAGGCGGAAACCACGGACCGTAAGAAGGTACTCTGTCGGGGCTTGAAGAACCACGGCAATCTCAGCCGAATGTTCACGTCCCCTCCTTCCAACGCGGTTAGTCACCACAGCCGCTCTGCTCAGGTGCTACTCACCCTCATCTCATCTTCTGCTCAGGTTACTTAGTCACGTTCCTAATCTCCCTTCTATTAACTAATTATGATTTACATCCTATTTGGCTATGCCCTACGAAAGTTATTAACTCAACACAATTATATTTAGAGGGACTAAGTCTGCTCCTACGGAGCCTAAATAGGCTACCTGTTTAGATCTTCGCTCTTTCACTTACCTTCCTCTACTAGACTCTTCTCTATTCTCCCCTCCGAATTTATATATATTATAAATTTTGGTGTTAGGAGACTACTTATTTCTTTCTATTGCCCTTCTTAGCTATTATTCCCTTAGATAAAGATGGTCAAAATAAAGGACCCTAAGAAATTTGTTAAAAGGGCTCGATAAAAAAGGGTCTGACTCTGAGAAGAATACATTTTATATTAACAGCTCTAAAGTTCAAAGCCATATAGGGCCTCTAAGGCCCTGTTTCGCACGGCCGCACGGTTTCATTTACTAGTATTCGTTTACTAGTATTTGGATATTACGAATACCAGTATTTGTATACTAGCAACCGCTTTAATTTAAGTGTTTCGCAAAATCTGAATACTCAGTAATTGTCGTAATTACGGAGGTTTCAGCTTCATCTCCGGCGTCTCCGCTAGCGTGTGTAGCCCCTGTTTTCAGCCTCACTAATTTCCTGCTTCTCCCTCCCTAATAATTAGTGATTACTCCCTATAATTATAGCATCTCAAAGCCTAGAATTTTTCATCGCTATATAGAAAAGTAATTAATAAAAGAATTGCGCATTATATTACTTACTACTAAATAAATTAATATGAGATATATTCTACTAGAATCGCAAAATGTGAAGCTTTAGAAAGAATTTATGCCCTAGAGAGGCCTATAAAGGTAGCAAAAGCTAGTATTCAAATACTCAGTATCCATAGAACCACCTACCATAGGTGGTTCTGTGGATGCTGAGATTAGTATGGGAGCGAATACTAGTATTTGAATACTAGCAACTATTACTAGTAAATAAAAATTACAGAAACACTTATTTTCCTAATATTCAAATACTGGTATTTGAAAACTGACAAATACCAGTATTCGCGGGTTGCGAAACAGGGCCTAACTCGAAGGGCTTATTGGAGGCAAGGGGACAACTTTAACTAGTGAGTTACATCCTCTTTACCGCAGGTAGTTCTTAACCTAATAAATAGATTCGCTAAAGCAAAGTCTAGTGCTAACCCCGAGAATGTGGACCCGCTAAAGAATTCTTACAGCATCTCGCCAACGACCTCGAGTCCTCGAAAGGATTTGTGCAGCATTACGGCTATACAATGTCGACTTCTATGCTCTCAAACTGCTGGAAATACCTCATGCCGGCTCCATCCCCAGCAACCGACGCCCAGACACCCACTCGAACGTATTTATCAGCCTCGCGTGTTGGATGTAAGAGAAGCCCGTACACATTCCTGTGTGGAATTTGAGAGCAGCCGCTAGATAGATTGCTAGAGTCGAGAGAAGGTGCGCTAGCGTTACTACTCTTCTCATCGCTAATGTTGCGTGGGAATTGTTCATGATTGAGCGCTACACATGCTTTCGTCAGAAACGTAAGCTGCTGTTGTATTCACAATCGTATTTTCTTGTTGAAGGGCTGCGAGGAGCAAGATGCTTACCTGGGGTTGGATTGTCTGAAGCTGAATTATCGGAAACTGTGTCCCCTGGAGAGGAATGTCCACACGAGCATTCGAAATTGATTGTCCTCTGCAACTGATGCAGCAGAGTTCGCCAAGACTCAGACCCTTCAGTGCTAACAAGCATTAACATGCGTAACTTTCTTCGAGGGTACGCTTTGCTCTTAGGCCAGCTATCCAGGTTGCAGTATGCAATAATGCATCCTTCGTCCTCGAAGTACCATAACCCTCGGTTGCAAGGAAGGGGACTAATATCCGATGGTACTCTTGCAAGTCGTCCTCGTATTCGTATCAGACCGTCCTGGATCATTCCAAAGGGATCCTGACCAGCCGGAGTTGTCTGTGCCTCGATAACAATGCTTTCTGCTGATGTTTTATCTCTGGAAACCCCAGACTCGGAAAAATGAAATCCCCTGTCAAGCCGGACACCGATCAACCTGATAGGGCTCCACGATGGCGCGATATATGGACTGGGAAAACACAATTTATCGACCAGTTCCTGCAGCTCCATATTGTATTCGGTGGCCCAGGGATGATAGGGACACCACATTAATGCATATGGAAGGTCTCTCTTCCATAGTCCTGCGAGATACGTGTCGCCGGATTGATCTGAAGCTGCTTTTGCCATGCCTGAAATTCCTGGTAATTTGTCTTGTATTTTTGTATAATTTCTCTTTCCGTAGTCCCGCAAAACCTGGTTGTCCCACATGTCATGGCTGAGTGGGTATTTATCCATTAACGACCTTCCCAATCGAAGTGGAGATGTTGGCACCGCTGCCTTGCAATATCCAGTCTCAGAGGTCACAATATTATCGCACTGGAAATTTATCATGAACTCTCCAAAAAGCAATTTCCGGGACGACATTTTAGACTCTTGAAGAGTCCATCCTCGGCTGGCCCAAACTGAATGGTCTTCGTCCAAAGCTGGCCAGCCAAAGAGAGCCCAGCGTTTGCAGGTACCGGATGCAACTAAACTGTACTGACCAACAATGCTCGGGCATAAGTGCGATGTGAAAGGGATCGAAATATGCCTTCGATCTCTTCTGAGAAAGCCCTCACGGCATGATGTTGAGCTCAGGGTACAAATCGTCACAAGAGCGTGGCTATAGACATGAGACATTAGGGCACTCTCTCTCTCCCAGTCGGTGATATCATCCTGTATAATGCACAAAGAGTCAATCCATAGATATTGGATTGACAAAGATCTGCAAACCTGGATGGCGTCTCGTAGAACGGGGGGCATCAAACTTTCTTTGATCCCACCTTTTCGAGCCTCCAGGCTGTCTTTGTTTGTGCAAAGCTGCGATTCTCCATCGCTTGGTGAGCCCCAACAGTAACTGAGTGCCGCGTAATTAAAACTTTTGATATCGGTGGAGAGACGCGCTATTGTTTCTGAAGTAACAATCAGACGGACGTAGTCAGAATATGGCTCTGGCTCAAGATATAGAACGCGAGTAGGGATGAAAGCGGTTATTTTAGAGTGATAACACTCGGACGTGCATTTGTTCACAGACTGCTTCATAAATCGAATGTTTTCTTCGCATAGCACTTGCTCTCTTCGAAGTCGGGGGATTTGTAGCCACGAAGCGACGGTAACTGCGCACACAAAAGTCAGGTTAGCCTTGCTTTTGGATAATTTATATACCTGGCGCACTTGTGAAAACCTCACCATCGTCAGTTTCAAGAGCAAATATGACGCAATCGCGTGATGATATATCTGGTGGAGCAGAGGCGGGCGGTATAGATGGAATATCGGGACGCCATTTCAATTCTACCACCAAAGCCGCGAGTCCTAGCCCCTCAAAATCTTCGTTTCCCCAGTGGTAGGCCAGTCGAATATTAACGTAACCATGATAGTCGTATTTGGCCCGAGTGATCTCATGTCGTAAAGCAGAGCAGAAAACACAGCCGCGATCTGCACTCTGTTGCAAGCAGAACAAGTTCGGCAAGATGTCAACGATTTCGTAGTCAAGCGGAATTTTTATTCCATACTCGATTTGGGTTGGCGAAATGCTTAAAGACACCGGAGAGCCATCCTCCTTCACGAGATAAGGCTCGAGGCATGTATCGCAAAATTGGATGACCGAACATGTTTCACATAGTTTCGTGTCCATTATGTTTGAATTGTTGTAGGCTCTATTTTGTTCCTGCGTTTATCGTATTAAGATGTGGAGGAAAAGCGACAACGAACTCGACCACCGATATCAATTTTTAGGCAGAAGTTCTTCATATTGCACGTGGACGCAAAGCCAACGTGCTGTGATTCCTGATCATGCTTTTGTACGTAATCTAGTATACACGTGGAATCACGTAAGCTCGTGCGAGCTTAGTTTAGAATTAGTTCGTGACCTATTAAAGGCCACGAACGCACAGGAATAGAAAGGCACGTCCTTTTTACCCTTTTCTAATCACAGTGCCGACTACGTCCTCAGGCTGCAATACTGTATGACAAAGAACCGACTAACCAGAATTATTCTAGTGGTAATCCCGCCATAGCATTTCAGCCACCCATTTGCCGCCTCGCCGACCTCACTCCCGGGCTCCAATTCGAGATCTTCCCTCCTACTCCGAACATGTCTCTTCAACCTACCTCGGCCTCATCTGCAAAGCACTCGCGGTTGGCATCAGACGGACTGACGAAGACATCATTCAAAGGGAGTACGAGAAGAACAGCCATTCCCACGCCATGCAACACCCGTCAATCCCGCAGCTCACCCCTCCCAGATCGTCTCCCAGTATCTCTCGTCTCTCAACACCTCCAACAAATACTACTATCACGAAGGAAAACACCGTCAACTCACAATCACCCACGAAGCCTGGATAGATGGACGAAATCGTATACGGACTTGTATTCGTTCCTTTGCTCTCGTCGCTCTCGTCTATGTAGGTATCCAACCCATCCAACATGCATGCAACGCCAACGTCCGGCTTGGTATCCTGTATTCTGACATGCCATCCATTGTTCCCATTTCATTTGGCCCATCCGTCTATCACCCCGACTCCCATCCAACCATAAACGCCCTAAATGCAATGCCCCTCCATTCCCCGCCACAAACACCAACCATGCACTCACCCCCTCCCCTCATTTCACTTCACAACCATATCTCACTCTGCACTCAAGACTCGCAAGCCTGTCATCCACTCCCACTCCCACTCCCACCACTCCCCTCACCCCCGCGTCCCTCTCGCTCACGATTAGCAACCCAGTTGTCGATAATCTTGCCCACCTCCTTGAACGCAACCGGCTTCGTCATGAAAAGATCAATACCCACCCTCAACGCCTCAGACTGATCCTCAATGCTGCTCCTGCCCGTGAAAGCGATGACGAGCGCCGGATTCCTGCCTCCACCTGTTACATGTGGCTGAGCAGGGTCGGCTGCGACTTTATTCTGTCGCGCTTCTTCGATGGCTCGAATCTGTCGTGTGGCACCGAAGCCGTCGAGGACCGGCATCGTGATATCCATGAACACGACGTCGTACCCCTGCTCGCCCCTGCTCTCAAACCGCTTCACGGCTTCCAGGCCGTCGCTCGCTTCATCGATGACCTCGTAGTTTCTCCGCTTGAGATACGTACTCAGCAGCCGGAGGTTGATCTGGTTATCATCGACCAGGAGCATGGTTGGGATCTTCTTTTTCGAAGTCTTGGGATTGGAGGCTAGGGAGGCATTTTCCATGGCAGCGAGGGTGAGGGATGCAGGTTGAGCAGCGTTTTCGGCGACTGGGGATAGGGTAGCCTTGTCTGCGGGCATTGAGATTGATTTTGGCATGCTGGGCTTTGTGTCAGGCGCTGGGGGAAAGGGGAATTCGGCATGCTTTTCGACAATTGCGCTGGGCGTTGGGCTCTCAATTGCCTTTCGTGCGTTCGCGCTATCGGCTGCCATGCGGGTGTTGTCAAGGACTTCTCCTCCGCGAGGGCTTAGAGAGAGTTCTTCGAAGACGTTGCTCAGGTCACTGCTTTCCGGTTGCGAAGTGGGACCATCCAGGCCTGGCGTGACGGTGCCGGATTCGCCTTCCAGACATTGTGTGATGGCTTTAGCGAGCTTGAGGGGACCGACTGGTTTGGCGACGAACCCTACGTTGCATTGACTGGCTGAGCTGAGGCTGCGATCGAATCTTGAGCTATGTGAGCAGAGAACAATGATCGATGGAGTGCTCTTGTGGAGGCTAATGTATTTCTCGACCAGCGTCGAGATCGCCGTCCGACTTCCTTCGTTCGAGATGATAATGTTGGCTTTTTGGCCAAGTGGAACAATCCTCAACCCATACCAGTTAACCAAGAAGGTAGCGATCGAAGCCTTCAGTATCTTACTCATTTCGCGGACAATGGGGTCCTTTGTATTAATATCGAAGCCATGGAGGACAACTCTCTGACCTCTGACTCGGGCACGAAGTTCTATAATTGCTTCATCTGTTTCTCGAGGAACGGACATTACGGACTTCGTAGTACTAGAAGAGGAGTCGGTAGTTCGTGGCATTTCGCGGAGGAGAGGAAGTGTAACCCGGACCTCTATTGTTTTAGGATTAGTTACGAAATCACTATGAGAAGAGCATAACTTACGGGTACCGCGTCCAACTTCACTGTCGATTGTAATCTCCCCTTCCAGTAATGACACGATTTTCCGAACAATAGACAAACCAAGACCTGTACCACTTGACAAGGAATTCTCTTGCGCAAAAGGCATGAAGAGTTTCGACCTCAAGAAGTCCGCTGAGATACCCTTTCCGGTGTCTGTTACAGTAAGCGTCACCAAAGACCTCGGGACAGCATCAATGCTGCCTTGTGATCCGGAAGTGCCAGGTAAATCTTCCATGTCAGTGGAATCAAGTTTGATCCGAACATAACCATGTGAAGTATATTTGAGAGCATTGCCGAGCAAGTTCATAATGAGTCTCCGCAACGCTCCGGGCTGGGTTGTGAAATGGTAATTCTGGAGGTCGACATCGAGAATAACTGCCACTCCCGAGGGCGGGGCTTGTCCAGGGCCCATTAATTGATCTGGTGCTGCGATGAGATTTCTTGGATCAGACATCTTTCCGCGAGCATCAGGTACCATATCGAATGATTGAGCTGTGATATTTTGGAAGACGTGACCGGCGAACACGCTTTCCACAACCTCTTCGCAGATGACAGAGATATCAACATCTTGGAACAAATTGAGCATCGGAAGGTCAGATTGCCGTAGAGAAAGAGAGCCGCCGCGGGATGCCGTTGGTCGCCGGCCGTCCCGTTTGTTTTTTCGCCAATTCTTTTCGAAATGGTTGATCTTTGAGTAATCGAGGATATGGTTCTAAGAAATTAGCGCTGATGAATGGAAGAAAACGACATCAGAAGATCTCACAATGGTATCAAGCAATGTCCTTCCACAACTATCAATGGTCTCAACGAGTCTACTTTCCCATCCGGTTGTGACCTCCTCCAAGAATTCAGCACTGGCAAGAATTCCATGAAGCGGCGATCGCAGCTCATGCGAGATACTTCCAATAAAGTCACCCTTCTTTTGGTCTGCGATTTCGGTGTCGATACGTGACCACTCAGCCATGACCGAGTTGCCAAAGGCAGTCAGGAACGCCAGTTCGCTTTGCTTTGATAGAATCCTAGTCGGCTCTGTAGACCAAACAAAGCAGCCGCTAAGCCAGCGAGAACGCCCTGCATCCCAAAGAGGAACGAAAAGCAGTTGACGGACACCCGGGAAATGCTTCGCCAGAAATCTGGCATCA
This sequence comes from Hyaloscypha sp. PMI_1271, assembly GCA_021399465.1. Lineage (NCBI taxonomy): Eukaryota > Fungi > Ascomycota > Leotiomycetes > Helotiales > Hyaloscyphaceae > Hyaloscypha > Hyaloscypha sp. PMI_1271. The sequence goes on from JAJTUS010000081.1 coordinate 52,901, forward strand.
GACTTCGCTTTTTGACTCCGAACCTTACGTCGATGGCTGTCGTTTCGCCGTTGATCTAGGTCTCGATTTGAGCGCTTGTATGTTTCATCCTCGGAAGATGATGAGACTGCTCCGTCAGAATCAAAAGTCCATAGTTTCCCTCGAGAATACCGGCGTAGTAGAGTATGCAAGGACGTCTCTTCAAAGGGAGTAAACGATTCCGGTCCCGGGAGCGCATCGCCGTGAATAGAAGAGGCATCCGCGGTTGAAAACCCTAGAATTTCAACGGTCTTACCTGAATCTTTCGTCGATCGTGAGAACATCCCCTCGCCCAGCCCCGGTGGACTGCTTTGGGCCGGGGAGGTGGGAGGATTGATCTTGGTCTCTTCATCAGAGATTTGCTCGCCCGAAGAAGGTTGGTCGTCGCCGCTGGCGTGGCTGCTATCAGCTAGACTGTCTGCTTGACTATCCTCTCGCACAAATCCTGAGCTGGGATCCTGCTTTCCGGCATTGCTGCTGAATCCCGTTTGGGCATCATAGAACACAGCGCCACCATCCACTTCAAATGCTTCTCGGATAAGATTTGCGGCACGTGAGAACAACAATCGCAGCGACGACGTCTCGGAAGCATCATCCCCAGCGGGGGTCAATCTATCCTGGGTGTCATTGGGTGATGACACGCTCACACTCGTACCACCGAATGAGGTTGGCTGGGAGACGGGTTCAAATTCGGGCCGAGTGCTCGTGGTTTCGGTTTGGGGAGTGTGGACTTGGGATTCCATGATCGCCTCCTCCGTCTTTAAAAGCGCAGCCGAGTACTCCCTCTCCTTTCTTTCAATGCTGGCCACAGATCCAATGGCGGAGGCGATAGAGTTTGTCCCTTTAGACTTTGTTCTCGTGATACTGGGCTCTTCAAATTGGCCAGCAATCCGTGTGCCTTCATTATCTTCAGCCTCCATATCTGCTTCGGCTAGTTCTGCACGCCCCTCGACAAACGATGCAAGACCCCGGCTCATCTTCATTCCCCGTCGATGCTCCTCTACCTCTCTCGCCATCTCCATATGTTTCATGATTGTCACCGCCATTGTCCCCATGAAGTGTATCTTTTCTCGGCTCAAGGGAAGCCCGGCTCGGTCATCGACGACGAAAAGGCTTCCAATTGGGATCCCTCGCTTGGTTATCAGTGGCACGCCGGCATAGAACTTGAGGAATGGATCCCCGGTAACGAACGGCAGGGTATTGAAGCGCTCATCCTGGCTCAAGTCCTCGACAATAAAACATGGGTAGTCTCCGGGCTTGGTAGGAGCAACTGTAATTGTTCTGCGTCATTTAGTAGCGACCCCCTGCTGCAAGATGGAGATGGCTTTCTCACCTTTCGCACAATCGGCCAGCTTTGGCTACACTGCCGCAACCCATCCAGATGTCATCTCCGGGCTCATGTCTGGAGTTGTCCGCAAGATCCACGGTCTTGGTGCTCTCGGCAATGAAGTATTGCGTCTCCGCATCAATGACGCTGCAAACAATTAGAATGTTCCCAGACTTGGTGAAGTATTACCAACCTTATCATCGCTCTCTGGGCTCCTGTCCTCCATGATGTCAGTTGACAGAAGGCGGTGAGTGCTGTGTCGGGAGAAGAGATCTTGGACGAGGTCACCTCTGACTTAACCTTGAGGTCCCGAGTCGGCTCATCGTCTTCTGGAGCCGGGGGCGGGGCAGGGAAGCACGTGTCAGCGTTGATGGGAGCGTTGGGTTGGTAGTATCTGCAAAGGGGCTATGTCAGTATTGTGGAAGCAAGCCCAGGAGTGCTGGAACACATCTGTCAAGTAGAGAAATACATACTTGTACAGCTCTCTTGCCCGGGCGCTGTCAGTAATCCCCTCCTGATGCGACAGGGCGATGGTGGCTTCCACGGGCGCCATCGGCCCTTAGAGGTCTCCTGTTGGGAGCCAGTTCTTCTGCTGTAAGGGGGCGATTGCAATGCGGAAGTCTGTCTGACAGGGCTCTACTTAGCGGACAAACAGGGACGCGTTCTGTCTGGGTTGTAGAGTGTCAGGGCAGAAATAAACATAGATCATCTAGGTCGGGGAGTGGGAAAACGTCAGATCCGGCTCTGCTACAGTAGCTGCACTTCAAGAGAGTCTGTGTGCAGGGCAAAGGGCAGAGGGCAGAGGGCAGAGGGCAAAAGTCAACAGAGATTTGCGGACGGCCACAAGCAGATCCGTTCGGGATAGGCGCACGGCAAGAAGAAGGGTTGGGAAGCAAGAAGAAGGAGAAGCGTGATTTGATGGATCTGGGACTGTGACTGTGACCGTGACCGGGACACTGGGGGAGGGAGTGGCAGGAAGAAAGATGGATTGTTTGACGCCTCCAAGGATCGGCGCCATCTACGTCATTGGCGAAGCGAGACAGGCAAAGGGTCCTGCAAGGCAAAGGGGGATAAAGCTGCAGCCGCGAAAGATCACAGCGGGCCAAACTCTATATACATATAATATACAACATGCTGTATCTCTTTGTGTGCGTGCACAATATACATGCAGGTGGACGGACGTAATCTTACGATAATGATGACCCGGTGGCAGCAAAAGGGGACTCAGGGGAGGGGAGGCGAGGAGAGCCCGGCCAGGCTGAGGCACACATATTACTATGGGTACATCTACCAATGGCCAACAGGACAGTACTGTACAGCACAGTGTAGTGCAGTCTTGCAGCCAAGAAATCCCAGTTTTCCAATGAGGCGCTTTTTCGGCGCAGATCCCTTTCTCCCCGCTCCCAATAGTACAGTACGTAGTACTTTAGTACCCCACGCTGGGTGGGTGAGTTGCCGCTTGCTGCCTTTGCAGTGTTTGTGCAACAAGGGGTGCGTTGGGTTGGGTTGGCAGATGTTTTCCGTTTGTCGCTTGAACAGCGAGATGAGGTTGCAGTGAGCTTGTAGATTCCCTCCTCTTCCTTTCTGCCAAAACGGGGACTCGGACTCGGACTCGGACTCGGACTGACCGGGACTGACTGGGAACTGGGACTCGGCTGGAACGCAGCGCCTGCTTCATACTGTCTAAATAGACTTTACCCAACCAAGCATTTGACTCTTTGAGTAAACGAGAAAACAAGCTTCAATGACACCACATGAGACGGTCAACCTTCAAGCACTCGCTCCCACGTGGGGGCAGGACATTCTGACGTTTAACGCCTGGATGTGAAGGCATCTCTGCCGCTGCCCGCTGCCGCAAAAGGTGGAATGGAGTTATGGAAGTGCAGTCGAAGTGCAGTCAGTGGCAGTGCTGTGGAGATCCCATCCGAGCCTATCTCCTTAACTCCGCTGACGAATCGACGGGTGCCGCCTCCTCAATTACATCGACAGTCGACAACGCGCTTTGAAGGCTCAATATCACGCCCTCCGCTCAAAATCCCCTTCCCCAGAATCAAAGAAACGGAGTTCGAGACATCAGATTAATTCTCCCGGCAGCCAGAAGCCCCAGACCCAAGAATAAGGAAGCAGGAAATATCGTTTCTGCTCCCCCGCCCCGAAAGCTCGTCAGCAACTTTTTCCGCCGACCTTGATCCACCCTTCAGCCCTATGCGATTGTAGAACTTCGCAATGGAGACCTCTACCGACCAATCTCCGAGATCGATCAGTCCTCTCAAGGCCCCGCGGAAGAGGAAGAGGATTGTCATCTCCTGCACGGAATGCCATCGACGGAAACAAAAGGTACTTGGCACCTACCCAGACCGAGCACTCTGCTGACATTGCAGTGCGATCGCGCATCGCCGTGCTCGAATTGTGTTGTCAGGAACAAGCAATCCCTCTGCCACTACGAGAACGAATCTGCGAGGAAGCAGCAGCTGCTGGAGGAGAGCATTGATAGATCTGCTGAGGACGGCGGGGTATACAGTGTCATCAAACCAGCAGAGTCAAACACCGCGGCACAATTCAGTGCGTTTGGTTATGCGAAGTCGAACGGGAACAACAACACCACGCTCGGCATATTCAAGAAGATTGAAGACAACGATACCAACAGCGCTCTGATATCGAGCTTGCATTCGACCTCAGGTGATCATAGCGGGTTGCGAGAGGAGTACAAAAGTCTGATCAGACAGCTCCCTGCGAAACCGTTTATCGAGCAATTGGTTGCAACCTACTTCCAGGAGGTCAATCTGCAATATTACCCCTTGGACGAGGGCATATTTAGAGATCTGTTGAGGAGCTGGAATAACCTTTCTTACTCCGCGCTCAATAAAGGACCTCTGGAGCTGTCGGGTGATCTACAATTCTTCCCTGGCCTGCTGTTCCAAATCTTGGCATTGGCTCTGCAATTCCAGCCTCCCGACTATGACCCGAGTCTCGACTCACTCAAATATGCAGCCGCAATGTCCCTGGACGACCTGGCGACGGATTACAGCAAATCGGGCAGCCAAATACTTTGTCTGCTTGGAAAGCGCAACACGACACTGGTCGCAGTACAAGCTGGGTTTCTGCGGACACAATTCATGAAGAACTGCGGGCTTGTTCCTGAGAGTTGGCACAACCTCTCTCAGACGATTCGAGACGCACAAGAAATCGGTTTACACAAAGAAGTCTTCGATTACAGGCGGAAGCCGGAAACAACACCGGAGGAGGTCCTGGAGAACTTGTGGTTTGAACAGCTCCGCCGGCGGGTGTGGATGCTCCTTTCGCTATGGGATATACACATGGCGGTGGTGCTTGGACGGCCAACAACAATCGATAGTCGAGACGCAAAGCCAACCTTCCCAATCGATGCTCCTATACCCAAGAATCGAAGGGAGGTAGCACCAGCACCACGAACAGACAACGACCCTCCAACTCCCTTGACGATGCTTCTTTGGAACGTTGAAGTTGTAGCACCCCTGTGGGACATCTTCAATCTAGAGAAGGAAGATCCTCGCCAAAACAATATCGCAAAAGTTGAAAAAATGCACGAACTTCTCGGCCAAATAAACATGCACTGCCCCCCATTTTTCCGACATCAAAACCCAGACACCACATTCGACCACCTCCCCGAATGCAGTTGGCTCCCGGCATCACGCCAATACTTCCGTAACGCAACAAACTTCACAATAATGGCCCTCCACCGACCCTACATCTTCACCAACCCCTCATCTCGCACCGCAGCCCTGAAAGCCGGTCTCGAGATCCTGCGAGCTCAACGCACATACTTCAACCTGATCAAGGTAAATCATTACAAGATGTTCGCTCTTGTTCTTAACACCTTCGATGCCATCATCCTCTGCTCGGCAATCTACATCTTACACCCATGCGAGAATGGCGAAGATCTAGACGACGTTTTGCAGCATTTCAACTTCTGCATGGAGCGCTTCGAGACAATATCCCCGAGAAATAGCATGGCGAACGATGCACTCAGCGTTCTCAAAGCGATTCATGTGCGCTTAAAACGCGCTCTGGTTCAAGCAAAATATCCCGTTAATACTCTCCCAACACCTGCTCCGTCCTCAACTTCAGCGTCGAACTACGAATCCCCGCCTGAGCCGAGAATCAAGGATGAAATTCCTGCTAAGCCTTCGGTATACCCACCTCCTCCCGATGCTTCGCAGGAGCAGAAATCCGCAACAGGGACGCCCTACAACCTCCCTACAATCTCAAACCTCACGACCTCGGCCCTGCCTCCTTCAGCTCCCACACCCGGGACATCCAACGCCTGGGACGCCTTCTCAGCTCCTCTCCCTACCCCACTTCAAAATCAGAACTACGATTTCAGCTCCATAGCGCCACTACAGCCAATGCATGATCTGTTGTTCAACGACCTAGGGACCGTGGACGGAGGTGGAGGTCTAGATTTGGGCGGAGGCGCTGCTCTGGATCCTAAATGGAATGGGATGTATGGGGCTAGCGTGGGAGGAGAAGAGGGGGCTTGGCAGTTTGAGGGTGATTTTGGCAACGATAGTTTTTGGGGGTTTATGAATAGCTATCATCCTTGATTGGGCGCAGGTACGAGCGGTGGTATCGGCTCGGGGTATGTACATGAGACCAACGGCAGAGGGTAGAGGAGAGAAACGAGACATGGCTGGGAATTTACGAGTCTCGCTGTCCCAGGCGCCTGGTTTCTGTAAGACCTGCGGAGCAGGCCTCCGTGCTCAGGACGCAATATGATTGACGCAGTGTACATATGAGGAAAAGCAAAAGATCTTCAAGCGTGTCGAGCTATCAAGGGGTTGCGGAGTCGCTGTTTCCCGGTTCTGCCGCTTTTCTGAACGCCTCTGCCATTCCACTCTCGTTACCGATAGCCGCTTTCAATAGCAAGGATGGAAAAAAGGTGGGAAGCCAGGAAAGCCTTATGTTGCACAGCAGGACCTGTGTCTTATCCAAAAACTCCGGAAAAGGAAGGGCTCGTTTGCTTTTCTTCGTGGCTTCTTTGCCTGTCTCGAGTCCTCGACTAAACTTTCCACATCGACCTTCCCCCTTTTGGATTCCATGTCCCCCTTACTGGAAGTATCGGTATCTGCTTACTAATACCGAAAGACACTGAATCAAAATATTAGCCCCGCATCAAAAATCATCATGTGACTTTCACTTGGCCGTCGTCGTTGTCTTCTGTCACGGGAAAACGCAAGTCTTCCGGAATAATTGTCAGAAAGCTCGAGTGCACGCCCACGCTTCCACAAGATCTCATTTCATAGGAGGAAAAATCTCAAATAATTGGGGAAGCCAAAAGCTCATCTCGTCGTCCCTCTCCCAGCCTGGTCCGGGTAATTCGGCTAAATAGGGGGGCTCCGCTTCGCTTCTCCTCAACCTCACTTTACCCCACCACTACATCCCACATTTCTCACTCTCACTCTCATATGCTTATATCCCTCTTCACACACTCTCTTACTCTCACCCCCTCACCCAAAACTCCAGAGCCAACTCTCTCATCCCCAGCCCACCATGCCTCAAATCAGAAACCCCATCCTCCCAGGCTTCAACGCCGACCCCTCCATCCTCCTGCACAACGGCACCTACTACATCGCAACCAGCACCTTCGAGTGGTACCCAGGCGTGCAAATCCACTCCTCCACCGACCTCGCCAACTGGTCTCTCGTCACGCGGCCCCTATGCCGCGCCTCGCAGCTCGACATGCGAGGCAACCCGGACTCCTGCGGCGTCTGGGCGCCCTGCCTCTCCTTCGCCGACGGGCGCTTCTGGCTCGTGTACACGGACGTGAAGCGCAAAGATGGTTCCTTCAAGGACGCGCACAACTACATCGTGACGGCGCCGGCCATCACGGGGCCGTGGTCGGAAAGGATGCACGTCAACAGCAGCGGCTTCGATCCGAGCCTGTTCCACGATGCTGCGACGGGCAAGAAGTGGTTTGTGAACATGCTGCAGGACCACCGACGGCGACCGCGGAGCTTTGCCGGGATCGCGCTGCAGGAGTGGAGTCTTGAGAAAGGGCTGATCGGGCAGAGGAAGAATGTGTTTGCGGGCACGGAATTGGATCTCGTGGAGGGTCCGCACTTGTACAAGCGGAACGGGTATTTTTACCTGCTGACGGCGGAGGGTGGGACGGGGTATGATCATGCTTGTACTGTGGCGAGAAGTAAGGATATTTGGGGCCCGTATGAGCTGCATCCTGATAAGTATATCTTGAGTTCGAAAGATAGCCATTGGGCTGCGTTGCAGAGGGCGGGACATGGTGATATCGTCGAGACGCCGGAGGGGAAGACGTATCTTGTGCATTTGTCCGGGCGTCCTATCACGCAAAATCGCCGGTGCGTCTTAGGTCGCGAGACCTCGATCCAAGAGGCGGAGTGGAGGGACGACTGGCTGTACGTCAAGAACGGGCCCGTGCCGAGTCTGTTTGTCGATGTGCCGGGGACGCGGGATGAGAGCGTGTATTGGGCGGAGAAGAGGTATACGTTCGAGAGGGAACTGCATCAGGATTTCCAATGGCTGAGGACGCCGGAGCACGAGAGGATTTTCAAGATCTCGGACGACAGACTCGTCTTGATAGGGAGAGAATCCATCGGCTCCTGGTTCGAGCAAGCGCTCGTTGCGAGACGACAGACGCACTTCTCCTTCGACGCCGAAACAGTCATCGACTTTGCGCCCAGCGATGAGAGGCAGTTTGCGGGATTGACGGCTTATTACTGTCGATATAACTTCTTCTACCTCACCATCACCGCGCACAGCGACGGGGAGCGCGAGCTGCTCATCATGTCCTCGGAAGGCAGCTGGCCAGACGGCAAGCTTTCCTTCCCGATGCAGGATCCGGTCAAGATCCCGACGGCAGGGAAGGTCAAGCTGGCGCTAACGGTGAGGGGGGCCGAGGGGCAGTTCTGGTATGCGCTTGAGGGCCAGGAACTCGCGAAAATTGGCAAGAGATGGGATGCGAGTATTTTGAGCGACGAGTGTGGGGGCCATCACGCCCATGGCAGTTTTACGGGTGCTTTCGTCGGGGTGGCGGCGAGCGATTTGAACGGGCAGGCGAAGGAGGCGAAGTTTGATTACTTTGTGTACAGGCCGGTGAAGCATGAGACGGATCGGTATGAGATCTAGGGGGCGGGGCGCGGTCAAAATTGTAAATTCTTCTGTACAATAGCCGTTCACTCTAAAAGCTAGAAAGGGGACCAAAAAAGTTCGAACCTCAATCACTACTAATCAAAGCACTTTTAAATATTGAAAATGGAGGTTGTATTGTGGCATTTGCCTCTGCTTCTGGGAATATGTATATGGGGCACCCCCACCCCAGGAGGGTGATTGGGGTTTATTGGGGGCTAAAAATTACTTTTTAACTTCTTTAATTTAAAGAACTATTACTAATTCACATTTTATTTAAAAAAGAAATTTGAGTAGCGCTTAATTAGTGGTATAAGAAAATGAAGAAAATATTAAATTCTATTAATTTCTTATAAAATAAAATAAATTTAGTTCGTCCGAGCGCCTCTACTTTGGGTTTGTGGCCCCCAATCGGCAGCCTGATCGGCAGCCTAATCGACGCCTGGTGGGGTGTTTACATATTCCCGCATTTCCAAACACGCTCGTGTGAGCACTTTGAAAATTCTTCTACTTTGGCCGAATCATTACCGTCGAGGCACGCGACGTGATCACTAACGCATTCCTGGAGTAATAACTGTGAAGAAAGCAGCTATTTGGTCGCGTGCAGAACGGAACAAAGATGCCACGAACTGCTCATTCATCGAAGTCCGTCAAAGCGGCCGCCACGACAGCTTCTTCGAAGGCGCCAGCCAAGACTGTGGATAGAAAGCACCCTGCGACAACAGCTTTTTGTTAGTCCCCTCTCGCATGGTGTTGGTTGAAGGCCATCAAAATTGCTAACGCAACATAAACTGTTCAGCTTCGAAGCCCGCGCCGAGCAAAAAACGCAAGAGCGCCGATGAGCCCACCCCGGCTGCTGTTGCGAAAAGGCTAAAAGCCGATTCGGCAATCAATTCTGCTCCATCACGAACGTTGGACGTCTTTGTATTCGGTGGCGGCGAATCTGGTGAACTTGGGTTGGGCCCAAAGGAGATTGATGGAGAGCAACCTACCGATGTTCAGCATCCCCGCATCAATAGGCTTCTTGATGCCAAAACGGTTGGCGTCGTTCAGATTGCGGTAGGAGGTATGCACTGCGTAGCTCTAACTCAAGATCAGAAGATTTTGACGTGGGGTGTGAATGATAATGGCGCGCTTGGTCGAGATACAGATTTGGACTCAGAAGATGAGGATGAAGACAATGTCTTGAGCCCTAAGGAAAGCACACCTACCGCTATTCCGACAGACTCCTTTGGCAAGGGTGTGGAAGCCTTCGTTCGAGTTGCTGCAACTGATAGCGCTAGTTTTGCGCTTACACTTGATGGCTCTGTTTATGGTTGGGGAACATTCAGCGTAAGTACTTCTATTAATCCTATAGTTATAACTATATGTTGATAATATTAGGGAGATGATGGTATTATGGGCTTTTTTACAGCAGACGCCATTGAAGCTGTACAAAAGAAGGATAAAAAGAAGGAGTACCAGCGAAAGCCCGCTCGTATCCCTCAGTTAACGAAGATCAAATCCCTTGCTACAGGAACCAATCATGTCCTGGCCCTTGATAATAAAGGCAAAGTGTACGCTTGGGGCGCTGGCGGACAAGGCCAGCTTGGCCGCCGCATAGTACATCGAACTCGGTTTCAGGCCCTTACTCCTTGTCGATTCGGCCTACCACAAATCACCTACATTGCCTGTGGCGCATATCATAGCTTTGCTATTGACGCCAAGGGCCAAGTATACGCTTGGGGGTTGAACAATTTCGGACAGACAGGAATCGTGACTGGAGCTGGGGAGGACGATTCTTTTATTGAGAAGCCGACTGTTGTCGAGAATCTCAGGCCTTATAAGATCAGAGAGATCAAGGGTGGGAATCAGCATTCAATTGCTTGTACCGAAGATGGCAAGCTCTTAGTTTGGGGCCGTTGCGACTACGGTCAGGCAGGTATCAAGTTGGAAGACTTGCAACCAGAGGATCTTATCTCCGACAGCCGTGGCAATCCACGAATTCTACTGAAACCTACCATCATCCCAGACATCCAAGCAATTTTCGTCGCCGCTGCTATCGACAATTCTATCGCCATCACTACGGATGGCAAAGCATATTCTTGGGGCTACTCAGAGGGTTACCGGACCGGCCTTGGGACAGAGGAGCCTGTGAAGAGTCCTACACTTCTACAGGAGGGCGATGTGGATGGCAAGAGGCTTACCTTTGCAGGGTGTGGGGGACAGTTCTCTGTACTTGCTGGACCGGCCGAGAAATAAGGTCGTGTGATTGCTCCTCAACCGTTCCTCCCCCCTTGCTCATGTATAATTAGAGAGTTGAGTGCCGCAGTTTACATCGGCCTTAGGCGACCTATGCAACACCTCACTAATTTCACTGTACTGACTGGCTTATTAACCAGGCTGCCTCGCATAAAATACCAACTCGTGGCGCAACGAGTGTAACCACCCCCTCTTTCGCTGCTACAAAGAGCGAATAAAACGTGCACGATGCTTTACTGCACTCAGAATTACTCTTCAGTCCGAAATCGGTTCCATACTCCCTTCCCCTCTATGATGTGTTCTAAACACAAACAACGATCTCTCTCAACGACATCGACACAACAAACACCACAACCATGGCGTCGGTGTTGGCCAGGGACTTAGCTATCATGGCTGTCATCGCTGCAGTTGCATACATACTCTTCTCTATTGTCATCTACCGCGTCTACATCCACCCCCTCTCCAAATACCCCGGTCCATTCCTCTGGAAGATTTCTCGCCTCCCACAAACCTACTATCTCTTTCGTGGCACTCTCCCCTGGAAAATACACCAACTTCACGAGCAATACGGCCCTGTTGTCCGCTTGGCGCCTAATGAGCTCTCCTACACCACCGTTGACGCATGGCACGATATCTACACTCGACTACCAGATAGGAGCCAGCTCAAGAAGGATCTCAGTTTTGCGGTCTCCAGTGCCTCGAAGGCAGGTGTAAATGGTCCGATGTTCGAACTTGATGATGAGCAGCATGCTAGGTTGAGGTCTGTTTGCCTGCTTCTAATTTCCATATCTGAATTCATTCTTGCTGCTGACTCTGACATCTGTAGACGCAACATGTCCCACGCCTTCTCCTATGCCAACCTGCGTGAGCAAGAACCGATCATCATGAAGTACACAAACCAATTCATCGATCTCCTGAAGTCTCGAGCTGGCGAGCCCGTTGATCTCAGCGAGATCTTCAACTTCCTTACTTTCGATATCGCAGGGGATATGGTGTTTGGAGATTCCTTCAATTGCTTGACCAGCGCTACACTGCACGTATGTCCACCATATCCTGCCCTTTCTATCTAGAGAAGTAACGTTCTATAGCCGTGGATCAAATTCATCTTTGCCCGCGTCTCCGGCGCTGCTCTCATCGGCGCAGCCGCTAAGTTCTGGCCCTTTAGCGTCCTTTTCACCCCATTCATTGACAAGAATCTTTTAGAAGGAGACTTGAAGCACGCTGCCCTTTCTAAGGAACGACTTGACGCACGGCTGAAAATTGACGATGCTCGAGGAGACTTGTTTGTTCTTTCCTGTCCCTAACTACTCTCTCCCTACTAACAACCGTTGTCTTGCAGCACCACACACCTCTTAAGAAAGCTTAATGATCCCCACGGGATAAGCTATCCAGAACTCGTCGAAACCTCCCGCATGCTAATCGTTGGCGGCGCCGAAACAACAGCCACCTTGCTCACCGGTCTGCTGTACTATCTCCTCTCCTCCCAATCCCTCTTGACCACGAAAACTTGCATCTTCACCCTAACCGCAGCAATCCGCAAGCAACTCAGTTCACCTAGCGAAATCACCTTACCTTCTCTTGAAGCGAAAGACTTTGCGTATCTCTCCGCAAGCATCAACGAAGGCCTCCGCCTCTTCCCTCCACTTCCGGGCAATCTACGCAGAATCGTGCCTAAAGGCGGAAAGCTCGTCTCTGGTAATTGGGTCCCAGCAGGAACGTTAGTCGCCGTTGATATCCTGTCTGCGAATATGTATTCTGGTAACTTTCGGTATCCGGATGAGTTTCGGCCCGAACGGTGGTTCAAGGATACAAAGGGTTTTGAGGGCGATAAGTTGGGTGCTGTGAAGCCTGCGAGTCACTTCTCTCCTCTTCCCACCCCCTCCTGCACCACCTTTCGGAGTTGAAATTGGCATGAAATGAATCTGATTCGATTTCCCTCACAAAGTTCTCCTTCGGCCCACGCAACTGCATCGGCAAAGGTCTCGCGATCATGGAGATGAAGCTAATCCTGACAACACTCCTCTGGCACTTCGATATGGAGCTGGCAGAGGAGAGTAAGGGCTGGATGGACCGCGTTCGTGCTATCGGGTTCTTCGTGAAGCCCAAGCTGATGGTGAAGCTGAGAGAGAAGGAAGGTTCGGCCGAGGAGTTCCGTCAATGGGAGCTAGCACACGGTCTCGACAACGCTGCCCCGAGCGGAGCCAAGCTGGAAGTTGAGAGCTTGTAACGGGGTGATGCGTTGCATTGCAAGGAAGAAAGGTGTATTTGAGGATGAATTACACGTGGAAGAAGTGATCCATTGGCATTGTTGCTACGGTATTCAAACACATGGAATTGACCCATTCTCGATTGTGGCACGTGAATATAATGCATCTTGGCTATGCCGTCCTCAATTATTTAACTCCATCATAGAACATTTGAAAGCCACCTCAATCTTCCTGATCAGAGTCTAGCAGGAACAGCAACCTACAAAGTGCCACTCCATCTCTAGAACATCGGAAATGCATCCTCATTACCTAGCGTCTGCTAGGAACAACTAACTCCAAACTCCCACCCCATTTCGGTTGCTCCCTCCGTCTAAATATCTTAAGTTCTTCACAAACATCCTTCGTCTCTACCACCTCCGCCAAAGAACTCTTCCCACTCCCTGGCCCCCAGATGCTGCTCCTCCTGCTAACTGGACTCGTTGGCATCTTTTCATCCGCGAAGAACGAAAAGTCGCCTTGGCTTTGTGCCTGGAACTCATCCGCATCCTGATCTCCCGACACACTGGGCCCGACTTCATCCATCCCTGATCTCTCGTGTATGAATTCCAATCGCAGTTTTGTCAGACCGGGCAGGAGACGCGGGCTATGACGGGTTTTGCGGGGCCCGGATGTAGACGCTGAGAGGAGGGTGGCTTCTTGCTTGGCGCAGAGACGGAGGAATGTGGTAAGGCGGCTGATCGTGGGACCGGTGGACCTGAGCGGGATGTCGGTCAAAGTAAGAGACGAGAGACGGTAGTTGGATAAAGGGTTGAATGCAGCGGATTGGAATTCGAGATCCCCGAATTTCTCTGCTTTGTGTAAATGCTGGGGTGTATAGCCCATCTCGAGGCGACCTTGGACGATAGTCGGGATGCAAGTGACGACCGAGTGGTGGATGCGAAGATTCTCGATGCGGTCTGCCGTTTGGCGATCAAGGAGACGGGCCGTGTTAGGCTGTGCAAAGGGAGTGGTATGCGGGAGTTGGTAATCAACGTTTGGATTTGCCTTGACCGTGCCTACATCAAGGACTTGCAGGCGGTTGGTGGAGGAGAGGAGTTTATGGATCCCCTTTGATGTGAAGCGGTTGGATGAGAGGTAGAGGTGGGTCAGTCCCGTGCTCTTTCTCAGCGGGTCTCTCTGTGGGAGGACGAGCGACGAAGGGCCGCCGAAGTCGGCGTATCGTTTCATGTATGAAATGAAAGAGTCCGTCTTGTCGGGACGGGCGGGGACGGAGAGGTTGTAGGAGGGATAAGTGGGATCTGTTTCGTCCCGTAAGTCATATATTGGGGGGTCCTCGTACAGGATTTCGTCTGAATCGGGCGCAATTGCTGGGACAGGAGCCATCGGAGCGAAACACTCCTCTAGAAGGAAGTCAATCGTCTGATCCGTCAACGAATTTTGCCGGAGATCTAGACTCCACAGGCGTAACCGGGTGTGGAGGGCGTCAAATGGGAAACTCTGGTCTGTGAGCCGAAGCCCACACAGCTTGAGGATCCGAAGATTACTGAGAGAATGGAACGAAAGCAGCGAGTTCCAGGCCTGCGTGTTCGAGGTGTTCGAGAGATCCAGGTACATCACATTGTAGAGAACAGGTGTTGAGACGAAAAGGTTGTAGTCCAACTGGGGGATGCAGGCGGACGAAAATAGCAGGAGCTTGTTGTTTTCATCAGGCTCTCTGGCTTCAACGGGTTGCTGGGTATCGTAGTCAAATTTTCCCGTGTTGTCGATGACAAGGAATCGGACATTCTCGAAGAACGGAACGAATCTAAATATGTATTTAGGAGTCGTGACTTGGCTGAAATTAGCATGGTCTTGTGGGAAACGCCTCTCCAACGCTTTGAGTGGTCGAAAGTCCAGAGTGAGAACACATTTACGACGAGCTACGGGAAGAGTACTCGAGCGGGTGAAGAAAAGATGGGTGTTGGCTATGCAAGGTATCAGCAAATGCTGTGAATGAGAGGGAGTCCTTACCAAACGGATTACGTGTGTCAGCAGCCAGCTTGATAGGATCGCTCCAAAGCTGGGCGGCGAAGATCGAGTACCACTCTTTGCAGGCAAGAGACGCAGCTAATAGCGAGGATCGGCCGAGATACGGAGCCACAAACGTGAGCTTGTTCGGTCCCTTGACTGTAGATTCGTAGGTAGGTAGAGACATGGCAGCAGAGATCTCGCTGCGCAAGGGGATACAAGCACAATACTGTTGATTGTTCTAAAGGTCGAATGGTCGATGATCGAATCTTAAGAGCTCTGTCTGGCCGTGAGTGGCAGAAGCAAAGGAGGTATAGTCGTGTCGTTGTCGAGGAGAGTGACTTGGTGAGATCGAAAATATAATACGGCTCGGCGTTGTGAAGTTTCCACTCCACCGTGACCCGCGACTGACGCAAAATTGACAAAGAAGAGTCTTTCTTATCAAAAAAGTTCCCTCACTTAATCAAAGGACAATTACAACACCTAGCCCCTTTCAGGTTATTGTACCGAAGGACGTCTGATCAATCAAACAATCCGTCCTGCCAATCTACGAAAAGGAAGTCGAGCATTTACCTCGATGAGTGGCTGATCAGTCAGAGAGCGGGACCTCGATGTTGGGAAATGGTTTTGGTCTGCCTTTTCTGGGATCCGCCGCATATTCAAAGTCGCCGAAGTCTTTGGCCAATACTCTGGGCGGATCAAGATCAAGAGATGCAAGATACGAGAGTGAGGGGCTGGGTTGCTGGGATTGCTGCGCGCCCTTCTCGAGAATCTTTGGCCTAGAACTCAAGCCTCGTTGGAGCACCACGAAAGTACAGGGTCGATACAAAACAATGGGGGTCAAAGGCCAGCGAGATCTAGTACATCTAAAATCAGCTACATTCCTACAATCAAGGACCCCACAAACCGCCGACACTCGACACTCCCAACTTGTATGGGCCACCCGTGGGACAGAAACGGACTGGAATGTTGATAAGAACAGCTTCGAGAATCGAGAAGTTGGCAGTGTACCAAAGCAGAAGAGGCAAGGGGATGGACATGACATACCAACGTTGGTGCGAAGACGGGGCTGGATCCCGGAATGCTGCTGCTCAGGAAAGCTCCCGTGAATGTTCCAAAAAGTGCAAAATCACACCCTATGTACCCCGAAGCGTTTCTTGAACCTCGAAACTACTTTCCAGTCGCCTACGCAGCCTTCTTCTTCACTGTCACGAGCTGGCAGAGTCCGCCGTCCTAGCATTCCCGGCAGTGCAGCCTGCACACAGCAAACATCAAACTCTCGCTCTCTCTGTCTTCAAGCTTCAGCTCGCGGCCTCTCCCTTATCTATATCTCTCAATCAAACTCATTCGATATTCGCGCACACAAAATCGAAAGAGGCTGTGATCTTGGTCTATCGTCATGGCTGTGCTGCTCATGATTGATCATCCGGCAGGAGCCGTCGTCATGGCGCCCGAGATGCCGGAGCCAATGAAACGGCCTTGTCATCCATGCCGCTTTTGGGAAGGTGGGGTGTTTCGGAGATATCTGGGAACGCCGACGACATGTTACCTCGATACCACAACGACAAGAGGGAGCTGCGAGGGTGAGGATTCAATGGGTGGAGAGGTTAGGAAATGTTAGAGATGAATGGGATGGAGGAGGATCCTGAGGATTTACAAGACGGTGAGAACTCGAAGAGGCGGAGTCCCACGAGCTGGACGATAGGCTGTTCTGCTGAGATGAGATGAGCTGGGACGTGTTTAAACAAAAATTGAGCTGCAGTCTGCCCAGGAGATTCGTTTGCTGGAATTTTCGAGAGAAACCGATGCATCATGCATGATCCTACCTTCAACAACCTCTTCTCTCCTCGCTCATGATTCCGACACTTCCTCAACCCCTTATGCCCGTGAACCGAGATCAAAGCGTTAAGCTCTTATACAACATCAGGTATCTGCTTGCTCAACAGGAGTGCGCACCGCGAGACGTAGCGCGAGTAGATGTAACGGACGGTGGAACTAACCCGGAAAACGACCACGAGGGTCGAAGAGAGGTTCATTCGCACTACTAAGCGTTATGACGGCTCCGGCCAAAGCGGGTGAAGATCAAGCAGAAGCCCGTGACCTCAGAACGGGCAGCGACACAAGATCCGCCAACCTCGGGGTTCGCAGAGGATAGGACGACAGTGAAGGAAACCAAAGTGGGGACTGGTCCACCGTTCGTTATTAAGGAATAGTGAACGTAAGCTGGATTTAGACCGTCATGGTGAAGGTTTCAGGTTAGTTTTACCCTAACAATGATCGCGACGAGAAATTTCCAGAATTGGATGACCACGTTTGGGAGCAGAATACAGACATTGGCAGCCTGTCAATTCAAGCCATGGACGGATCAAATGACCCCCAAATTGGCGCGTCGGATGTAGTAGACAAAGTTTCGACATGCTTTCTCTTCTATCCTGCAACGACCACGGGGTACCAAGGGGCTGGTAGGCCTGCTTGCTCAATGCCAGCTTTACAACACTGCTGCGGCGACGCCTACCTGGAAGAGAAGCGGGAGGTTAGGGGAAGTGACAAACATATCTTGTTGTCAGCTGCCAAATCCCCGCATGTGTCTACGAGAACGAGAGGACCTCTGGCTTCAAGCCATCTGCGACTTCCCGCTCGTTCGATAATCCGGATTCTGCCAACTGGCCCAAGGCCTCGTCCTTGACAGAGACAAATGCGGCCATGTATCTCTCTAAACTGATCAGATTGAGTGAAGCGCGATGGCAGAAATTGAGAGACTGCAAGGGCAGTTGTGTGGTGGTGATCCGGTTGACTTCACTTGATTGAGGACAACCTCTTTTTGTTCCGCCAGCCATTCCACTTGTGCAACGGAATTTGATGGCGACCCAACGAAAGAAGTTAGGAATCTGTTATTGCTCTCGAGGCGACGACCGGTCGTCATTAAAAGCCCCTGTTGATTGATCTCTGCTCGTTCATTGATGGGATAAAGCCAAGTGATCTTGAAAAGCTAGGCAGATTTACTTAATCCACAGCCTTGGTAGACCCCAGGGCTGCAATGTTGCCGCGAAGGCCCTGTCTTCGTGCTGTTGCCCTCGGCATCGAGGGTCGAGGAGCAAGAGCTAGGTCGTTCTGTCCTTGACGCCAGCAAGCTTTGCCCAGTTCCATCAGTGATTTTGGTCGGGCTCAGAAGCGTACAGTTCGGCGCGCTTCTAAAAGACGTCAAGCCGGGGGCTTTGCGGGCACGTATCTTTCTGCGGCTTCAAGGCACACCAGAGAATAGTCTACCGCTTGAAAATGTTTGTGCATTACCTTCAGTTGCCAGCCAGCACAGGTTGGGAGCGCAAGGAGGTAGGGATGGTAAACGCAAAGCCCTAATGTGATCAACGATTGCTAGGTTGGAAGTATGTGTCGTAGGTTGTAGCCTTTGTCTCCTCTTTCTTCGAACCAGATTCAAATATTGTGTATGTTTGCTCTAGCTTGTTGGATTGTTTCCAGGAAAGTTGCTGTTTCTGTAAAACGAGCCACCGACAATATGGCGATCTGGTAGTTCATCAAAGTTAGCAACAATTGCTCTCCTTTCGTGTCAAAGATCATTGATTAGTATCCCCACAATCCAGCCATTCTCGCCATTCCCTCGAGGCTACGCACGAGAGAGAGAGAAACCAGACCGAGGTTCGCCGGGGGGGGGGGGGGGGGGGGTTATTCTTACCAGCCAGATTGTCCTCCTACCCAAGCCTGCACCCCCTTGGTATGTCATCGTTCGCCTTCTTCAGACAAGAAGGCTCTTTGCCCCTCCCGAGCCGCTTCATAAATTTCTATTGGATTGCTGTTGTGTAGGAAGATCTATTGCTGTCGAAGTCAATCAAAGGTCCATTCCAATGTCAGGACCGCCGCCCGCGGCGTCACCCTGCAATACCCTGTCGCGGGTAATGGAGACTTACACCCTCGATTCCTTGCTTTCTACGGAAAATATTGAGCCCATTGACATCCCTCTTTGATGCTCTGATGCTTTCGCACTGGGTGGAGAAACCGTGGAGTGGTAGTGAGAAGAGTGGTGGAAGTGTGTTGAATTAAGTCGAGCCTCTCGAGTGAAACCGTTAAGACCACCGCCGCAAACGTCCACATGACATTCCTTCCTTCCAAGCCGCAATTGCACCGACTGCAGTGCGGCAGGTTACACTTAATATATTGACTGTCTTCGAAGCTCAGAGTGTTGCGACTAATAATTTTGAGGCTTACGCAAGGAAGCGAGACAGCCCTCTGTTGTGAAACCAAACTCCTTGCAGCGTCCATCTAGACCGCTAGTCAAATAAGGATTCGAGTCATCCTTGTGCATGCATATGCATATGCAAGCAAGCCAACCGTTACTACTGCATTCTTAGTGCTACTTGTGAAGCATTAAGATACTGCGGACCAGATCTTCATCATTGTTTCCCAATAAGCAGTGTGAACAAGAAATACTCAAGGTATTCATACTACTCATGAATATTCATGAGTAGTCTTGAATAGAATATAAGTAGCGTGAAACTCAAAAAATTTGAGTAGAGTAGAATATATATTCAT
Source organism: Hyaloscypha sp. PMI_1271 (assembly GCA_021399465.1). Classification (NCBI taxonomy): domain Eukaryota; kingdom Fungi; phylum Ascomycota; class Leotiomycetes; order Helotiales; family Hyaloscyphaceae; genus Hyaloscypha; species Hyaloscypha sp. PMI_1271. The sequence goes on from JAJTUS010000081.1 coordinate 72,386, forward strand.
GAATATTCATGAATAGCCACGTGATCTTAATAGATTACTATATATTTCATTTAAAAAAAAAGAACTAAGGTACCTATTAAGTAGCTTTATATAAGCTAAGCTAGTACTTATATAAGACTACTTAAATACTAATCTTCTATAATAATAAACTAATTATCCTCCTTAGAATTTTGTTTTTTTCTCCTTTCTCCCCTTACTATTATTAATAAGTTCTTAAGTCAAGGTAATCCTAGAAGTATTATTAAGGGTTCGGTTCGCTTACTAAGCGTAGCCACCCCACCTGATTAGGTGGCGAGGTGGCGCTAGAGTGAGACTGCCGGGAGCTTTGCTAAATAGGGCTAGCTTAGGACGTGCGCGCGTCACGTGCACACTACTTAAAGTATTCATGAATATTCATGAATACCTTAATTAGAATATGAGTAGAATATAAGTAGTGGAAATATTTAATGAATAGAATATAAGTAGGGGCCACTACTCTACTCTACTCTATTCATTGTTCACACTGCCAATAAGGAAGTTTTTTTTTCCCCAATCCTGCTTCATCCTGCATTCACGCTTTTTCACAGCTTGACAATATCACACACTGCCATTGCTTTTTCAATTATTAATCGAAATAACCAGCAGTAGAACTTGGGAAGAACGACCTCCAAACATGTGAGAGTTGAAAAGTTAGAGAATATTAATAAAAAGTTATACACGAATTTTATTTCCATTAACAAGTACAGACCTAGAAGTTCCAAGTAAGCTACGAATACAATATGAACTTCCAATCCACACTTTTAGCGACACTGATATGCTGAATGGTTACAGATATTTCCCTAGCTTCGCATCGGAAATGCTATCGAACCTCTCCTATGCTCAATTCCTGGCTACCACGCTTGCAATGCACTGTACCTCCCCAAATGCCCAAAAGAAAAACAGACAACGGCACTACTGATACAGATGAAGCATAATGATGAAGTTGTTGGTAATATGAAAGCCGAGCTCTGAAAAGCCCCATCAATGCAAAATACAAGCCTAGGAGAACAGCCCCATGGTAAAATAGGGGCCGAAGTGGGGTCGCTTATTAGCGTTGACACGCAATGCGAACACGAAATATTCTTCTCTCCACCTTCCATCATCCATTTCATCATTAACAATGTTCATAGATGCATCCGTCATCCCAATCATGTTGCAGCATGATCTGTCGTGTATTCATGTATGTCATCGCTGCTGTGGTCTGAGATATCATGAATCGTGTTGGGCGGACCAGCTCAGTACCCAGATGGTCTGGCACGTGACCTCGTCGGGAGGCCAAGCTTCTCTGACTTGGTAGAAGACTTTCGGCTCATTCTATCATATACCTCCTGCGCCTCTGGGTAATAGGAAGTGCGTGAGGATTTCTTGTGTGGGGCGGTATGGAGTTTGATGTGCGATTTGAGGTTATCAGGTCGACCGAAAGGTCTCTGGCAGAATTCACATGGGTAGGAATCCTCTTGGGTATGTGTTCTTTCGTGTCTTTTGAGATGTTCTTGACGGACAAATTTCTTGGTGCAGCCCTCGAAGGGGCATTGTTTGTCTGCAAGCTTAACACAACCGACGTTGTTGGGCAAGAAGAACTCCCGTCCGGCTCGCTTGATCGCCCTTCGGGTCTTGCGGGCCGCAAGTGTTCGTTTGAGTTCTTCTTTGGTGGCACCTGACTGCTCTTGGACTCTTTGAAGTGCTGCTGTTGTAGAAAGAGGGGAGAGAACAGGTTGGCGGAGGGGGGAGGGCCGAGGTGGAGTTGTGGAGCAGGACTTGGCTTCGTGGTATGTTGGTACAAATTGTTCGAAGCCGGAATCGTACTCCGAAATTGGGGTGTCGTAGGAATGGCTGAGCTGGAGAGTTTTTGCCGACCGCAAGGGAGATTGGAAATCGAATGTGTCCATGAACGTTGTCTGGGAGGGAACAACAAAATCTTCGGTGGGAGAATGACCCAAATCAGAGATTGGAGAGAACATGTCGCCATCGAATGACTGCGAATCAAGTGATAAGCAGCTCTGGTTGCTGAACGAGTTTGTTGTCGGACCAACATATGTGGCAAAGTTGTTGTAACCCATCATGGCCTGGTCAGACAGAAGCTTTCCATCCACAGCGAAGATCATAGATGGGTCGGAGTACCCAGAAAGCATATCTTGCGAAATTGAGCTCATGCTATAGAATCCTGCATCGACCCCATTCCTTTCTGGTGTGCATGAAGGAGTTGGAGTACACAGGGAAGCTTCTTCAAGCTTGACGAGGTCGAAATTTACTCGAGTCGGCGTGGGTAGTGGAGTGTCTACAGTAGATGACGAGTCCCAGTTAGACGCATCAGCCGAGAACGATGAGTTTATGGACGAGCTGGAAGAGAAGGACGAGGCGGCTGAGTGGCTGTTTGATCCGAATCGCATGTTCTGATCAACAAACATCTTCATTGTAGATTTGATATATTGCGAAAAACACAGAAAGTTGTGGTATCTATTACATCTTGATTAGCTCAATCATTGGTGATTTAAGAAGTGCTCTCACGAACAAGTTCCTTGGGTCTTTTCAAGGAGTGAGTTCGAGGAGTCGCTATGGTGTTCCGGAAAGGACTGTATGAAGGACTGTAGATGTCCAAATGAGTGGATGAACTTCTTGGAATTAAGGAAGCATAGACAGGGAGAAATATGTTTTCATATATCACTTGAAGTCCAGCTTCACTTTCGACGACAACATGAGATATGGTCTCGGTAGTTGGCATCACCTCGACCCAGACGTGGTTTCATTAGACAGAGCTTACCTGACTATTGAGTATAGAACCAACCCGTGAGTCGCGTCTTGAGTCGCGAGTCTGCCCTAGTAGGCAAGGTACTGATGACGGAATGGCAGCGCGTTGAAAATGGAGGCCGTTTCCACTGTTTTCGGGCGAAGTTGACTGACGGAATTGTTAGCCACTGTGTGATAGTTCTCCATCAGTGACCGCTGTACCACAAGAGGAGGCTCTGGAGCCTATTTTCGAGCGTAAGGGTCTGGCTTCGAAGGGTTGAATCGATATCTCAGGTCAGTGAGTGTGTTGTATATTCTACCTTGCAGAAAATGATATGCATCACCCCCTGGGAAGGGCGACAGGGTCTCTTCTTAACGCAGGTACTGCAGCATCGCCACTGATGGTCGTCAGAAGGCTTCGAGCAGGCTGGATCGGCCCGAACTGCTGGTACCTGCGTTGTGGCCCCAGAGATTGGGAATTAGGCTGGTTTCGAAGATGGCGGGATAGGCACAGCTAGCCTCTGCAGTCTGGTCTCAGCCTTCGGTTCATTTGACCAACCCAATAGTCCCGGAGGGGATCATCCGAAGAGATCGATATTTTGCCTGGAAAGCAAGTTCCTATTGTTTGCCTGGACACGATGACAGCACACAAGCCTCCCCTGCAGCACATAAGCCTCCCCTGCAGCCCGAAAATCAAAGCTCGAATCAGACTTCTAGATCTACGGGAAGAAGGCGATGTTGGCTTTCCCAAGGCCTACACTGGATATTCCATGATCTTACATTCCACAATCCAGAAGCTGCCTGGCTGTTAGACACGTTCCAGAGCCGGTAGGAATGGAGTCACCTCTTCTAGGAATGGGCTACCCTAGGTCTGATACAGCAAAACTAGCAGCACTGACTGCTTGTCGTTTTCTCACGCCTTGATCTGTGCAACTAAGAGGTGAGATGGGAAGGCTCACTCCTGCCCCATACTTTAACAGGAGACTTTCGATAACCGACAATTTTTTGCTTATTTTCGCAGATCTATTGGGCATGTTTGGGTGGAAGCCGCAGGTAGATCCACTGAGCCCCCGGTTTTTTGATTGAGATGACGAGATGCTGCCTCACCGAGAACGCGGAGAAGAACGACGGACAATGCGATAGTCTTGCAACGGAGTACCGGAGCTCACTTTTAAAACTCACGACTTCCTCGTCTGCTTTGAAATATTTCTAACGCGGCTACTGTGTTGGCCGTTTTGCAGACCTACCGTTGCAACAAAAAAATTCCGAGGACCACTACCACTTCGAGTACATAGCTTTCATCAAATGCAGAGAAATTGCGTAGAATGCGAAAGAGGCACGTTTTGGGGTCCGTTCGAAAGCAGATGTATCACATTCGAGATGTGATCGTGGCTACCGATCCAATAGTCAGACATCCCCCACCGCAGCAATACTATGGCCCCACCATCTTGGACTCGAGAGAACAAGTAATCACGTCACCGTTCGAGTTTAAGTTTCACTTCCCCTCTCACAACAAACACCAGCTTTAAGGAGTTATGGACTCTGTGATCGTCACGAGCAACAACCTGTGAGTGTGAGTTCTGCTACATGAGATTTGCCAAGTACAGTTTTGCTGTGCTTTGACTCCCACACTGACAAATAGGAGCCCCCAGTTGCGACGAGGCATTAATCCTTCAAGCGGCAGAACCAGAGTTTCGGGCCCACTCTCTTTTCCGCAGAATTCACAACCCACTCACATTCGCGAGTTTACCAACACTTGTGGAAATTTGCCGTGAAGTGAGACTGGTATGCAGAATTCGGCGGTCGAAATTGCTGGGCCGATATCGCCTTCAGAATTTCTGCCATTTCCCCGCTGTGTCATTTCATTGCAGACAGACGTCCGGTAAGCAGCTCCTTTCCAGTCTTTCTTGGCGAGATCTTAACCGTCTCATGTTTAAAGTAGAGTTTCTGCTTCTTTAGACGAACTCGCACGTGCTTTTGAAACCTTTCCCATTTCTGTTGAGGGTCTCGTACGTTTTCACCATGCTCCCACCTTCAAAATCTCTGCCGTCCCTGCTTCGATCTTACCTATCTTCATCTCTTTTCCCTTCCAAGGCCGGTATCCTTTCTTGTTGGCCGGCAAGTGCGGGGCAACGCCGATGTTGTGCAACCCTTGCCGTCTTTGAAAACTTTCAATTCTCATAACCGTTTATTTCCTCGTCGTCCAAGTCCTGCTTTTACCCCGATCACAGAATATCAGACCACTTTGAGAGCCGCGGCCCAGGTTCCGGACTGTCGGTGCCTTGAAAAGTCACATTATAGGGCCAGCCTACTTTTCCTGCCGCAGCATTTGGCGCCCTGCACCTGCCCAAGGTTGAAGCTTTCCTAGATAAAGCGAGCCATCAGTGTGCTCCATGTGCGAGGTGCAGGGAACTTGTGGTGAATATGCCAGCCGTCATGGCCGAGTGCAGCCACTAGTGATCACAACCGTGAATCGTTGGTGGTTCAGAGTTGTTTCTTCGTCCGCGACCGCGGCCAATTAATCGTCTGTTATCAAATCATTGCAACCTCAGTGCCCTATTTTCAGAGACTTTGCATACATCAACCGTTTGTTACACAATGTAGGAGTTGTCTGTGTTACTGTACAAATGGCTCCTCCCTTCTTACTCGCGAGTTCTCTAGCGAAGTTGCCTAGGGTGAAAAAAATTCCTGATGATTAGAATGGTCAGCCTTCAAAGATCTCGGTGCTTGCTTCTAATTCTTTCGCTTTCTCGTATACCCCTTACCGAGTCTCTGGGTCGAAAGATCAGTTCTGAAGTCAAAGCTGAACAGCCTTAATGCAACGGGCCACCTTGAGGTGATGCGGCGTTGGCCGAGTGGCAACGATCTTTGTGTGTATAAAGAGAATGTGGCGGGACGAGCGGGACGTTCTATTGTGTTAGTAAGTTCTTTGGACTTGAAAATTCTATTCTCTTCGAACATTTTCTTGCTACACTATACACATATATCTACACTTTCCCCGCCAACTTCCTCAACGCCTCGAGAGATGTGCTTTCTCGAGATTCCCGTCTACCATGCTTGTAGATGCCGTGGGGAATCTAAGTTTCTTATATGTGAGAGCCTCAGGTCTTGCGGACACAACAGAAAGGACAAATCACCAGAGGATGGGGGTCCGTGGATCCAAGAAATCACACAGAACACCTATTGTCCAAATCACCCCGGACCACCTTCGGTGTCTTGGCCTGCTGGCGTTGCGCCTCTGCCAAAATAGGTATGACTTTGGTACATTATTTTTCAAGTATTTCAAGTACTTCATGTCCGAAAAACGGCTTGTGCGGCGGGAAACGAAAGCTGACATAGTTATTGTCTTCAATTAGCACCTCATCTGTATATGCCAACAAAGACACGCAAATTTCTGAATTTCTACGGCATTGCTGCAAAGAAACTGTCTCTCGGCGCAAGCTTTATCTTGATCTTCAGCACGAAATCGTCGGATTTTGAACATACCGAGCATATCTGTTCACCGATCATGCGTGTCTCCATGGTGTCAAACGATGTCTTTCTTTCGCCTTGTCTACCTTCGGTTCTCTATATTCAATATACGGCTTTTCCGACCTCTCTCATCATCTCTTCTGTTGAAGTGAGGTTCCAACAACGTATGCCGTGTGACCACAACCACTATCGCTTCAGTTGTGCGACGACGCTCCCACCTCGTACAACCTCGTACCACCGATTTTCTGCTTTTGGGAACTGCTCTGCATCATCGTGAATTGGGACGTGCAGGTGTTGTGGAGGGTCCCTGATTTTCCTCGGGTTGCACGGCCTCGTGGTTTTTAGGATGCTACTGGGAAGGACTTTTGGCTTTAATCGCACTCATTTTCTTGCTTGATTTTGGGTCTTATTCTCTCTTACCTCATGCTGGAAATTGCGCTCGAGCTTTACTCAACTCAACTCATTTCATTTCCTTTGCTATTGTCTCTGCGTTAGCTATTATGATTTGACGAACTATCCAATGATATCGTTTCATGCCATGACGATCCATTGACCATTAAACATCAAACACACCCATTCAACTAACTTGCCCCATTTCCGATTCCAACTCATCGAAACTCCCCCATGACAAGATCTCAACCCCTCAAAATATCAACTTCAGACCACCCCCACTCCCCAACCTTCACAATCTCGCCCCCACTCAAACAGTAAACCTCCTTCCCCATCCTACCGCAGCCAAGGGCACCCAAATCGCCGATCCCCCACTATGCCAGGGCCTCAAAATCTCATTTCTCTCCTGTAAAACCTCCAATTCGGCGCCTTTCCGAGCCACCAAAACTGCGGGCCAAATCTAGCGAGCTGCATAGCCCGAAAATCCCTTACCGGCTACCCCGTCCTTCATGCCGTTCTCTAGCGCCTTGCCGAATCCCTCGTTGCCCGAGCCGCTTGTATAACACATGTAACGCTGCTATATCACGGATTCTATAGCTGTTGTTTGAAGGACTTGAGGGCGGTGGCCACGTTTGACGGGCGAAAAGGAGATTGGGTAAAACACGAGGAATCATTCGACTCCCCTTGCGAACCAACATGCGTTCATCCACACCTGTTCTCTTTCCCGGGGCTCGCCATTTAAACTCAAGTCCAACAATAGAGAGTTATCTAAGCTTAGAGCGGAAGACGCTTTCATTCGCAAGTCTTCCCATTTAGGTGACTTTGCAAAGCGGCAGAGGGAGTTGCCGTCTGCTATTTTGACCATTTCCCTCATCAGGGTTTTGCAAAGCTCGATGTACGGCCCCGAAATCTCGGGACAATGAAGTGGACTGCAGCGTTTGGATTTCTTTCAACCACGAAAAAGCTTTTCCGGGAAATCACTGTCCAAGATTTCGAGAACCTGACTCCCTCGCGGTCTGCATCTAATCCCTTTAGTCAAATGTCTCGAGAACTGGGCGCTGTTAACGTCTATTATCGCCTTTATGCTTCAGGTTCTGCAAAAGCATCATTCTTCTGGCATTTTCGTGCCCCAATAGGCGCAAATACCGGCTCAAGACATTCAAACCTGCTTCATCACTCTGCTGCCGAAGCTCAATGATAAATTCATCCGTCCTCCACTCCCCACCCCTCCCCACCCATCCACATGCAAGACCCCTCCATCTCGGGCAGCCCGTCCCCGGTTCCAGTCATTAGCTTACCAGGTTGTCGGGTCCCAACAACCGGGTTCTCCTCTCCCAGTCCTGCAGTGGCAACTCTGCCAACACACCTGCACCGCTATTCGCGGGCAAGAAGATACGTGCTTGCCGGTTGGTTATCTTTGTGGTGCGCTCGATTGTATTGGATTGGTTAGTATCAGCAGATAACTTTACGTCACGGCAAACACCAAACACACAAGCATGCTATAACAACCGTCAAAAGACCCTAAGAACAGCACATGGCCACGGCACGCGAGATGGTTACACAAAAGAAGAGATCTCGAGGTGTGTAGTACAGAAGAGGGAGGGTCTTGTGGTACAAGATGTTGGTTGAAAGGCTCAATTGATTGCATCGAGGGGATGGAGGATCGCATGCAGCTAGCTATTTATGCATTTTGACAAGGGACTACTGCATTATGCAGAATGCAAGGCCGTCACATTTTCTCTTGCCCCGCGCTGCAGACGCCCGTACTTGGTGTTCTATGCTGCATATGCGGAAATATTGATTATGTAGGGCTGCTAATGGAGAGCTCCGCGTGCGCTAGCAGATGTCGTGTGACTCCGGACCGAGTTTGCTGGCGATATGAAGACATTCGGTTCCGGGGCCGTACCGCAAGACGTGGGATTGTGTGACTTGGTACGGGAAACTTGGGAAAGTTTATCTGCCGAGTGAGATGCCTTGCGATTCATCGGCTTCCACTACGTCGCAACTTTCTTGGTCAGCAAACGATTCCTGGATTTCTTCTTCTGTGGCCTCCATTCCTTCCGAGGACATGAGCTTGCTATTCTTATCCTCCGCTACACTCAAAAGTTAGCATCTTCTAAAATCAGTAAGAAGGACAGGGGAGGGGACATACTCCTCGCCTCAACTAGCAAATTCTCTTGTACCTCGCAATCCAGCAACACACTCTCTTCTCCAATCTGCGACCGTCTCCCAAGAATACAACCAGTAAGCTTACACCCCTTCTCAACGACGACCCCATCCATCAACACACATCGTTGTAGTTTTGCGCCTTGCTTGATCTGGCAGTTGGCTCCGATAACACATTCTTTGATCGAGCATTTTTCTTCGACTGTTACATTCTCGGCGAGGAGACAGTCAGGCCGAGTGACTGTTGTCTTGGATGCGATTCCTTCTGGATAGGCGACTTTGGCTTGGTGTGCAAATGGAGATGAGGCATCGCGGCCAACGACATCAATCGCTTCGAGCTTCGCGAGTTGGAGAGAGACGAAGAGCAGTAGAGGTGCGGTGTCGACTCTTCTGATCATCTTACCACCTTTCTGCTGAACGTATGCAAGAATTGGCGGGACAGCTAACTTCTCCTTTCCTGATGTCTCGGTAGACCAGAGGTTGGAGGTAGATGTTGTGCTGAGACTGCTGAAGTCAATGTCGTCGTGGGCGGGATTGTTGTCCAGTAAACTTTCATCAGTATCTGTAGGTGCTTGAACAGATAGAACTTCTCGTAATCCAAGTTTGTCACCGAGCCCTTCTTGCCAGCCTGCCTTTGCCCACCATCCGATCACATCCTCGCCAATGCTGTCCATATGTTGGTTCGCATTCATCATGTCTAGAACCCATGCAGGAAATATGTAGATATGCGCATCCCGATGTGAACTCAGCATTCTGATTCTAGGATGTTCACGGATCAGGCCGTGTCTGATTGGCAAGCTCTTCTTGTCTTCAGTGATATCGTTCAGGGTGTCCGTGGGTACCGAGTAGACCAATTTTGAGATATTGTTGAGCAGTGAAGATTTCGATGGTGGCACGGGACCCCCCTCGATTGGAACTGTTGCAATGAAGTCTGTTTCTTCACCTTTGATGATCGTCTCGCCCTTGGTTTCGTACCAGACTCCCAAACCTCCTCTCCGTCCGCCTCGTTCACCGCCCATCGCCATCTTTGGACCTGTAGACTCATGACCTCCACCAGTGGCTCCTCCGAGACCTGCCTCTTTGACCATCCATGATTCCAGTAATGACTCGCCGCCCAGCTCGCAGACAAGATCACAAGGTAAAACGATGAAGTCGCCTGTCACTATCTCTCTGACTTCCGGAAGGCAAAAGATTTGCGCCGTCCCTGTGTTCTGGTCTAGATCCTTCGGTGATAAAAGATAAGGTTTTGGTAGAGGAAGGCTGGTTAGGTGGGGGTTTGTGTTGAGTGCAGTAGTGATTGCCGGAGCGGAAGATGGAGGTGCGATCAAGGTGATATCTGGAAGCGATGGTCAGAATCAGACAGAACCAGATAGAAGAATGCAAGACTTGGTAGTCAGTGCAACATAATGGATTGAAATGCAAGAAAATGGGCTGTAAAGTGACTTAAGAAAAATGCAGATTGTTTAACTAAGGAGCAGGTGCCTTCAGGAGTCGAAATCCCAGGAGTTATGGTAGCATCAAATCTTGCTGAAAATCTGCAAGCACACTACCCCGGTCGAGAAAGATATTCTTTCTTCATCAAGCTCTAAGATTCCGCTGGTCAAAGTGAAGGGCGATTTTAAAATCACGTGATATCAAAATATTGTGAACTTCCTTGAAGCAATAAATGGAGCAGATACCGGCACAAACAAAACTCCCAATGCCAATTACAAGCCCCAAAGCGCAAGTAAAGTGGATGTACTCACTTGTGACACCCATACGGTAGCAGAAATCTATCGGATACCAGACCATCGGCCGGTTCGCGATTGGGATGAGGGCTTTCGGGTTCTCGTCAGGATTAGCGGTGAAGGTAGGAAATGAGGATCCAGGCCCGCAAAGAATGATGGCCTGGAACCCAGGAGCTGGCAACGAGAGCGCGTGTGGCATCTTGAGACCTTTGGGGATGTTCCTGAACGAGTCGGCACTCGAAATATTTTGCGCTATGTGGAGAGGACAATGTTCTTGTTGCGCTTCTTCCTAAATTTTATCAACGGAGGTAGCACTAAACGAGAACGTGACGTCTGTGGGACAATGGTGAGATGTGATGAGTACCTGTGTGGAGTTGTGATAAATATCAACATCTGAATCATCGCCAAAAAATTGCTAAGTCATCCCTCAAGGGTTCGACCGTTTGACGATCACGTGCAAAATCCCGAGTTCCCCATGGAAACGAGCAAGTCAACAAAGCCCAAGCCGAGGAAGATTACCCTCCCAGCCTCACCCTTTTCCCATCCTGCGCCGCCCCAGCCCACTTCTCTCTCCTCTACTCCTCCAAGCATGAAGGCTTCATGAAGAATGTGAACAATCGATGAATGGTCTCAAGCAAAGCAATCCAATGTCCTCCTCCTACGACCGCTACGAGCGCTCAGCGCGCAGACCCCAGCCCGCCCCGTCACGACGCGGTACCTTCTCCTACTGGCTCCCCCTCGCCTTCACCGTCACCGTCGCAACAGTTGGCATCGTAGCCTGGATATGGAGCGAGCGAAGTGATGACGAGGACGAGCTGCCTCCTCCCCCAGGCCGCCCTGGAGACAATGTCTACAACCGTCCAGACTACGGGCGCAATCCTGATGGCAGTGCGAGAACTGGGCCGCCTTCATACGCAGATGTCAGGCCGGGAGAAGTCGCGTATGGGACAGCTCAAGGAAGGCCGGAAGAGCAGCAGACGTATATGGCGCGCATGTCCGGGGCGTTGAAGAGGACGCCTAGCCCGCAGCAGATCTACGATGGAGCGAGTCGCACGGTTCTTGGGGGTATTGCGGCTGCTGGCGCAGTGGTGGGAAGCGCATTGAGCAGTATTAGAGAGGAGGATAAGAATGCGTATAAGGACCATAGGACTTGGAGTGAAGAGGCGGAAGGGAGGGCTTCTGGAATGAGTCCTGTCCCACCGGGAGGAATCGAAATGAGGAGTGCGAGCGAGCCTGGCGTACAACCGACAGCCAGAGCGCCTGTTGGGAATGGGAAGAGGAAGACGGTCGCAATTGTGGTTTCTGCAGACACCACTAACGATGATGACTTTGATGATGAGGGTGGTTTCTACGAGCGTGCTGTAAGCTCTCCTCCCTTTACGGGCCTTGCAGATTCTGACTATAATAGTCTATTCTCTCCCATCTTCCTCGAAATACCGATATCTCCAAGATCCGACTGTTCGTCTTGATATATGCGCCTGGTCTGAAGGAACACCCACTTGATGCAGCTGCTGCGCGTGCACCCGGGTCTTTGAGCTCCTCGTTCTCCAATATTGGTCACGAACAAGCACAATCACCAGGCCAAGAAGTTGAGAAAACATTGTAGGTATTCTCGCCCCAATTTTTAGGTAATGCTAATCAGTCCAGGACCTCTACTTCGTCATCCCCAGCATTCAACGCTGTGTACTCCCAAGCTCTCAGCCTCGTCGAAAAAGAGACAATGGTCATCCCCTTCACGACTCCCACAGGCCACGTCCACATCCTTCGACATCTCGGCCCCGATACTGTCTATCTACAGGAATCGCTCGCTGGAAACGACGGTGAAGTGATTACACATCTCCAAAGCTGGTTACGACAAGATGTGGTTCTTGTTGTGGGTGCAGATGGAGGACACGGCGGGCTAGCAGACAGCGAGAGCGAAGCTGAGCATGTGGAGAAGAAAGAACATTGGTGGGAGAAAGAGGAGAGAGTTGGAAGGGGTCGAGGAATTGTAGTCGTGGAGGGATTGCGGGTTGGTGATGATTGGGCGAGGAGAGTTGAAAATAGGGATTAATGCTGCAAATTTTATGAAGGGCTTTGGGGTTACGGAATAAGAAGTGCACGTACGTATGATTTCATGCACAGTTTTCGATTTACTGAATATACGAATTATGCTCGGAGGTTGATGCTGAGTTTTGGTTTTCATACCGCTCCATGGAGGCTAAAAGCAGCCTTGCAGCTTGACGGGGAGAATTCTCAATCACTACAATAAAAACCGCAAGAGGCCACATACACGTCTTCGTATTCAGCGTGTGCTTTGCTGCAAGATGGCCGTAGTTGTGGTCACTTCACGCCTTCCCAAGACTCAGCCACAACTCTAACCACTCATCGTTGGTTGCCATCACGGAATTCAGCAACGCCTCAATGCTCCTTCTCGTATGCATTGACTCGACTCTTTTCTCGCCAATATATAAAACTTAGATTCCTCACTCCTCCCCCTGCCAAATAATCAATCTCCAGCAATCTGCGAACGCCAAGACCTTGACAAACTGCCCTTTCCTCACTCACCACCACAACAACAGACCACCACAATGAGCTGGGACGGTTTCTGGTCAGCAATCGGCCGTTTCTTCCACGAATTCTGCAGGAACTTTAGTCCGGCCGGTTGCATGTGTTCCTGTTAATGCTTCTTTCTTCATGGCTCATCACGTGCTCGCTTCAAAACCGCCGCCAAACCCCACCATCGATCTTCACCCCCGCCTTGACCACAATCTTCTCCGTACAACACCAGCAACCATGTCGCATGCACGTATTGAAGAAGTATCCGACAGCGACCCCTCGGAAGGCGACATCAGCGATGTCTCCGACGACTTCGACGAGCGCGAAATCCTCAAGCAACGCGCGCCCCCCTCCGTCTCCCAATCAATCATAAACCCCTCCTCGATCCCGTCCACCACGAACACCACCTCCTCTCCCCCAGCTCCCGGCCAAGGCCAGCCTTTCCACACAACTCAAGACGAATCCAAATACAAGGATTTCCAATGCATATATCCGGTATATTTTGATGTGAATAGAAGTAGAGCCGAGGGAAGACGGGTGGGACTTGAGCTGGCGGTCGAGAATCCGATGGCGAGGGAGATTGTGAATGCGTGTGCGAGGTTGAGGTTAGAGACGCTGTTTGAGCCGAGTAAGCTGCATCCAAAGGATTGGGCGAATCCGGGACGCGTGAAGATTAAGTTAAAAGGGGGTGCGAATAAGAGTATTAAGAACAGTGAGTATTTTTTCTCTTCCCTCCGTCTCTCATTCCGAAGCATTGAGGTGTTTGGGTTATTCAGCGGGATCTGGAAGCTGACATTTAGACAGAGCATCATCTTTACACCCTCATCTCTGCACACCTCAAAGCAAACCCCACCACTACCGCAACTGCATCCCTCGTCCGTGTCCCTGGCGTTCCTCCCCCCGACCCAGCGAAAGAATACCCCAAACCAGCGATCCCCAAAGGATGGAAGATGGGCAATATACTGCCTCACTACAGCCCTGGGCTGACGGGTGGAGGGGTTAGTGAGAACTTCTTGAAGGACATGATGGCTGAGATGCAGAATGCGGGGGCGGCTGGGGCGGGGGCGGGAGGTATGCCTGGCATGCCGGATATGAGTGCGTTACAGGGGATGATGGGTGGGATGGGAGGTGCGGGCCCAAGCTCTGGGGGAGGAGAGCCGAAGGAGAAAAAGAAGAAGGTTAAGAAGATTAGGGCTTGACGGGGGTTTATTGGCAAGTGGGGAATTCCTCTGGTGCATACGGAGCACTGCCTGCTTCGAAGTTTGGGGCATATGGAAGAAGATTATGCTAGATAATCTGTAGAGGAGAAGAATGTCTCCAGAAGAGCGAGGAGATGATTGCATGGCAGTGCTCCGCTGAGCGCATATTCATGGCCCATGCTAGGTCTGCAGCATATCAAACGAATTGATATACCATTTGCGAGTACTATCATTCCATTATCTGTTTGCATCGAGTTTCTACTTCTTCCTAGAGCCGAGTCCTACATTAGGCTAGGGATTTCTGTGCTTAGTTCGCTGATATTCATAAAATCGAGCCTCTTCTCTGTAAATGCAGCATTGTTGCGAAATTGCAGTGGATAGGCGCCTGCTTCCATGCACGGGTTTCTGAGTTGAGTTCGTTTCTCTCGGAGAGAAGACTGAAGAAGTCTAAAGATAGAATCTCAGAATTTCCATCGAGAGTGATACTTCACAAATTGATGGGCTTCCGTGTCAAAGTTAACCTGATTCGATAAGTTGGCTCTTATGGTTTGGGAGACATGCAGATGCAGAGCAATTACGAACTTCTTTTTGCCAAATCGCAGGATGTCTTGTGCATCGTGAGACATGACATTGCAGATGGAGAACGGCTTAGAATGTGCCACCGCTCGAGAGATATCGAAAGGAACGCGCTTGAATGTCCCTGCATCTCTCCGGATGTCCAGACCAGATTTATACAATCCGGTTTGATATCTGGCAGCGCACTCGTTCCGTCGCTATGCCCCTCAACGGGAAAGTCACAGCGGAGCACGGAGCTCAACAACCATGCCTTCACGAACGAACCCCGTGTCCACGAGACAGTGCCCCTCAAGTCCTACCCCTTGAACAATCATACCCTCGAACCCGAAACCACCGTCGAGGTTTCATCCGACGACTTCTTGCTCATCAAGGCTATCTTCCAGCAAGACCAAGCATCCTCTTCTCCGGCGTGCTCCGAAGAAACACAGACTTTGGAGGCAAGCTGCCGAGAAAGCTCAACGAAATTTATTTCGTCCACAGGAAGTGGGCGATTGGTTGGGGGGCACGAGACTAGTCGGTCTAGTTCTCGCTCGAAAAAGTGGTCGAGGTGAGAGTGTTGATTCGGGCGAATAAGCGGTGGGAACCAAGGTTCAGGAGTAGGACCACACCCGGTGAGACGATGGATGAGAAGTAGCAGTGGGTTAGACGGAGTGGGATGTTAAGAGTCAGATGGAGATACGTCGAGACTTTGAATAAGATGGCCCCGAGCAATGTTCGAAAACGAGAACCCCTGGTGCTTAGGGAGGTTAATTGCTCAGAGGGAGAGTATGTCTAGCCTGAATCTCTCAAGTTCAATGTCGTGGGGAGACGATGGAAGGTGGCGCTTGGGAGAAAATCAAAGAACATCCTAGCAAGAAGCATGTCAACAGTCAATATACGTATAGCGATATGTGTGAGTATTTACTGCTGCCTCATTTTCCGTCTCAACTGCTTGAATGACGTAGTCTGTGGTGCTGAATCCACCTTGCTGACCGTGAGGATCCGCGCCGAACCTTGAAGGTTGACATTGTCCACTTGAGTCTCCCTTGCCAATACAACAGCATGCACGTACTGTTCTGGCATTCGACGACGCCTCGGCGAGAATAATAAGACGCAAATCTCCTTCACTGGCGCACCGCTGAGAAAAGCAAGGTCCCGCATCGCAGTGTTGGAAGAAACAGCTGGACTCGTTGTTCTTAAGAAGCATAATGATGCTTTCAACAAGCTGTTGCTTTCATTCACCAACCCGGGCTTTTCTCTTTGTTGGCAAATTGTGCCCTTTCAAGATCTAGATCTTCCACAAAACAGGGAGAGGCTGGCGATCATCCCTCTTTGGTATGCTTTCTTCCGCACGGTTGAAAAAGAATTGCGACTGATAGCTTTCTCTGTTCAATCCAGGCGAGCCTCTTCCTTCTTTCCCACCAGACACACATACCGAATTTCCCAAGGCAATAGGTCTCAAGCGCTACACCACATCTCGAAGCGTCTTACGTGGAATCCGTTCTGATTCTAAGAACCACCGGACTATGGCAAGACTCAAAATAAAAAACCAAAAATATAAGCCCTCGGATGACAAGAAGATCACGGCATGCATTACTAAGAATGGTGGGAGGAACCGCGCATACCCGACTGGCAAAAGATGTACGACGCTAAGCGAGTGTGCAGCATCGCAAAGCTTTCCTAATTAGTTTGTCTTTCGTAGACAAAAGATTAAGGAGAGGTTTGGCAATGCGGTACCTCCCTCCACTGCGGAGATCATCTTCGCTTATATTAGGAAGCACCTGGAAGATGTTGATGGAATTTGCAAATCGAAAGAGGTTGGAGAGATGGAGAGTGAGGAAAACCGGCACAAAGAATCAGAACTTGAGTAGAAAGTGTACCAGGAGAGAGCGGATGCGATGAGAGAGGATCGCGAGCGGGAGTATGAGGAGATGGCTCATGAGGATAGAAACAATGAGGATGCCGAGGAAAGCAATGAATAATGAAGCGTTGGGATTTGGAATCGGACGTTTCTTCTGTCTGGAATTGGATCGTCTTACTTACAGCACGGATATTTGGTATTATTGCTACTGTACTGTGACGTGGGCTCAAGCAGGAGCTTGTTCGTAGCCATCTCAAGGCTACGATTAAATTTACTCTAAATATCTACGATCCACAGCTTTGTACACACTCACGTTTTGAGATGCAAATTTGGAAGTTCTTCATTTGATTGATCCTGGTACGAATCTATGCCGGGAAAGGGGGCTCGCTTAACTACGGTCCCGTTCTTCTGCACCACCCAACCCCCCTGGTAGTAAACTGTGCCTACAAATTGCTCTCGGGGATATCGAAAATTCTTGCCCAACCCAAGAGCACTTTCGCACCCTGTACATATCTCGCTCTGTCATCAAAGCTTTCAGCGCAGTGACCAAACGCCATCTGAAACTGCTCCTTCTCAAATTTTGCAACCTCCACATCCCCAAAGCACTTCTCTGTACTCTCACATAACTTCCTACTCAGGTAGCCTTGAATATACGGGAGCGTGGATTTGACGTGTTCCGTAATTAAAGGAGACTCCATTCGTCGCACGGTCCGAATCAAGCTGATCAGCTTCTTCAGCGAATTGAGCCTTTCACTAGGAAGTTGCGGAGGGCTGGAAGCAACCTCGATCACGTAGTAAAGCTTCAACCAAGCTTTCAACGCACCGGTGATATTTCCTTTCCTTGTAACAGTAAGGAAGATCTGGCGGTATAGGTGGCGAATCGGCCATGTCCCGATATCGTAACCTCCCTCATCAACCATGTCGATAATGAAGGCTCCAATCTCGCTCAGTGGAGCACAGCCTTAAAGAAGTTAGTCAAAAATCTGCGTTGCAAGAGAGCTCCAGGGAGACGTACCAGTAACAGACTCCCGCTCGAGCCTCTGGATATTCTGAAGACTTCTGTACAGCGGACCATCCGTCGGGCCCTGTGGACCCTTCTTGCACATTGAGCATGCGCAGTTAATACCCCAATGAAAAAGCATCTCCTGGCGAAAGTTGAAGTTTTCCGTGATGCCGATGTAGGAAATGGTGAGCTCCTCTCCTGCAGGAATCTCCCGGATGGCTCTGAGCTGGAACTCGCAGCCATTGAAAACCCACCATGAGTTTGGGTCGCAGCAGTGATTGACCATGGATGCGAATGGTTCGAGACAGATGCCACTTGTAACGCAGGAGTTTCCGGCAGGGTAAGATAAGTAATCTCGGAGGAGGGGCTGGTCCATGGCGAGGTTGTTGTTGTACTGCTGTACGAGATTATTAGAACCCTAACAAGCAAAACGGACTGTTCGAAAACTCACTATGTGCCCTAATTGTCTGACCACATTCTCATCTAAACTCGTAACCTCGTAGGAAGTCACCAAATCGCACAAAGACTGAACCTGCCTCTCTAATCCTTCTTGCCCAGTGCCCATCAGCGTCTTCAGGCCCAATATTTCGTCCCATTTTTGCTCTGGGATCATGCCGGCATTGTGAAGACAGAGCAGTCGGATAAGAAGCCGGGCATTCTTGTGCGTAACGCTTTTCTCCTTTTTATCTCGTGGGTCTTGTCTGATTCTAGAGAGCACAGCGCATTCGGCTTTATGGTGGTGCTCCCAGGCCTCGGCTTGACACTCCTGTCCGAAGGTTAGATGAGCAAAGTAGAAAGAGAGGAAAAGCTTACCGCGCAACAGTAAGACAAGACTTCACAGCCCAGGCATCTCCCGAACCTGGAATCCCTCGAATTAGCTTTGATTAACCAAGAATTCGAGCATTCCGAAAGCCCTTGAACAATTGAGGGCACGACATGTAGAACTGGAATGTTCTTACCGGAGATTCTTTCGGCTGGTAGTTTGGTGTATTCCACTCGTAGCAAAACAATTATCGCAAGTTCTCTGCAGTGCTTCGTTGCTATTATCGACCTGGGAAAGAAGTTTAGAATTAGCCAAATAGTATCAAAGCTATACGAGAAGGAAGGAGAAGGACACTTACAATACATAGCAACGGTTTAGCTATGCTGAAAATCAGACCCTGCGACGGCACCGCCTCGGACACAAACAAACCACGTCCAGCACCTGGAATGGCGGATATGCGAAGCTGAAGAGGGACCGTTGCCTGAACTCGAGAGAATCTGTCATCTTGTTGCACTTCCTGAGACATGGTACTAGCTGTTGATGCGATCCTGTGTTGAGAAGTTGTTGCAAGGTTGGATGTTGTGGTTGAAGGAGGGAT
Organism: Hyaloscypha sp. PMI_1271; assembly: GCA_021399465.1. Classification (NCBI taxonomy): domain Eukaryota; kingdom Fungi; phylum Ascomycota; class Leotiomycetes; order Helotiales; family Hyaloscyphaceae; genus Hyaloscypha; species Hyaloscypha sp. PMI_1271. The sequence continues at coordinate 91,402 of JAJTUS010000081.1, forward strand.
GTTGTGGTTGCAAGGAGGGAGGTTCATGACGAAGAGGAAATATCACGAAATATTTCACCTGCAAACTATCGATAAGCGATCCGGTGAATAGCATGTACCGAAGGGGTCGGAAGCGCTTCGGAAACTTTGCCAAGGTGTATAACATGGTCACATTTCTTTATCATTGTAATATTTCTTCCATGAGTACAAATATCTTTATTATAGGAAGTCTATAACTAGAGAGCCTCAATTCACATTGATTGAAGGGAGTAGTGGGAATTAAATAGTTTAAAGAAAGAGCAAATAGTAATCAGACAACAACAGCAAGCTGTTTATTTGCTAAAGAAACTTCCATATGCCTGCTGTTTGAAAGACTGGGGGTTTTTGGGTGCCTATGAAATAGGAAAACAAACTGTTCTGTTTTCTAATATCATGCTCAATCAGAATCTAAAAGCTTACCTATTGTAGCAAGAGGAAGTCCATCCCCTTCGGGATAGCAATCATGCCATCTGAGAAACATTCTTTCTGGGATGACGCTACTCCACCAACACGTAACCTCCATTCTCTCCCATCTCTTTCCCTGCCTTCCGGTAAAGCTCCATTTTGTCTTTCAAGAAATTTTGGGCGTGTTGAGATATTTACGCATCCTTTCCATACAATTTCTCAATTTCCACAAGAGACCATCTCATATGAGAATGTTCTCACAGCATTTTCCATTTCTGTCTTTGGACCTGGGCAGCAGCTGCTTTATTAGCTTGAGATATAAGTGAGCATTCATGAGCATGGCCTGAGCGCACGCTGAGTTAACCTATGAAGGTATGAAGAGGCCCATTTTAGTACCCAAGGGGCTCGTTTTGGCACGGGTATTGCCTTTACAAGTTCGTCCCATTTCAACCCTAACGGGTATAATTCCTAAATCATTTAGATCTGCTTGCTTGAATGTATGTGATAAATAGCTCAGTCCTACCATTCTATAAACTTCTCTGTCGATGCAGGTGATTTCACATAATAAAGTGTCTGTTGTTCTCAATTTACTTCACTCTGCTTTGGACCTCTTAAATCTATACTCTCTGCCCGCTTGTTTCTTTTCTCTTTCTCCTAGCTATTGCCTTGCCTATAGAAAACAAGGGGTCAAGGCGCTCGGACGACGGGTTTGGTTCACGTAAGCTGAGGTAGGAGTAGGTCAATTCTTTTGGCTTGGTTGACAAAAGGGGGAGATCGCCGGTGGCAACTTGGCAAGCCTGCTAATGGTGAGATTATGTAGCTGTGGCGCTGCTCCGAGGGTAGATTTATGCAAATCCTCGTTGGTTAGGATTGCATTAACAGGGTTTCACAAACAAAAGAGCCGAGAAGCTAGTCAACGCCAATAGTTGTGGAGAATTCATACCATATTAATATTGTGCCCAAGGAATTATACCAAAGGGCTGGTAGTATTAGAAGATTAATGTAATACTAACAATGCCCCTATATAATAAAGTAATAAGAGGCCGAGCTAGTAGAAAAGAAAATAATTAATATAGTTGGCTACAAGCCTCTTTCTAAGATAATAATTTGAGATTACAGTATTTAATATAGTTTTATAAAAATGAAGTTAAGCTAAAATCAGCAAATACATATTAGTTAAATTAAAGAGTAAGGACCTAGTCTTTATAATAAGGTTATTTTGGCTTCTTTCGGTCTCGCTTCGCTTAACCTCTCTCCTCGGCCCTCTCCTTTGAACTTAATTAGGGGCTCTTGGCGACTATTTATTTCCTCTTTCGAAGGTTAAAAAAGAAGGCAATACTCGCGTCCACTATAGTTCTTACACGCTGCCCACGCCTAACCCCGTTTTTGGGCCTCGGGCCGGGGAATGAGTTTGACGATGGGTTATATAAGCCACAGTTCCCTACCAATTCTAACGAGCTGGTTGGCTGGCTTCAATGCTAACACAGCCTCGTCTCCCAGCTAATGACAGGGCCACACGTCCGCCCCGCTTCTTCCAGATTCTGTGCATGACCTTGGCTCAGCCTCACATTTTGCATTTGCTTCTTGGGCTTTATTGCGATGCGCGCCCACTTTGCCGCTGCTGCTTCGTTGTCATCTCAAGTGCAGCCTGACACTACCCAGAGACTACGCATCGTTTCTATCTTCATCCGCCGTGGTAGCCATATAATTAGATTTCCAGGCAGGTACTATTACTCTGGTTGAGTCAGTTCCCAGCCTGACACCTGGCGGCGCTCCATCCACAGCCTCTCCAGCATGGATCCTATAACAGCTGTGGGCTTCGCTGCCAGCATTCTGCAATTCATCGAATTCTCGTGGGGTGTTATCACGGGCACGTACGAGGTCTATAAATCGACGACTGGGACAACACATGAGAACGCTCACATCAGCACTGTTGTCAATGACCTTGAGAGAGCCACCGATCGCCTGATTTCCGATGTTGAAGGGAAAACCAAGAACGAGAAAGAGTTATGCAATCTTGCAGACAAATGTCACGAATTATCCCAGGACTTGTCAAAGATCTTGAAGAAATTACAGGCTTCGGAGAAGAATTCGAAATGGCTGAGTCTCAAAGTTAAAGTTGCAAGCATGAGGAAAGAGAAAGAGATAGCCTCTATTGAAGATAGACTAGACAGATATCGATCGCAAATTCTCGTTCGGCTGAATTTCATGCTTTGGTAAGATTCCATAATCCTTAGACGTGTCCAAGACTTGGTATTGACAAAGGGTAGTGAACAACAGTCATCCGTCAAAGTTCAACTAGACAAAATCCAAAAAGAAGGCGTTCGGATGTCAACGGAGACTTCAGCCCAGCTCATATGCCTCCGACAAGAACTTGGCCAGGCGGTTAAGGCATTGCTAGAGACAAAAAATAACGCAAGGCCAAACGAGGATAAGAAGAAGATATGCTCAATGGATATTTGCTCTGCGCTTTCCAAACTGCAATCAATGTCAAGGTCACTATCACGGGAGAACCTAATCTTGCGCCGACTCTATTTCGATAATATATATGCTCGCGAGGATACCATTACGAATGCGGAGAGCGGAACGTTCAAATGGATTCTCGAGGAAGATGAAAATGAGTCCGTATATTCAATTGCAGCGAACGACGATAGCTCCTTTTATTCATCCGAAGAGGATGACCAGGAGCTGGTTGATCCAAGTGAAAGTTCGAGCAACGCGGAAGAAATTTTGGCAATAGAAAAAACTCTGGCCGACGAAGATGAAGTCCAAGACGGAGAGAAGGAGTCACCCATAGACTTGGAATCCGGCCCCCCAGTTCAGGTGGAGAACGAGCCAACTCCAGGAGAGGAACACAAAATTGATACCTGGGGCTCTGGAAATACCCCAAAAAGCCCTTCCGATGCCCGGGAAGCCGAACAGAGACGAATTCGAGCGCAGACACGGGCCTCATTCCTAGCATGGCTGGGATCAGGCAATCAGGTTTATCACATTTCTGGTAAAGCTGGCTCTGGAAAATCTACCCTAATGAAGTTTCTCTGTCAGCATTCTCGGGTGCGGAAAGAATTGGAAAGTTGGGCAGCTGAGAAGAGATTAGTCTTCGCTCAGTTCTTCTTCTGGAACTCCGGAGAAAAGCTTCAAACATCTCTCGAGGGACTCTACAGATCCCTTCTCTTTGAGACCTTAAAACAATACCCAGGCCTCATTCCAGAGATTTTCCCTGAAGAGTGGGATGCTTTGGATTCGGCGATATTAATGTTTGAAAGCCCTCCATTTCGAATTGCAGAGATCAAAGCCGCGTTCGACAAATTGATCAGCAAACGGACTTTCCCCAAGCATCGTCTTTGCTTCTTCATCGATGGCCTCGATGAATACGAGGGAGATTCCCTTGAACATTGGGAACTGGCTAATAGTCTCCGGAATTGGGCCAGCTCCACTGATATTAAGATCTGCGTGAGTAGTCGACCGCACACGGAATTTATGCACACTTTCTCTGACAGTCCAAACTTACGACTTCGCCTCCATGAGCTAACACGGGCCGATATTAGCCGTTTTGCCTCTGCAATGTTCGAAAAGGATTTTAATTTCGAACGTGTCAAAGATGTGTAGACGCATCTAGTAGGATATATAGTCGAGACGGCAAATGGTGTGTTTCTTTGGGCTCGCCTTGTGGTTCGTTCACTTTTAGAAGGAGTTGGACATCACGATTCCCAATCCGCACTACAAGAGAAGCTAAACTCAATTCCAAAAGAGTTGGATGAGATGTTCGCCAAATTACTTGGTACTATCAAACCAAGTGACCGCAAAAGGTCGGATCAGATGCTCTTCCTTGCTACTGGAGATCCACCCGGAAATTGGTTGAATGCGCTCGCTTACTCTTGGCTCGAAGACCTCAACGACCCCAACTTTCCTTTCAGCTCTCCTACACAAGGATATTCAGATGAAGAGATCAAGAAACGTCATAGCGACTTACGACCGCAACTCGATAGCTTATCTAAAGGATTGCTTGAGATGGTTCCTGACACTCGCGCTTCCGAAGATATCTTTTTCGGATACAAAGTCCAGTTCTTCCACCGCACTGTTCGAGACTACCTCCGCGACGATTCCAGGCAGCGTCAATTCCAAGGCCGACTTCCTGACTTTAATCTTGGCGAGGTCTACCTTCGTTTGTCCCTCGCCGAATTGAAGTTCGTGAGGACAAAGCAATCCTATTTCGTACTTCCAAATTCTTTCCTCAGGGACATTTTCGAAAACCGTCATTATTATTGGAAATGGCAACTGAAATGGAACCTTTTTCTGTCCAGGGAAGGTCACAAAGCTCCGTTCAACTTTGCCAAAGAGGCTAGCGACGTCCTAAACAGCTATCGCCAACTACCCTTTTCGCACCCTGAGGAAGTAGAGGAAAATCCGGGGTCAATTCGCTGGGGCGGAAGCATTTCAACTAACGGAGAGTCCACTTATCTCATTTATCGGAAGCGGCTTGCCGATAAAGAATTCTCTTATCTCCATTTTGCGGCATGGTTTGCGCAGCACGAATACCTTACTTTAAAATTATCGGAAGATCCCAACTTGGCAAAAGGGAACGGTGACATGACCTTACTCCTATCGGCATCTTTCGGGGACGATTCTGAGACGGTGCGAGTTCTATTACAAGCTGGCGCAGATCCTCAAGATCAGGTCAATCTAGAGAACCAGCGCAATCCGGAGGCGAAAACAGCAACTGTTTGGATACTTTTCCTCTGTCTTTTCGCGATTCGTGCCCTAACACAGGGGCCATTTTTTGAACGATGCTCGTTAGTGTTAGAAGAGTACTTAAAATTTGGGGTTGACACAGACATCTTCTTCCTTCTATCCACTTGTAATGACAGGGAGCGTGTCGTTTCCCAAAACGAGCGGGAGATAACAAGCAGAAGGAAGGAAAAGAGCGAACCACCTAAGAAAGAAATCGTCTTAATTTCTCTGGAGGACTTGGTTAGCCTTGCGCAACCAAAAAATGTAGACGCCTTGCAGACCTTGCTACGAGATAGGGCGAAACAACCGTTTTGGAGGAAGACAAGCTCTGTGATATCGAAATTCCTGCCATGGACTGAGCCTTCGAACCCTATCACATCGCAATACAATGCCATCGAGCCCAAAGAGCTAGGACACCGCCAATTCCTCCTACATAGCGTTTGCTCCAAGACTTGTCAGCTTAAGAACGATTTCAGCGTTCGGATTTACTAGATCCTACACCCCGTCACATGCTTTATACTTGGACCCCTGGCTGGGCGAGGCCGGGGGGCTTTCCTGAAAGTTAACGACATCTGATGAGATGCATCAACAGGATGAGCAGACCTTAGCAGACCTGGGTCGTGCCTGAGCCGGCTTGAGCAAGGAGTCGCTGGTCAGGTGAGCCCAAGCCAACAGCATGGAGATGTCACAATTGTGGCAGCCCACGTCAATGAATATACCAAAGAATCGAATGAACCATTATGGGACACTCTGCTGGAGAATTCTCGCTCTGGAACGTCGAAGCTCAAGATCGTGGGTATCTGGATGGCAGACATGGCTCACCAGAACGCCAGTGTGGTCATCAACGAAGAACTTCCGGGCAAGGATTACTACTTGTTCGACCATTCCCCAGATCTGTTGCGCTTGGTTGATGTCTTCAGTAAAGATTTGCCACTGTCAATTATTGGGATCTGACATAGTGTGGGAACTTCGCAGCCGTTGCTCTGGTAGACTTCCATCCGCGACTTTTCACCAACTTGGTGCTTTTGATGCTCTTGGACCCCCAAATAACAACCATTCCTTCAAGAAACACGGTTGCACATATGAAAGCAACTGCACTTCAACCAGACGTTTGGTCATATCGCTAAGAAGCAGAAGCAGCCATTACATCTCATCCCTTTTACAAGAACTGTGACTCGGGCGTTCTTGAATGATATCTCAAGCTTCAATTCAAACACACCAAGCTTGATATATCCAAACGTACTATCCGGTAGCGTGGCCACAAGCACATCAAAGCATCATGAGTTTTTCTCACCCTGGAGGCACAACTTTCAGAACATCTCGATGCTTGGCACACCAGCTTCAGCCGAGGAACACAGGACAGATCCCCGATGTGTATAGCAGTGTATAACCCCAGTCTCCGTTTTTCGCGACCGCTTAAAGACGAGCCTTCCACATGCTGCGTACTTTGCGCCCAGGTGTAATCTTACATTTCATCCCCGGCGAGAAATCTTCAATATCATTCGCTGACATTAGGAAACCAGACTTGAATCGTGTGGAACAGCGCCAGGAGGAAGCGGTGGTGTTAATAAAAGCCATCGCAGACTACTTGGCTTCAGAGACGACAGAATGGAAAGTAGCTGAGACGAAACAATTGGAGGGTTGGAGGACATTGACGCTTAAGGAGAAACCGACTAGGGATACTGAATATTTCGAGCACGACAAAACATACGACAAGGATACCAAGAAGTTGGTCAAAAGTTTGTCCAGTACGCTATGAAGGACAATTTCAATGTATGGAATTAGATTTAGACGATGGCACGGCGCGATAAAGAGAGGCTTGGTTAAAGGGAATAGACTTTGCCATGATGCCATGTGCTCTTTGAGTTCAAAACTCTACACTGAATATCCCACCTCTCGCGAGTAAATCGTTGCCTGCAATATTCCCAATAAGATTAAACCCTAATATATCAACTCCTTATATGGTAACCATGGCACACATGTCAAACCAAAAACTGCTCATATCTTGCACGAGTCGATCTCGTGCCACTCCCAGCCAAGGGGAAAGCGACGAGACTATCGAAACAGTATTCTTCCAAGCCATGATGAAGTTTTCGGATGTGTTTTCGCTGAGCTGATAAGGGCCGACGTCTGACTTTGATTTCAAGAGTTGTGCGATTTTCGGGCTGAGTTTATTACAAAGAATATATGGTCAAGACAGAGTTTGACAAGTTGCGCTCTTTATGTAGAGTGTCAAGATGTCAAAGCGAGTGCTCGGGTTGAGATCTTACATTACCAGAAAGCGGGAGTTTTCGTGGACGTTCATTGGAGAATATTTGGGTGGGGTGCGCGTAGACGTTGTGACTAACCAACCGTCGTACTACACGTCCTCTCCCCAATGATTGTGGCTTGTCGCTTCTGTTACACAGCCTTAACAAGTGCCGCCTCAGTGTTTTCTCCTAGCCTGATCTCAAAAAGTTTGGCGAATTTTTCGTAACCCAGTCCTAATCTCCCCCGAGATTCCTGATATCATCTCTTTTTAGTATCTTCTCTGTTGAAAGGTACTCGGAATGTCGGGCACATCTTTACAAGCAGGACAGATGGCTGCCGCCGCTCCAGCCATGGATCTCACCACCGCCATTGGCAAATCTGGGGGTCTAGTTCTCATCAGTCTCGTAGCAGAAGCAGGAACCACTGCAGGAATACAAGTGGTGAAATGGCTGGCTCGAGAACGTCTTAACGAAGAGGCATTTCTCCAGACTATGCGGGCTTACCAGAATTTCGCACATCCGAATCCCAATGGTCAGGTGCTTTTCGCTCACTCCAGGTCAATGCAAGCAAGCTCTTCGGCCTCCGTCTTGTCATGCCAGGCGCTTTAGGCAGTACCATCCTTCGACACAAGGAACTACGCTGGGTAGCAACGATCGAGGCTGTGATTTTGAAATACCACCTGCCAAAAGCTGCCGAGAAAACCTTCATTGATATTTTCTTGATGAATTCATATCCCAACGAGACCATTAGATCAACTCCAGCGGATCTTCTGCAACAGTGAATAAACAGAGAATCACAGCTGAAGCGCCAAAAACACCAAATCCGGCTCAGCACCCTCAAAATACTTCTCTCTCTCCACAAAACCCCACCGCTTATAACTCTCAATCTCCTTGTCCAGCTGTATCTCGGCGGAAATCCTGATCTCCTTATACCCCTTCTCCCTCGCCGTTTTAATGACTTCCTGTACCAGCGCTTTCCCAATTCCCTTCCCTCTATACTCCTCTAGAACAAATAGTCGTTTGAATTGGCAAATATCTGTGTCACGCGCAGGAGCTTGGGGATCTGACATCTCGGGAAATGGACGGAGCCCAACCCAGCCGATTGGAGCCTGTTCAGGGGCACGGGCAAGAAGCATCTCTCCATGTGGCAGGGAGTAGCGCCCAGGGAGAGAAGCTGCTTCTGAGGTAAGAACTAGGATTTGTTTTGGTACTTGGCTTTGGCTGTAGGTAAGGATGAGATTGCGGATAGCATCGATGTCGTTTGGACTTCGAGCAGGAGAAATGGAGTATGGACATTGAGGACGGACTTGAGTTGCGGACATCTTGATTTTAGTGGCAGAGAATGATATATGAAAAGAGGCCAGACACTACTACTTATATGCTCGAGATTCTTTCTGAGGTTTGTGTTTACCGCTGAAGTGACGACGTAATAACACTTCTATTACCCGATTTTGGCCGGAAGAACAAGAACTAGGCAGCAGGACTGACTCACCGAATGCAAGCCTCACTTGTCCTCTTTTCTTATCTCAGCCCATCTCCATGCCTGGCTTTTAAATAGCCTAATGATGTTATTTAGTGACCTGGACTCTTTTTGCTTCTCCAGTCTGTTCTATCATCGCTCCGTACACCACGTCGTTGTGTCTATCCCGAAAAGATAGCTTCAATTAGCACTTGAATCGATTACCTGGCCAACACCGAATTACTATCGGAAAACGACGATTTATTGGCCAATTCAGTCATTTTATTTGTCAAGCTCATGTGGGTGAACAATCCACACCATCTCCGAAAATCAGTCTTGGAATTATATAAAATCTGTCCGCCTTGGATTGCCATCCCCCCAAATCCGTCCATTCTTTCATTTTTATTCTCGTTACCCGCCCGCCCGTTCTCACTTCTCTTCGAATATTCGGAACTAACTCCGACGGAAGAACAATCACTCCCGAGTCAGTACTCGACGAAGTCCACCCATCCTCCTGATCCGCTTTTCTTCGCCTGACAAAGGGATTGTAAGGCCTATAAGATAATAAGGTCCTGTTGTTTGAATGCTAGCTGGGTTATAGTTAAAATGACTTTGATACCCCGAATCGGCGCCTCCAATTGACCCAGAAGCAGAGACACTCACGGTATGGAGTTTATGTGATTATGAATGTGCCGAGCGTCTTCCTAGTGCGGTTAGTGTCGAAGGACTTATATTTTATATATTTAAGTGCAGTAATTTTAGAAGTCCAGGAAGTTTGATTTTTTTTTGGGTGGGTCTAACGTTACGGTATGTCGCATGATTGCAAGGAGGGGTTACAATGTAGGTAAGGTGAGGGAAGTTACGAGTGCCTGGCGTGCACCGGACGCTCCGCTCCGAAACATTCAAGTCTCGCATATTCTTAAAAGGTCGATTGTCTTCGAAGTGTCACTTAAGAAATATATCTGAAAGAGCAGAACCTAGCTCATAGATTGCGGAAAATAGGCCAGAGCTGGGGCGAGAGAAGCTTTACCACCCCTTGTGCCCATTCGCTGTAGCCCGCGAGAACGGGTCTTCCCCCATTAATCTGGGACGAAAACTGACCTCACCAAAGTCCATTTCCGTCTTTTGACCTGGGCTGACCCCTGAGCCCTGCATATGCCACTAAGTCAGCCTGAGTCTATAGAGTGACCCGTTCCCGGTCTCCTGGAAATTAGTTACATTTTCCTATGCCTGTAAATATATAAAACCTGCTGCCTTGGAAACAGCCCCCTCCTTTAATCTATCAATAGGATTGGTGATATTTCATCAAGGCCTGTTCTGGCTCCTTGTTAAGCATGTCAGGATCCAAAGTCGGCTCGGGAACCGGTTTTAGCTCCCGCTTGACACGCAGCTTCAACTGAAGAAAATTCCCGCCTCTGAACTTTTCATTCACTAACGGAAAGCTGTCGTGAGAAAAGATTTGATTCTGCCAAGCCAAGCTACATCTCATACTAAGCAAAGGACCGCTTTAGAAGATAGAAGAAAGAGAATGTAGTAAAACAGGAAATGAGTAAGAAAAGAGTGAACGGTAACCAACAAATTCCGCGTGCTTTTTATCCACAATGGATGGATCTGCCCGAATCACCGAGCCTCGCCCTCAACAAAACCCCGCTTTCGTGATACCTATCTTCTCAGTCAAGGCTCATTCACTTCATTGCCCGCCTGCATGTCCTCTCAACCGACTAATCTCTCTCGTCACGTCGCATCAGGCAGCGAAGTCATGTCTGTTTTCGGTCAACGAGCTGAAGGTAGGATTGTGACCCATATTCAATCGACAGACATACTCACGTTTCCAGGGGCATCCGAGTTGGCAATTTCCTCGCCGTGGAAGATGTCTTCCAGTGGGTCGAGTGTGTCCTGGGGGATAACTGTTTGATTGATTCCGGTTCGAGGTTGCCCATTCGTAGAAAAGTCGACAGTATATTCTCTCCCCCCAGACCTGACTGACGACGAGTTGGCTTGAGAAGATGGTCTGTATTGGTATTGCCCTGAGGATACTTTGTTTGGAGCATTACTGAGAATGAAAAATTGTACAGGGCTGGTTTTCTCATTCTCGTCTCGTATGCATTCGTAGTGCTCTCTCGGCGTTTGGCTGCTGCCGAGTACCTTGGAGATAACCTTAGGTTTGATCCACTTTGCCAGTATCTGGCCTTGGTTGAGTGCTGTGATAACTTCCAAAGAGCCCTTTTGGCCGAAGCTAAAACTATCACCCTCTTTTAGCGATGACAGAGACCAAAAGTAATCATATCTCGGAGCCAAGTTATCATAGCCGAGATTTCTGCCATTTGCCCCGCTAATAGAAGAAGGAACATATAGCTGGTTGAGCTGCACCGAAGTTTCTAGTATCGAGCCTTTGCAAGCTCGTCCCGGGGTAAAAGTATTGCTGACGATATGTCTTGGGTCAAAATGAGCGTTTTGGCACTTCTGCCCTATGTCCAGAATCGGAAGTTCCAGGCACCGGTCTTCTAGTACAGCCAATGTCCCGCTCGTTGCAGTTTCTTCTAAGAAACCAATCCAAGAAAGCTCAGTGGACTTCAAGGTCACTTTTAGACCTGGTTCCTCGTCAGGTGCCCAAAACATTTCGAGGTCTTTCTCGTTTTTCCCAGTGTCTTTTAATGCGTCCAAGCAATACTCAATTGCATTTGAAAGATCTGTTTGCCATTCAGGCTCGGCCTGATCATACAACTTACGAAAGGCTGTGTAATCCGGGTCCTGAATTGAAGAGTAGAAGCTTTCTTCACATTCTTTGCTGTGCCATTGGAAAGACCCGTTCTGCAAATGATTTCGCATTGTCTGTGTGCCAAGTAGCTCAATCAACCGGACTCGGCGGGCGTTATGGGTACATGTCGAAACCTCTAGGCCCAGCTTGAACTCCAGATGTCTAACCTTGCGGCTTTGAGAATTGTGCTTCCAGTCTTCGATCAAACATTGCTTTAGCGTTTGCTCTCGTCGTTTATGTTTTCGAGTGTATTCAAAGTTCGCATATCTTCCACCAACCTGCACTCGAACTAGCTCCGAACTTAGTATCCTTCCATTCCTTATTGTTCCAGGTTCTGAAAGAGCTCCAGAATCCCTCAAACTTTGTTTTTGATAAATGAAGGAGGATTTGCATTGGCCATTGACTGCTAATGTGACAGGGGCTCCAATTAGCAGAGTATCGTTTGGTCGAAGAGTGGTTGAATCGATAAAGCCCTCGTCGTCACGACGATCTTCGTCCGCCATCCAGTGACAGAATACTTCACCCTTTCGAACTTTGGATGAGGTTGGTGATTGTGGCTTCCAAGGAAGTATAACCCCGTTCCCAACATTGTACTGAACGATTCGTTCTTCTTTACCAAGAGTGTAAGATTTCCACATTGGACCCCATATGTCCCCAAAAGTCTCGGCGTCTGTTAACAGGGACAAGAGGGGTGGGTTCACCTCAAATATCCCTGGAAGAACCATTTCAAGTACCCAAGCTTGCTGTCCTCTTAGAAACCCGTCGAGGCACGAAAAAGATCTTCGGCAGAATCTGTAGCGCTGCACTTCCTGGAACGGGCCAGGGAGTGATACCGAAGTAATTGTATGACTGCCAAGGAATTGTGTATGCGCACCAGTGTAGGAGAGGACTGCCGTATCAAGAACATGAACTACACACCGCCAAATATCTTTCCTGTCATCAGCACCTGGAATCATCACATCGAGCTTGAGGAGCAGCTCTTGACACGCGTTTGTGAGCTCCTTCGATAGTTCAGAGACATTATTGAACAAGACCATGGCAGGATCCTGAGACATGACTTGGAACAGACACGTCTCAAACGTTAATGCTAGTTGTTCTATCCTGCTACATTCGATCCGCACAAGTCTGGCTAAACCAGCCCGAGCGCTGTCGAGAACAATCAAACTGATAAACTCCTCGCAGTAATGAGCAGATTTCATTTGTTGGAGACTTTCCCAGACCGCGGAGATAATGTTGCGGCATTCGATGAGGTGGTTCAAATCCTCGATTGCTCGATGATGCATTTGGTGGTTTGTATAGTGTCCGCCAACTCCTGGAATAGTCCCGGCAGTATCTTCGTTTGCCGAACTTGCGACCTCGCGGCAAAAGTCAAGTATATCATTATACGAGAACTTTTGAAACGGTATATTTTCGACAAAAGAGGCTTTAAAGCGAATCCTACCGTCGAATGGGGCGCCAACTGTCCCATCCTAATGGCCATTCAGCGATTTTTTCAGTATTTCATGAATTGCAACTTACCGTGTAAAAATGGAACATTGATTTTTTGAACACCTCAGAACCTAGATCATCCAGCTCCCGGAAATATTCATTGGGGTGTAGAAGACGATTTTCTGTAAAATTGACCTCCGAATCACTCTTTGCTGGCGACGAATACCCCGGGAATTGCTTTGCATCACTGTGCTTTTTGCCCCTCGGGCCATCAAAAGCATTTATGTTTTGGGTTCGTCTGATAATTACCCCCATCTCAGCTGCACCCATCTGAGCTTGATCCGCCATGGTTTTGTCCATTTGAATTTGATCCGTCTGGCGCGGATTCTCCTCCCCCTCCAACGCAGCACCGGACAAGGTGGTCTTGCGCTGATTCTCCCGTATAGCAGCCAAAAAATCTTCGAAATTCGATGTTGGAGCAACACGAAGCTGATCGATCAAGGCAGAAAAACGCGATCGAGATGCTGGAGCAGCCCGAGGCATGTGGATTGACGCAGAATCATCGATGCGAGATGTCAGAACAGCCCCAGGCTGATGGATCGACACGAAATCCTCGACATAACACATTGGAGCAACATGGTGCCTATTGATCAAGCTAGTGTCGTCCCATGACACAAGTGGAGAAAGAGAAGACTGAGGCTGTCTCCTCCCCCCATTCTGGAATATTGAGTCGCATGATGCGGCACGTTGCAGGCTTTTTGGAGGAATGGCTTGTCTGTGTCTAGATTTCGAAACAATCTTGTCGTTAGAGTCAATACCGCCAGTTCTAGCATCGTCATGATCTGCTGAATCATGGATTTTCCCAGCCTTACGGTGATTGCTGTCCTCGGCCATCTTGAGTCCTTCATACGGGTCGAGAGTCGTGCCTTGAACTCCAAAGCGCGTCGAATGTCTTCCCTCTAAGGGTTGAAGTAGAACGGTAAGTTGAAGGGTTCCGGCCCGTGAGGGATCTGATGTGTTGATAGGAAAGAAAGAAAGCTCTCGAAAGATCGTAAGGCTGAGGATGGTGCGTTTACTAGCGTCCCGCTCATGTGGCGCAACTCGAGCAAGCAACAGTTGGCCACGAAAGCGATATAAGAATGGAGTGAATTGTTGATATTCGCGATCTGTGGCATATTCTTATTAAGTAGTGAGAAACTTAGATTTTTTGCGATACTTTTATTATATTTTCGTACTTTCGATGTTCGTTAAAGATGGCTATTGCCTTGAGCAAACACTGTGTAACCATAACATCAGCTGACTTCGGAGACAAGACTGTATCTGCCTTCAACTCTGCGCAAAAAGGGCTTCAGATGAGAACGAATTAATAACTTTCATATAGCAGAACAGACTAGTAAGCATACTGTAATTAGTCACTAGAAGGGAGATTAGGAGCGTTGCTAAGCAGCGAGCCCAACCTCAATAGTCTGCGCGTTCAGGCTCCTTTTCAGGCCATGCTTCACCCGCACCCCCACTAATTTCTTGAAATACCCTCAGACTCAGGATAAAAAAAAACCCCCCCTCGCTGGTTCCGTTTTAGTTTCCGGACGTGAGCAGCGGCCGCTTTTACCTGAGCGGAGGTGAGCAAGCCTGAGCAAACCTGAGCAGAGCCTGAGTAGAGCCTGAGCATGCCTGAGCAAAACCTGAGCAGAGCCTGAACATCGTGAGCAAAGCTTGAGCATCCTGAGCAGGCGGGTCCGATTTTAGTACCCTGTGCGATCCGAGTACAGTTTCCTAACCGAGTTTGCCAAAGTACCTGTTCTGCTCCCCTTACAAGGGTTTCTGTGAGAGCCGATTTTGGACCACCAGGACCCTTAACAGGATTATGATATCGTAGGACGAACTACTCAACCTGCGCAACCACCCTTCATCACGACCATGCCAGCATTATTGAATGAATCAATCCAGTTCAAAGAATTGAGGTCATCCATATCTACTCCAAAAGAGCTTTTGCACGAACCCCTTCAACGTTCGCTACAGGCGAGGGAGAAAAGTCCCAGTCAGAATGATCCCGCTTGGGCGTGTCTGTAAGCGCGAGGATCCCACCGGAGGTTGATCGAACGCTCTTATTTATAAAGGATCATCAAACATCTGCATACTGCAGTGCTGAGATTCTATGTTTATAAGATGAGAAGTCATGCCCGCGCTCCCCGTCCCTTTCCACGCCAGTTTTCTAAGGGGATACTTCGGCTCACTCGACAAATCCCTCAGCTTCCGCTGGCAGGACCAGATTAACGTAACACTGGAATGTAATCAACTTTTATTAGGCCAAAGTTTCAATATTGTTTCTTCCTTTCTGATCACCTCCATTAAGCAACTGTTCTGTACCAAAATGGGCGAAAACATCCCTCAGATTACTGATGGCATACCAAAGGCTTTTAAAAGAAGGGAAGAGGAAGTTATGGACAGACACTGATCCAGAGGCAACGAAAATGGCCGAGTTCATGCACAGCGTGAATTGGAAGTACAGCCTCAAGCTGAGGAATTATAATGATCTGTATTATTAGTCTGTTAATAATATTGCCTCATTCTGGGGAGAAGTAGAGGAATTCACTGGAATCACAACTAAGAAGTATTACAATGAAATTTGCAAGCAATTGGGAGCTGAGTTTACATTTGCGACTACAGAAGACTGTAAGCGCCAATATTCTCGGCAGAAGAAAGAAACGTCTAGCTCGAAGTTGTTGTCAAGTATGGTAAGGCCTGCAGGATAACTTGAGTAAATCTTCGAGTCGTGAATATGAGCAAGCTAAAATGCTAGACGCGGAATCGAGACATTTTTTGGGTCCTCAATTTAAGTGCAGAGCGCCAGGAATATCACCACCACCACCTCTCCCAATGTCAGGCCAATCGAGTTTTTCGGGGGGCGCACCACCATGAACACCACATGACCTCTTCGCCAATGCAGCCCCCAGCGAAGAAGAGTCGAATAAATGCTCGCTGGACGCCTAATGAAGAACAGAAGTTGAAGACCATGCGGGATGCAGGCAGTAGCTGGGAAGATATCGCGCAGACATTTCAGAGCAGAACTGATGGAAGCATTAAGACACACTGGTATAAGGACATGCATTATGCGGAGTTCGCTGAAGAGGACAGCGTTGCTCTACTCAACGCGATAAAACAATACGAAGAAAACAAGTGAAAAGAAACTGGCCTGAAAGTTGGGAGGCATGCAAAAGTATGAGAGCAGTATACTGTATCCAAAGAGCATTTTTGGAGATTTTATCAGGTGACTTTTATATTTTGTGAATACTATTGTAATATCAGGCAATCGAGGCCAAAGGAATGTAGTCCTGTGTAAGTGATCCGCAAAATACGACGTGAATCCTCATCAAACGGGTTTGAATTTAAGGCGTGTGTCAATATGGATGAAGGGTCGAAGAAGATTTGCGCCTATTGGACGACGAAAGAGGTGGTTCTTGAGGAGCAGCTGTTACGGCTCGATCAAGTGTGCATTAATCCAAGTGCTCCGGGGGAAGGTCGCATCACGCAGAGGTGATGAGAAGTATTTTTTATGCCGGCGCGGGCGCGGGCATTAGTTTGCCTGGGTTAGAGTGGATTCGATAGTAATGGCCTACGATAGATGGCTGAATTGCGAGAAATACTCAAACGAAAGAATTATCTGAAATTAGGCCCAATCATATCAAAGAACTGGTATATGAGCCAGGATATATGGCAACAATAGGCACCTCCGAAATGAAAAATCGTGTCGAAACCAAGGCACCTACTCGTTTCAGCCTTCCCCCAATTGGTTTGGGGAACTCCTCTGGTGTCGAAAGTGTTTTCAAAATGATGAAGAAAGAGGATGTCACTTGGTCTCTTGATCAGAGATGAAAAAGAAGTCATCAGGATTATACGAGCAGGAGAGTCTCAAGTTTGAATTACGACACCTCATATTAGATGGACAGCCTAGATAGACATGGAGAGGAAATGCGAATCGCGGTGCGAAGTATGAAGATTCAATGCCGTTCTCGTCATGTGGCACCAAGCTGAACTCCCCGCAGGTAGATAACACAGTATGATAATGAAATATACACGCCAATTGATATGCAATATATGGAATCGAGATACGCCTTCTCGCCTTGCCATCAATCATGGCGCTTGTCTTTGATTGTCATTTCAGGCGAATCACCTTGTCAGCCATCAGCCGTCGACATAATCAAACATTGACGTGTAAAGGTCATCGTTATAAGCCTCCGCAGGGACCCAAGCCCCCTCGTCTTCACCGGCCCTCTCCGGACTTGAGATATCAGATTCGACATCGCTGATTGCTTTACCAGCCGCGAGAAGAACGTTGTTGATGTCTACATCTTTCGTAGGTACGGCCCTATTGGCAATACCCGCACGATTTTGTGTTTTCCCGTTCCCTTCGGCATTGGCGCCGTCCATACCCTTGTCAGCGTATGTAAGGGCTCGACGTGGAAGAGTATCTGGCGGGGCGGTTGAACGAGGACCTGATTTGGAGGCTTTTGGGGGACTTCCTAACTGCTCCGACAGACTTGCATTCACTGCCTGTATCACGGAGCCAGGAGACATTAGGGACAGCCGATCAGGCACCTCCGTACCGTTTCCTTTGATGCCAAGTGAAGAACACTCCTGCGCCGGTATGGCCACATGGAAATTGGGCAACGGCGATGAGTTGGCCGACCAAATTTGGGATGGTGTATTCGAAGCCATACTAGTAAAAGAAGAATGTGAGTGTGGGCTCCAAGCGCTCGGGGAAGTTGCGATGCTACTGTTAACGGAAGCGGGACTGAAAGCTTCCACTCTTCGACGCTTGGGAGTAGATGCCAGCCGACGACTATTACCAACCTGGGGCAGGGGCGGTAGCGGCAACTTGGAATAAGCTATTGTAGGCGAGCTGTCTTGGCGGCGTTGATGATTCAGGCTTTGGCGTACCTGCCCCTGAGGATGGAATGGGAGATTACTCAGCGCTTGAGGCTTGCGTTGCCCGGGGTTCGTCATTGCCGGCCCTCTTGGAGGATGTTCAACATTGTTGATCCCCAATGTTGGCTGGTTCAGAAGGTTGATTCCGTTCTGGGGTGTCGATGGAAAAGCTCTCCCAGTTCCGGAGGCAGTTTGCGTTGATAGCCCTACACTGTGCTGTCGGCTAGCTTTCGCAGAAGATAGTGGCTGTTGGCCTAGGCTGGCGTGATGAAGTGTAGATACAGGTTCTGGGAGTCTATGAGTATTGCGTTGATTGGAAGTACGGCGGTATTCAGAGCTCGGCGAGTAATGGTTGCTGCTTGTGGATTGAACTTTTCTCTTGGAATTTCCTCTAGGCGTAGAGGGGACTTCGGTCGGGTTCGAGTTATTCTTTGCAGCCATCGGTGGTTTGTGTCTGCCTGCGGACGATCTGCTACGAGGGACCGGGTTGGTAGCAATTGGCTGATGATCGGTGTCTGGGCTTGTCACAAAAGGTCGGTTACTACGAGTGATGGCCATTGGAACTTCATGGACTTGCATTCCCTCCTTTGCGACCTGTGGAGAATAAGAAGGTGGGTTGGGTGCTCTGGGGCGAGAAGTGGGCACGTTTGTGGAGCCTGATGATTTTGCTAAGGCAGGGGTTTCAAGATGGCCTTGACCGATGGCTGAAGGACCTGAATTGGGATTATTTACCAGCCTGCAGGAGTTCAATATATCCCTTGGGGACAAAGCTCGTTTATCGTTATAAAGCGCAAGTGCTTGTGTCTCGAGGTCAGTGAAACTGACTTCGTGGAGGTGGTTGGTGGCGGGTAACAGTTTCCAACCAGGGACTGTGATGTATTTGGAAATCTTTGGATCTATAAAGTAACGAGTTAGTAATTGGACTGGCAGACAATGTGAGGCAGACTACCATCGCGCTGCAACTCGAGCTCCGTGGCCGGGACTATTTCGCGGAGATATCTGATAAAGTTTCCCCAAGCTTCCTTCTTCCCACGAGGTCGCATCGGCCAACCCCAAGCCTCAAGCTTGCCTCCAAACCAACGGTCACTTCTTCGGGTCAGTTGTATTCTTTGCGAGCGCAGGACGGCCACTTACTCGGATTTGGGAGAAAACCCACGCCAGCCTTGCAAGTTGAAACAACCTTGCATGTCTTTGCTGTCAAGCCCGGAGAGATACATCCAGAAGAACCATCCTTTGTAATCATCTGCTGGATACTGGTGACCCAAAACGCGCCGCGGCAGCACGTTGATCCACAGCCAGTGGTCATGCTCAACGACCCGGTGCATGAGAAACCAGAAGATGATAACACATTGTAAGAATGTGTAGTTTTGCGCCGGCGGACGCGGATCAGGCATTATGAGGGAGAATCTCGATGTGGACAACCAGCAGAAGGATCTTCGGAGGGTCCGTGGCTTCGCTGCAGGAATTCAGAATTGCAGTTGGAAAGATTCGATTGAAGGGCCACGACTCTTCGTACCCGTAAGTGCAACTTCACGGTGAAGGAGAGGTGAAATACTTACAAAAGCGCTATAGCTGGTGCTCTGCGGAAGAGAGAGAGGACGCCCAGGCGGCGGGGCAGTGTCTCGAGGTCGGATTGGCCAGTATAGGCCGGATTGTTTGGCTAGAGGGCCTTCGCAGAAATTCAGGGAGGAAGAAAGCTAAGATAGAATCATCCCAAGTCCGCTAGTCGTGGAGCGTTGGCGTGCAAGTCATGCCCGGAGTGTTCGCTGGAGTTCGCTTGAAGGGGGGTTCAAGATCGGAGGAACCACACACGACAAAGCTGGGGAACAGGGGCGGGCTGAGGGTTGCAACCAGATGCCAGCACCCATGCATGGAAGGACGGCGACCATCAGGCCTGCTGGGAAAACATGGCGGCCAGAACAGTCAGGGTGACACGAACAGTCGCGGCGGAGAGGGGGAGCGACCCAGTGGAGGAGCTCCATTGCTGGGTTGCAGGTCCTCTGTTGCGGCTCCTTTCCGAGCTTCTGTCGTCATGACGCCCGGCTGCTACTGTCAAGGACATGGCTATCCTTGCTACTGTCAGGGACACGGCTATCCTTGGCGGACTGGGTCTGTTCGGTCGAGTCGATTTTTTTAGTGCTGCGGTGAGGTGCGTTAGCGGAATTTTAAAGTTTAACAAGCGCGTCGTATGGCACCACCCGCGTGTGGCCGCCCAATGGGAAGACAGCAATCTACGGAGTCCCTACCATGGCTGCTGCCTTAAGCAACCCCACCGTGCCCAACCTGCCCCCGCCTCATTTTCTCCAGCATAATTTGGCGGGAAACGGGGCGCCTGGGCATCTTCACACGTCCAATTATCGCCCCCGGAGTGCTGATTGCATACAGTAGCTTCATCCCAGACGTGGCGTGAGCTGTTCCGTGGGCTGCGGGACGCTGTAATTACTGTTTTGAGCCTCCACCATGAAGCCACCGCGAGGGAGTGTTTACGGAGCCGATGTTGAAGCATGTGTATTAGATTGCAACCAAGCTATGAAATCGCAACTCCCCTTTGGACCTCCATTGCAGCTCCGAGGTCATCTCCCTGTTGATCCAGCTCTTAGTCCTAGCACCGAACCAGAAATTGAAGTAAAGACAGCAAGAGGCTAAGAAATGAAAACTACCTGTGTGTATTTCGACCCGGCGGGGATGCAGCGGCAAAAGAACAAGCGACAAGACACCAAGATAACAAGCGACAAGTGACCAAAGCCCGTCCAGCATGATAGCGCCCTTCCACAGTAGACATCTTGAACTTCAGACCTGTAATCCCGATCTTTCTCTTGACAAGCGAGTGTGTTGTGCTTGCAAATCTGCCAAACGCTCGTCCACAAAAACCCCATCTTGATCCATCCTGGCGAACTCATGGGCACTAGAGATGGCCAGTTGGGCTCCCGCGACAGCCAAGAAAACGTCCGAAATTGTGATCAAAACTTGCGGCCACTTTGGGGTACCCTTGTGCCAAAGTGCCCAGGCAACGAGGACAGATATGAGGCTCAGAAGGCATAGAAAGGTGAAAGTTCGTCGCCGTTTCAGACAAAAACCTTTCTTGCTAAGCAAAGCTGGCACCATAACGGCACCGAGGCTAATAACTCGAAGAATAGTAGCGGACGCCAATGCGAACAGAAAGTTCCCGGTATAATAATAGGCAAACGTTAATCCGATCACGGTGCAGAGGGCCGGAGACATGATTGCCCATGCGATGCCACGGCCGCGGAAATCGTTTGGAGATGAGCGACCTTCATCTGCAGCGAAGTGGCGGGTCGAAACCGTCTTCCTGCTCCTAGCCGCTGATGACATGGTTCTTCGTTCCAGCACACGGATATCTGGTTGGGCGAAAAAAGTAAGTGCAATGCTCAGTGCAAATTAAAAGCAGCTTCGGTGACAGTGCGCCTACCAGTATCATCTGGCGCTTCTCCACCAGCGGCACCCTCAGTGAAATTGCTCGGATGAGCATTGTTTGCTTCCCCATACTATACTTTATCAGTTTGAGCTCATTAGACGCTGACAGCGAGAAGTGAAAATATATTGCTGTCTGACCTGGCGAAATGTAGCCTGTCCGGCTGCCACCGGAGGTGGAGTGACGATGGCTGAAGCTGACATGCTGAACACCGAAGACTCGATGGCAATCAGAGAATTCAGAGAATTGGGGATTCAAGTGAGCAGAATTGTCGAAGTGATGGAATAATGTGTAGAGATTTGAGGCTGGGTCCGTAGCCAAGCGAAGGCCTGAAAGCTTTGCAAAAGATTTGATGAGATGGAGCAATGGATTCGAAGAAATTTGGTCTATATCTCATGGTGTTCGACATTTAGCGAAATCCACTAATCTCACAAGTCTGATACTCGATCACGTCTCCGCTTGGCAGACCTCCTTGTGGTTCGGTGATCCAATTGCCAAGGCCATTTAATTCACGCATTGCTTGTTCAAAAGCCGGGAACAAACAGGATCGGAAAGGGGTTAGTTGAACTCGGCCGTGGACCACTGAGCTCTTTCAATGTAATCCGAGCCGACACTCTCAAGTAGAGGCACACATTCTAGCTGCCTGACAACTCGTTTGCGCGTTGCTCTGAGGAAAAAGAACAACTGTAGCCCAAATGGGTTAGAGGAGGAAGCGGTTGTGAATGCAGAGCTCCTCGTTGGAGGGCTCCGAGCCAAGCTCACTTAGTGACGTCCGGAGGACGGGGGACGGAGAAAACCCAGTTTCCCGCCGGTTTTGTCTTTCAGAGCGGCGTGGGAAAGAGGAGCGTGATCTAGCAGGATAGAAGGGAGTTGCTAGGGTGAGGCTGGCTGATGCTGCGTCGTTGACAGCCTGTGGACGAGCAAGGCAGGCTGTGTTTTGCTTCGGATGTCCCGGAGCCGACCAGATAAGAAAGCCAAGACGCGCAACACGAGAATGATCTTCGACATTCCGCTTTCAACATCTCGTAACTCAGCAGAGGTAGAGTCCCAGAGCGTGGAATCTTCGGCCTAGTTTACCAACCCCGATATGCCAACCTCGATATGCTCCCTCGGCGAGAGTAAAACCCAAGACGCTGCCCTCGAAAGTCTCTGAAAAACAGCAAATATTGCATTCTCCTTGCAGACTTCAAGTTGGCCAGGCCAGGGGAGGGTAATCGATCGGTTTTGCAGATTGCTGCCCTTCAACATCTCCATTCCACCATTCAGCAGATCACCCAATATGCAAGAGTTTCCAGCAATGGCTGCACGTTCTTGTGACCTCGGCTGCCATCCCCCAAACCACCACTCAGAGAGGAGCACCCGATCCGCCCAAACGCCCGACAATGCCCTGCAGATTCTAGTTGAAGTCAGGATGCTTCCCACAATCAACCACTCAGATGAACACCCGATCCACATCGACGCCCAACAATGCCTGCAGTTTTAGTTGAAGTCGGGATGATTCCCACAGTCAACCACTCGGGTGAACACCCGGTCCACACCAACACCGAACAATGCCTGCATGTTTCAGTGGCATTGTGCTTGCAGTCCCAAACCACCACTCAGCGGAGAGCACAGCAAGGCAAGCTAAGCAGTTGCAGCTCTTGGCAGCGGTCAGGCTGACATCCTCCAAACCACCACTCAGAGGAGTACCCGGCCCACCAGATTTCAGCGGCATTAGGCTGGCATCCTCGAACCATCACTTAGCGGAGCATCCGAGCAAGACCAGTTGGGCAGCTGCTGCTCTTAGTACAGGTCGGGTTGGATACCACCACTCAGGAGAGCAACTGAAGGCACAAGACACCCAGTTCACCCTCGCTGTGGGCAATACGGTGGAGCCCGGTGGAGGAATGGGTGGCATTTGACTGATGAAAGCTTCCCCCTGGCCAGACTGCGACCGTGAGGTGCAGATGCAAAGCTGAGACGAGGATGGGCGTGATTGAAACCAAGCCTTGCTGCGCCATCTTGATGGTGACGAGAGCCTGCAGTATGATGGAGGAGGTCAAGAAAGTCTTAGAGTCGCGCTCAACAGTCGCAATCTTTCGTACGGAATCTGAGTTGAAACATGATGCCAGACTACTTCGGTGAGAATGGTTCGGCTACTGCTGGTATATATCCGAATGCTGTTGATGGTTTACGAGTGACGTCGAGAAAAGCCTCGTTTTCGTCAGCCGATGAATGGGTTTTGGTGGCGTTTTTAGCGGTAGTAGGGGGCATCGCGGAACAACCCCGCCAAGCTTCGCAATCAAGGCACAAAGCGAGCCTCCAAGTCGAGGTCGAAGTTGCAAGGCGGAGTTGGCAAGCATTCTGGGTAGAATGAGAGGACTCATTCATGCTGCAAGACGTTCGAAGTTAATAGTCTTATGGTGTTGACGTAGGGGATAACTCGCTGGTTCTTCATATTTCCACAAGGAGTAATGCGACGTGACTTTTGCCCTTCGGCTTTTACCCTAGGGTAAAACTCGAGCCGGAGTAGGGGAAAAGTAGCAATAAACGATCAAATGGCCTTGTTTGACGGTCCTGCTGTCTGACTACCATGGTAGCGCGTTGCTAACACCTAACGACGGGGGTGGGCGGCATTATCGGGCGTGAGTAGCCTTCTCCCTTATTTTTACTGGCTACCTAAGAACGCCTCTCTGGGTTGTGGCGATCTTGGCAGCCTCTTTCCATTTTCATGTGTTTTCGTGTCTCAACTGACAACCAGTTTACAATTTCAACATTACCTCTACGTCGCAAAAAGATTTTTCGCTGTTGAAAGACTGCGAACTCATTCAAAACAAGCATGTTATGGCAAGATGGACACCACATGTTCACGTCGAGCGCTCAATCCAGAAAAATCAGGAAGAGCATTCCACCCCTCGTACCTTTAACGATATCAACACCGTACCAGCAAGAGACTCAAATGAACCTTCCATCTCGAGGTTACGATGAACACTCCACGGATACATGGAATGTGCCGAAATCTCCACTATTGCAGGGTGGTCAGAGTGAAGTCAATACCTCTGCGATGCGCGGCACACAACCTAGGACAGAATCCGCAGTGGAACGAGATGAGAACGGCACCAAACTCGAGCTGCAAGAAGAGTATTTATTAGATTGGCCTTTCAATGCTGATGTCGATAATGCACCGATCGGAGAACCGCCAGTTCCGGACTATTGTTGTTCAACGGCATTAAAACGAAAATTAATATCACTAGAAGCTCCTCAGTTACGTCAATCAAACGATAATAAAAAGAGCCAAACCCGTAAGTAGCTCCCAGAGCTCGATATGAGTTCAGGACAAGTCGAATCTGTAAACGTGCTTACAAATGCCCTTAGGTGCCCCAGAAGCCAAATACTACTGCAGAAGATCACTGTCTCCTGGATTTCTAGGTAATTCTCTACTTTCAATGATCTTGACACCAGACGAAGCTAATACATACAGTTCCAGAGACGAAGCCAAAGACCACTCAGACTCAAGAGATCACAACAGGATTGCCACAAAGTGGTCCAATGAACATTCTGAGTTTACTTGAGCAGCCGGAGCAACAAGCAACTGTTGAGTATCCTATTTGCCCATTCGACAAATGGAACGAGAGTTTAAATGAGTCATCTTCTGACTATACGTGGATGGACGAATCCCTCTCTGCTGGGGTCGACACCTCAATCAACCAGACACTCACGAGTTTCGACACGAAATTTACTCCATTTGAAGCCCCCTCCGCGAACTTCGACTTCGACTGGAAGGAGATTGACGAGTCTGATTTTCCAATTATTGGTCTGGAGGAGGAGATTCCAAAATACTCCGCCCAAGGAATTTTTTTTGGAGACAAAACCTTGCAGCGGTCAGCTCCTTCATCACTATCAAGCGACGAGTTTTCTGAATTCGACTCGTGGAACCCTCCATGCAATACAATTTCTTGGAAGTGGACTTCACCGGAACCAGTGTCGCAACTCTCGACTTCATTTGAATTGAGCTCAGCATCAATTATACCTTCCACGCCCGAGGCATCCGACTCCCAGAACCGCTCGTCAGATATAAGGCGTAGGAAGTCAGCCCGTGGAAAGGCGTGGTACGCATGCCCCATCAATCATTGCTCCAGGCGCGGAACGGAGGGGGGATTCCACCGCAAGGATCATCTAGTCCAGCATTTGCGCACCTTTCACTCCTGGAGCCATGAGGATTTGGTGCCTGGTTTCTGCCCACACAAAGGCTGTTGCTATTCCAGGGAGCCAAGGAATGAGAGGAGAGTATTTTCGACCTTTAGAGAGTATTCAAGGCATCTGAAAAAAGGTCATGACGAGAGTTTGTTCAACTGTCCTGTTCCTGGCTGTCGCCGAAAGGGAGCAAATGGGTACTCCGGACAGGCGAATTTACGAAGGCATGTGAATATAATGCATCCTCAAATGAAAGACAAGGTTATGGCGGATCAGGACTACTCGTTTGCATGTCTATAAGATACATAGTAAATACATTAGGCACGCGCTCTTGTGAATCCTAGATCTGTGCGTTTGCTTAATAGACGAATTTCGCTCAAAATACCATGAAAATAACTACTAGTCCACCTCCCCTTGATTTTAAACACCTTCCTAGCTTTGAAATCCCTATAAAACATAAGGAAGCGTACGCCAATTACACCAGTTTGGCCACGTCCCAGTTTGAAACATTATAGTGCAGCATAACCTTAATGAATCGTTAGTTCGACAAGTTTTAAGCTTCAATCACTCGGAGCGCAAACGCTTTTTAATCGTAAAGGGCCTGCCTTCCTTCTCTTGGATCGCCAGGTCAACGATATTTTTGAATACGTTTCGAACTTGTAGGAGCCTAGGATTATTAAGTACGACATCCTCCGTATAGAGATTGGGCTCAAATGCTCTGTCGAAACACTAGAGCGGCGACACACTAGAGCGGCGACACACTAGAGCGGCGACACAAGCAAAAGGGCAATTTAGGTGCACGGTATGTCAGAAACATTTCCTCACGAAAGCTCAAGTTTTCGGGCGATTTCTCTTGGCAATGGCACACATATTCTGGCACGCGGAGTATCTAAAGCTCCTATGGTTAGACGAAGTCACATTCTTAATTAGAGGGAGGGCTGCGGAGGAGAAGGTAACGTGGAAGATATTTGGGGGGGGGGGGGGGTAGGGCTCCGATCGAATCGATTCGAATCGAATCTAGGTAAATTCGAATCGACGGTTTCGATTCGAACCTAGTTTAAGGTTCGAATCGTACGAATATTCGAAGTTCGACGAACCCACGTGACTTACTTATATAAAAAGCTTTAAATCCTTTAAATCCTTTATAAACTTATACTTAAAAAGTTAAAAAGTTACTTAAGTTATCTTATAATTATTAAATTAAGTATAAATTAGGGGAAACGAAGAGGAATAGGTAAAATATTAAAGGCACGTGAGAGAAATCACGTGGGAAATAAGAGAGGAGTCACGTGGATAATAAATTAAAAGAGGAATAAGTAAGAAAAGAGCTAAAAATTAAGTATTTTATAAAGTCACGTGGGTTCGTCGAATATTCGTCGAACCTTACTAAAAAAGTTCGATCGAACTTCGAACTTATATATATAGGTTCGAATCGAATTCGAATCGTCGAATATTCGTCGAATCGAATAAATTCGACGGTTCGATCGGAGCCCTAGGGGGGGGGGTGTCACTGCGAGATGTGTATATCTCACTAACTTTATCACGGACACCCGCTACCGGTTAACGCGTGGGGAGCGATTGGATACAGCTACAAGAGTACAAGAGTCCCCTAATATCTATCTATACGTTCGGTAAGTTAGGAACCTTTATACAAAAGGATTGCCTTGCCCAGCTTCTCCAACCACATGTACCGAATTTCTGAGCCCTTTACAACGGTCACTCACCTCCTTCGCCCTATCGTGGAGCCCTTGTATATAAAGGACGTAATTTAGTTCACGGTTATAAATATTATATAACTACTATGCCAAACGACGTACTATACACGTTGTTATCTTGATGCCCGCCCCTTGACGAACCCTGACATAAATACTTCAAACCTTCAAACCCGCATCGCAAAGTTTCGATAACTTGCAGGGGTGTAGTACGATACTTCATGCAATCGCGTTGACTTGAGATCACTTAAATATACACAAATATGGCCGCTATTCCGACTTTATGATGTGTCTTCACGTGACTGCTGCTAACGCCCTGGTGCAGGCTTCACATCAACACCTTCAGGCTTCGCAGTCTTAACGCTCCCTCTACAGATTCGTAAGAACTGATGCTTGCCACCTCGTCCTCTCGGACCAGCATTCGAGTGGAATGTGACTTGCAACACGGCTACATCACCAAGCATATCCAGAACTTCAACTATGAAGCAGTGAAGAGCATGGTACACCGTACACGGTCTAGCACGTAACTTGAAAGAATTGCAAATCTTCCATGCAGGCTGGGAGGCAACGCTAGATAGTTATACCTCTTCAAAGGCAGGGAAGGGCTTTGCATCTAGCGACCAGATAGAAAGCTCCCGTCCAGTTTCTGGCTCTCAGCGATGTCTCGAGATAGGAGTCGGTCACGCTGTGATCGGGCCGCAGCTAACAGAAACCTAGAAGGCACACACAGACTTCTCAGTTCTAGAAACGCTGAAGCTGAACTCATACATTGCACAAGATACGCTTGCATATTTAGCTGCAAGTTCCAGGCTTCCGTCGTTGAAGGGGTTGGTGTTGAGACTCGCAGGCGGATATATTGACCGTCAACGAACGAACGAGTTCTTCGACATTGCAAGAAGCTTTCTTTGCCAATTGCCGACGTTAGAGACTCTTGGACTCGCAGGCGAGCGCTCCTGTCTTGATGAGAATTCAATTCTCGAGCATTACGGCGCTGCGTTGCGGCAATTATCTTTATCGCCATCGGAAGTAGAAAAGGCCCTCTCGCCAGAAGACATCACCAAGATTGGAACCCTTTGCACTTTCCTCGAAGACCTAGTCCTCACACTCCATCGCTCGAAAGGCAATGCCACGGAAGTAGCATGTTACAAACCGCTGAGTTCCATCCAAAGACTAGAAAATCTGACACTGACCCTCGAGGCTTTGAATCACGCTATCCCCTAGAGCGATGCACTTGTTGGTTATGATGATGATGACGACAATGCAGAATACCCTGAGACACCAAATGATCCCTTTCTTGACGACTTCGACCGGCAGTTCTTCAAGGGAGGGTATTTGTCCTGTAGAGATTAGTGGAACGGTCATGTTCGCGATGCGTTTATTAACGGTGCCGTGGATGAGACCCTTGCTCGCGCCATCTTCTGGACGGTCTCGGAGGGCAACGCTGTTGGGTCGTTTCCGCTGGATAGGCTACGGATACAAGTTAGTTGAGGAGGAAAATTTTGGGAATAGTATAGATGTGGGGGGGCGTCCAGTCTGGTTGTGAGAGAGCTAGGATGTTCTTGGGTGTGTGAAGCAAACCAACGAGATGATTGTCGCTAGGAGCTTATTGTGAGGGAGCTGCCTCTGGCTTGGCGAGGATGTGCAATTCAGCCAGAGCGGTTGCCGCCAGATGTCGAACCGATATTTCGTAGACTTTGGCATGCTGGGCAAAAGGGTGGTGCTGACTGGAGGAAAGAGTGGTGCAGCTTTCCGTTGCAAACGTTGGGTTCTTGATGCACGGCGAGGAATCCAGGGTTTGAACGGGAGCTGTGAAAATGAAGCGTGCGGAAGGGTTTACATAGAGTGCCTCAGTGATGACATACTTCGTACGAATTCGAACGAGTTCAGAAGTATGGGAAGCTTTCCATGCAAAGACGAGACGAAGCACCCTGTCAGAGACGTGGAAGAGGCTGTGGAAACTCAACTCTTCGTTGCTACGTTGCATTAAAACCTATCTTGGATATCTGTGAAAAGGTCTCCTCGTCATCCTGCATCGTTGTCGTGGAGTTCTGAGAAAGGAGTGATAGTGTGAAGTGTGTCGAAGTACAACTGACAGAGGTTGCGAGAACGGCAGTGGAAGTTCAAGGCATCATGCACTAGCTGGCACCAAACCCCATCTTGGGCATCCAGAGAACAAATCCAACGCTTCTCGTGGTAATTGTGTAAAGAGTTCTGTTCTGGATTTCTGAGGAAGTGTGATGGCCGAAGTGTGTCTTGCACGTGACGGGGCCCAATCCTGTCAGGCCACACAAGTTACGCCCTGCAATTTCATTGCTCACCGACGGCTCGACACATTGTGGCCGTGTACGCCCCGTCTGGCCATGCAATCTAAGCGCATCTGCACAGCAGCCCTGCTGCGTGCCTCCAGCATGAGAGAGGCGCCAGGGTAAATCCGAAAGACAGGCAGCAGCTGTCTGTCAGTTGGGCAGATGCAGATGGGGTTTGGGGCAGGGCAAGCCAGCCAGCGGCTGCCAACCGAGACACAGCGCAGAATTGGGCTGCGGCTGGGTGCGGTGCGGGCTGCCAGCTGTGACCAGGCTGGGATTGCATTGGCAAAAGGAAAGTGCGAGAAGGAGCATCGATTCATCTGATGGGAGCCTTTCTTTTTCCCCTCCATCTTTATCTCATACGATCCGTCGTCGAGCAGATCCTTCGCCTGCGAGAAGAAAGTATATCTGAGAATCCCACTCTTGGCTTTAGGGCTTCAGGCTTCTCTAGCTGGACCCACTGGCGCGTCTCCCGCTGCAGACCCTAGAAAACACGCGACGGCCTCAAAATTTCATTTTCAGCTGATCGTTCTCCCCTTCCTGTGCCTGGAGCTGTGATGGCACAACTGCCCCCGATGGCCATCATGGATTTCGTCCAGCGCTTCCAAGCTCTGCAGCTGCAGCGAGACACCGGCAATGAGTTAATAAAGGTAGGTCCAGGCTGCCGTGCTCCAGCTGCTGAGGACGTTGTCGTGACTTCTCTAGGATCTTTTGATTTACTGCGAGGGCATGGAAACCGGTCTGCGACTTGAAAATGCGAGACTTGCAAAAGAGCTAGAAGATGCGCAATTAGATCTCGACGATGCCCGGCGCTCGAGACGGGATTTGCAGCAGCAGTTGAATTTGGCCCAGCAGCGAGTTGGCCAGTTCAGTGTCGATTGCGATTCCATGAGGGTACGAGCAGGCTTTGAGAGTGATGCCTGCATGCTGATCTTTGCAGAATCGCAATCCGTACATTATGGTCTTGATTGACGGGGATGGTATGATCGTGAGTATCTACTGCCTCGCATCGAATGATGTCTGACTCGTCCAGTTCCATGAAGACCTCATACACCAGGGGATCGAAGGAGGAAAGCAGGCAGCCAACGCTCTTCGAAACTCCGTCCTCGAACACTGCAGCGAACTTACAGACGAAATCGAAATTATGGCTAAAGTTTGTGCAAATATAACTGGCCTCTCGAAGGCTATGCGACGAGATGGATCTCTCGGCAACCCAGATGATTTGAGGGATTTTACATTAGGTTTTACACAAGGAAAAGCTTCGTTCGATTTCATCGATGTTGGACACGGAAAGGAGCGGGCAGATTCGAAGATCAAAGGTATACATGGTCTGAAGGCTGGCGGATCAAAGCTGATGTTTCCCAGAATGCATGCGCTGGCACCTTCGAAACCACAACTGCAAACAGATTCTTCTAGGAATCTCCCACGACGCCGGTTACGCCCCCTTCCTCGATGAAGTAGTCGGTCAAGACGACCGCTGCCGAATTACAATTATCGAAGGGCTTCCCACCGTCCGCGAGCTCGTCAGTACCGGCCTACAAGTCTTAAATTTCAGCAACATATTCCGCGCAGATAAGCTCGTCGATCGTTTAGTTCCGTCTCCCACGCCACCATCGACCTGGGCGGGAGTAACCTCCATTGCTCTTCCCTCAGCTCCAGTGGCCGTCCCACCAGTTCCAGTGAAAACAAACGGTACAACCAAAAAACTAACACCAATTACTCCCATCGCAAAGCCGGCCTGGGTCCCCAGTCCGCGCGGTCTCGATCCCCCAATCACCGTCAACGCAACAGTCCTCGATAAAATCAAACGCCGAACCACAAACAACAAACTCTGCAATAACCATTACCTCCGCGGGCCATGCGCCAAGGGCGATGAATGCTGTTTTGAGCACCAATACAAGGCCACCGACGAAGATTTGAAAGCGATTGCGTATCTGACAAGACTCAACCCATGTCTGAATGGTCAGGACTGTGAACTGGAGTTTTGTATTTACGGGCACCATTGTCCGTCTGTTAGTATGGGAACTGGTGGCAAGGATCCGGTGTGCAATGCTTTTGGATGTAGGTTTGGGAAGGAGGATCACCCACCTGGTACTGTTATCAAACACCCGAGGAAGGAGAGGTGGGAGAAGGAATATGAGCGCTACTAGTGCCGTCTCTCGCCAGGAATACCTCACGCCGGTGCTGGTCTTGGATAGATTAGTCTTGGATCTTGCTGCGAATAGGCGGGAGTGGAGGACAAGGAAAAGTTACAAATTTGTTTTATTTTTTGGATATTTATTTTGATTTGCTCTTCCGAGTCGAAGTTGCAAGACCACTCACTTTGAGGGAGAGTCGTAATTTTAGTTGTTTTTGTTGAAGAGCGGGTATTATTGTTATAAGATACAGTGAAGGCAACTCAATTTGTTTTTGGAATGGGAGGATGCTGATAGAGCACATTGAAATGAAGTTTGGGCCATGATGGCTCTTCTCACCTTTCACCTGATCACCCTGTTCACACCGTGTAATGGATTCTACTGACCTCACCCACATCTGAACTACTTAAAAGCTAAGTGGCGGAGCAAGTGCTCTTTCTTTATTTCAACTTACACAACCTTGTGGGCAGCTTTTTGTTTCGTTTGCCTCTGGCTCCTAGCGCATGTTCGCTTTTCTTCTGTATGCTACCCACAGTCATCACGTCACCACTTCCAGCGAGGTCTCGACCTCTGTGTGGCTTGGGGGTGTTGGCAATAGCTTGAGAATTTTCCCTGAAGATAATATCAAGAAGTCTAACCTAGTCGCACTAGGCTTCTGCTTTTCAGCACCATGTCCTACCTCCTTGGGGTCACCACCGTAACCAGCCTTTGGTTCTTTCTCCACTACTCAGGGTCGCCTATCGAACTATTTGATGCTCTCGATCAACGTCTCCTTCAAATTAACTATGCCAAAACACTTCTTCCAACGATTATTTTTGGAGCCATAATCCCAGCGCTCACAACCGCTTACCCAGAAGCCGAATTATCTAAGAATTTAAAGGTTATTTGGCCTGTATTGCCTTTTTTCCTTGTCATCATGCATCGCCTGTTTGCCAAGTTGGTATAAGATAGCACGCCATTTGATCGTTTCTACCATGTGAAAGCAGATCTCCCTTCGATTAGACGTGCCGTCATTTCCGCCGCCTTCGTCACGATGGTATTGTGTCAATACCTCAGGTTTACAGGCACGGGCCCAGTAGCCTCGCCGCTGCAGGATATCCCAGGAGCGTTGGGTGGCATTCTTGGATCCGAGCTTGGAGGTTTTATTTGGATGGTGCTTCTGTTCAAAGATCGAAAAAAGGCAAGGATGATGAAGACAAGCTGGTGTATTTTACTTGCTGGCCATGTTGCATCAGTAATCGTCATTGGACCTGGTGTGAAACTTCTGGCGGCATGGCTTTGGAGGGAGGAAACTTTGGCTACGACGAGGCATTGGGCGGCAGTGACGAAAGCAGAGTAGGGGGTGGTAATGGGTGTCAACATGTGGTCTTTGCATCTGGACTTCATTTTACCATTCTTGTCCATCTTGTCGATCTGTTAGGTACAGTATGCTTGATCCTGATTCAAGATACAATAGAACTAGATCGCTTTGCTCACGATAGATTGCGGGGCTTGATATTCTCGCTAGATCATTGGAAGGTTCAATCACTTCAAAATTTCGACTCGTCCATGTGGACAAATGTTTCACAACCTAAATGGATAGTTCGTGGTGCTCGCCAAGCTTAGGATTGGCGCCTCAAATAGCTCCAGCCAGAGTTGGGGGTGGGTAGCTCACCAACCTCTCATGAACCCTATCACGTGATCTTGAGTCACGCCGTCAGGATTATCATTCATATCCGGTACACTAAAACTCAGAATTAATTATTTGAAAGTTCTTCATTGCTTTGACTTCCGACTTGTTTGATGCTTGAGGTTTGAGGGGCTGATCTTTGACGTAGTTCTTCCGTCACGGGAAGGCATCTTTGCCAGATATTTTTGGGAGTATGAAATAGTGATGCATCTCGAAATAACGTCTATAATTGAATAGATTGCGGAGCGCTTCATGCACAGCTCGAAGTCTGAAAGTTTAGAAGCTGTGAATGAGATTGGGATGGAGACAGGCACGTGCTGGCAACCCCGCACTTTCCGCCCCCAACTCGGCTTGTGTATTTGTGGGGACCACCGCAGTGGATGCTTCAGGCCTCGGAGGACATAACTTTACAGGGCAATTCGGGCACATCACTGGAATGTACAGCAGCTTATTGGGACTATACAAACTATGCAGATGAAAACGGACCATTCAGCGTATTTATCTCCCTCCTACACCTAAAACTCCATTTTACTCCGTGCTGTGTAAACATATAACATTCCCCATTCACATTCTTTTCTACCTCGCCGTCCTAAGCGATTTACCTACCTACCTCTGGAACTACGTCAAATGTTAGCGAGTATACTTCAGGGTTTCTACAAGGGGGACTCACGATTCTGTGAATCTTGTACCACATCGCACCCACAAACTTAAAAGCAGACAACCCAGCAACACTCCACAAAACAACCAGCAAATAAGTCTTAACCTTGGCACTCGCCCCCTCCTGCCCAGACGGATTAAGTTCCAGCCTATGCAAACCCCCGGCATTCAATATGACCGCCACCAGCGCCGCATTGCAAAACATCCACACCAGCACAACATACGTTCTGAAAGCCTTCCTGTACCCTTCATCAACATCCTTTGCATCTGGGGCCTTGGCCTCTTCCACTGCTTCGGAAGCAAATTTCTGCAGCGCCGTGTCGTAGAGTTCGTCGAGGTCGCCGTCGTCAAAGTTTGGTTCTTGGTCGGATTTGCCTTCTGAGTTCACAGTTGCGGTTTTCAGGGCTGGGGCTTTGTCGTCGCCTTTTGTACCCCAGGTTACGTCGTGGGTGTTGCAGAAGGCGTAGACGTTGATGACGTTTGTGTATGTTGGGGATAGAAGGAGGTATTGGAGTGACTGAGGTGGTGTTGATTAGCCTAAATTTAGGAAGGATGGCAGGGAAATTTACCGATGACACGATATGCCAGGGATCCAGAAACACAATCGAAATAAAGATCCAGAGAACGTATGTTGAGAGCAACGATACTATGAGAGTGAAGAAGATCTGGTTCGTAAATAGCTTTCCGAATGTGAACACTCCATCCTCCGCTTCTGCCTCAACGGACTTGACGGTGATAAACACAGAAGCGAAGAGGAGATATCTGCAAACCGTTAGAATTACCAGATAAAGGGGCATCAGAGACACAAACATCATTATTACTCCCCAAGAGTACACCATAGTCATGTAGAATTTCCTTGAACCATCAGGTGTATTCCCCAGTGAAAGGACAAAACATGCGACCAGAGACCCCAGGTAGATCCATTCAGTGATGACTGAGAGAATTTCGCCAGTTCTACCAAGGAGCGTCGGCCCACCTAGCGCAGTCGTGAGGATCTGAAAGACGAGGAAGAAGTTTCCAACAGCAAACCAAGCAAAGATCATGCTAATAAGTTGATACATAAACTCAACCATGAACATGCACTTCCTCAGGAAGCTGTGAGAACTGCGAAAAATCTGATAGAAATGAACAAGGGCATACACAGCCGCGAAAAAGGAGCCATTGAGCCATCGTCTTCGCTGCTTGATCAACTCCGGCATTTCTTCAGGAACATCCGTCTCTCCCTGAGCCGAGCAGACGTACGTGAGGACCCATCGAGACTTGCGTTTAGCCACGAGCTCGAAACAGAGAATTCGATCCTCAGCCAGATACATATTCTTGGTAAAGATATCCGCATCCAGATGATGTTTCTCGCCATCGAAGTACTTCTCCAAGGGACCTTTGCCCTTAGCATCGTTCTGCAGAGCAATGAACCTATATGCAGAGAATGCACCCGGAAGCACGGAAATGAAGCCAAATGCTGACTCCATGGGTTTATCGAGGATGTTACTCATTTTGTACTCGAAGTTCTGAGCTGCAATCAGAGGATTAAGCAGTTTCTCGACACCTCTGCCTTTTCCCAGCATGGCTTTGATTTCACCGCATGCTCCACCACAATTCGGATTAAGTTCGAAGGCTTTCCAGAGTTCGTAGATCGACTTGTCGCCTGGTCGTGTTCCAGCATCGAGAAGGACACATATATTTGGTTGGAGCGCCCCTCCAAAAGCTTGAAGCGCCCATCTGTGGGAATTGATCTTTTTCTGATTCTTTTCCTTCAGGCAGAAGATCATCTGGACAGGACAACCAATGCCAGGCTTTGTTTCCACGATGCCTTTGCGGAGATCGATACCGACCTTGGTGGTGTATTCGTACAAGTGAGCTGTGACAGGCTTTTTGTTGACTTCTTCGACCATTACACCATGCTGGTAAACACCAAGCGCGGTCATCACTGCCCTCGTTCTCGCATCGAGTTTGGCACGGCCATCGTTTACAACACAAACCACGATCTTCTTCCACCCATTCTCATCCCACAAGCCCTTATGCTTGCCTTTCAGCGAGCACATGTATTCAATGTTCTTGAATACTCCTGCCATAGTCCTGGCGAACAGGACATCGTCTTCGTTATACATTGTCACCACAATGAACAACTCTGTCCGTCTTCGCTGTTGAAAAAGCTGTGGCCGAAGCGTAAAGCGTTCCGCTGTAAAATCCTCTGGATCGCATGTCACCGCTGTATATCGCATATGCGTGAATTCATCTCGTCCTGGGGGCTGCGCATGAGGAATGTTCTTCAACAGCTTTGGCGGCACGGGGCAGTCGTAAACTAGATGCCCGAAGTTGGCTCGATTCAAATGGTTTGATTCTTCTTCGATTGACTGCCCTAGATGCAGCGGGCGAGGTCCTGGTGGAGACAATGGTCCCGTTGACACAGGTCTGGCGAGATTCTCCACGCTTGCGCTGTAGAGGTGCTGGTTGGAGATCGGCCTTGCTAGCAATGGAATATCTTGAGGTGTGGATTGGTAATTCTCGTGGTATCCACCCTGGGACTGAGCTTCTGCATCAAAATCGTCCTCGGGTCCGGGGCCATCATACGTGTGATAGCTCGGGGCATATTCACTGTAGGTTGGGTGCGAGTTTAATGGATTTGCGCTACTGTATTGGTGGGCGCTGTATGGACGCGGAGGGTAATGATCTTGCGGTTCTGGAATCTATTTTGAAATTAGCGCAAGCAACTAAATTTTTGTGTATATGGGAAACAATAACTTACGGGAACTGGGCGCGGGGGGTAATGATCTTGCGGGTCATGAATCTAGAGAAAGCTTAGTGAAATCCTGTGTGTATTGCAAGGTAAGTACCTACAGGAGGAATGTCCGGTATTGGGATGTGGCGTGATTGACGAGAATCGTTGTGGTCAAACCTAGGATCAAAATCCATTTCTACACACAGCTGGCCGATTTCTAGAATCAAAGTAGCAGGAAATGCAAGTGAATGTACAAAAATGAGAAGTCAAGAAGGATGGTCTGAAAGAAAAAAATGAGGAGACTGAAGGAGGGGAATGTCTCATTTACCTTCTTCCAAAAGTAATTACACCCCTGCGCCTTCCTCCGTCGATGTGCAGCGGCTGAGAAACATAGTCCCAGTTCTGTGGCTTACTTCATGGGTTTTCGCTGGAGGTGGCTGAGGCTGAGTTGGTGATTGTCAAGCCACCGAATTAAATGGCGCGAAAGGGGGCCTTACAAGGCTTTCCGATACCTAAAAGGGTGTTGCACGTCTACTTGGCGTCGGACCCGAGAGGTTTAGTGAAGACAATAGCGTCAAGAGCTGTAGCTCGAAAGGTGGGGTTCGCGAAGTGAAACAATTTGACCACGAATTGCCTGAGGATCGACGCACCATCTTGCCAGCCGAGGCGTTATTTTCAAAATTTCAAGACACGTTGCAACCTGAGAATTGGCGGACGTTTGATAATGCTGCTGGCGAACCGTAAACAAAACTTGTATACTCATTACACATATGCTCCCAAAGAAACATCCCCTATCCGACGAAAAAAATAACAAAAGAAGAATCCAAATAATTGGTAGCAGCATTAACTCCATCTATCGCATGCGAATTCGCAGCCCCGGTATCTTTATCAATCATCTTCTCCCCCTCGTCTAGCGTCTTCTCTCGTTACGAGCCCAACCCCACTAGTCTGCGCGTACAGGGCAATTTTCAGGCAGATTCAGGCACCCCGAACCCGCTTACGGGCTTCCCAAAACCAAACTCTACGAAAACACTTAAATGTTATGAGATAATGAATAAATAATCACGACTTGATGTCCGGGGACTAAGAGGTAAAGTAATTAAAGTATAATTTCATTAATTTATTTTCTAGGAATTTGAGGGTTTCAAATTTGAAATATACCTAAAATGCCCTGTGCGCGCAGACTAGTGGGGTTGGGCTCGTTAGTCTTTGTTCGCCGGGAAATAGCTAGCGCCAGCCTGACAGGCAGGATGGCCAGCTGGAGGGTCCTTATAAAGTCTATTTCGTTCATCAGAATTCTCGTTGACACCCGTGGAGTGGAATTGGAGCCAGTGAAACCAGTTTGAGTGTTGGATCCTATAAAACTTGATATCGTATCCTGCTTTCGGTATTCGTTGTCAGTATCTAGACCCGTGCTTCGAGGAACATTATAGCTGTGACCACTCTGACGAGGCCCAGCGAGACCCGAGCCAGATCCCGTACAATCATACTTTCCCGTTTGATAATTGTTTCCGTCAGTTGCATAATCAGAATCCGTCGTTTGTTGTTGTACCCCGAAAAGTGTACCAAGCTCAGGTTTTGGGTCCACAGGTAAGGAAGCACCTGACTGATCTGTAGTTGCTTTTGATCTACTGGATTAAGGAGCTTCCTTCGCAGCGAGTGCTCCTCCAATTCCCGTCGCGAAGCCTTCTGAGCCCGGATATCCCGAGGGCCCAGGAACACCACGGTTTCGTCCTGCTCCGTGCAATATATCACCAAGATCTTTACCATTTGGTTTCTCTGCAAGAGGAGTAGGTCCTGAATGAGATTTGCTATAACGATGACTTGAAGATATGGCATCACTTGTCGCGGCATGCTGCGTTCTCGCCATGCTGGTGCTGGTGGTTCTTGGAGCTGTCGAGGGGGGTGTGTTGGCAGCAGGAGTCTGCCCAGCATAATGATGCTTATCAGACGCGTACAACGCACCCGCACCCGCTGATATTCCCGCAGTGGCCATATTGCGTTCTTTGTGAGAGGAGTAGTGGTCACGCTCTTGGCGACCGAATTCGGCTTCTTCATCTGGGGTGTATTTCTTGTTCTTGTCTCGGTCTGGGTGATGGTCAGCGAAAGCGTCAATGAGAGATAGGATGCGGAAAATACTCACGGAGGAAACCTAAAAGACCACCCTTGCTATCCTCACGTTCCTTCTTTGCTTCCTTCACATCGTGCTTATGTTCCTTTTTGGCGTCTTTCTCGGCCTGTGTGAGGTCCCTGTCATGCTTGTGATGCTTCTCGGCTTCGTAGGCGGCGCCTCCTGCAACCACTGCGTCTTTACCATAATGGTGATCCTTTGAGGTGTTGGTACCAGGAATGGAAGAGCTGGCTCCAGGTGTCGCTGTGGTTGTTGCTGCGGTTGACTGACCGGTGGCTGTGTGGCTTGGATTTGCTAGAGTACTGGCACTTGGCTCATTAGCCTCATTCTTTTGGTGATACGTCTCGGGCCCGTAGGCTGCCCCCCCCAACGCCGCCCGCAATGGCGGCGTCTCTGCCGTAATGGTGATCACCCGAAGTGTTACTGTCAACAAGTGAAGAATGAAGTTCTTTTGAGGACGCTGAGGTAGTCACCATGGATTGTCCGGTGACAGCTGCATGGCTTGATTTTGCTATAGTATCCGACTCATTTGTTAAATGGTCTGAATCGGTTGTCTTTGAGGAAGGATGGGAATCGACAAATGGATCGAGCTTGTTCATCCAGTCTTTCTTGTGGAGTCCTGCCGTGTTGGGAGCTGGTCCAGGAAGTAGGCTAGAATCTTGAGTTGAAGATGGGCTGGCGGAGGTAGTTCGCAAGTCATGGGTTTGGACGATTTCGCGTGGATAATACTCACTGGCACGCTTGGGTTGCTCACGTAAATCCAATATTAGTGGCTTTTCAACTTGAAAAGTGCTTTTACTCACTGCTCTCCAAGGCCGGCGGCATCTGCACCCGCACCTGGGCCGATATCTGCATCTCTTCCCAAATGATGATCCTTTGTCAAGGCCTGAAGGGGCTGTGTGGATAATATGGGTGTATATTGGTATATTGTAAAGGAATGATGGTGCCCTAAAGGCGGGGAAATAGCTATATATAGGCCTATGTGTGGCCAGTGCGTAGCACGTGACATGCCCCCTTAAAAGGGAAGGAAACGTCCTCGTTTAAGACTAGTTCTGAACTAGCCTATGCCCTGAACTAGCTCTTCAACTCTCTTTTCCTCCTGTTCGACGAAGTTCTGATACCATAGATTCCTTAGAGCGTGTAGTGTCAACAGAAGAGTCTGCTGTATTTGCAATGCTAGAGGATTAGAGCCCAGAATTGGTAGTTGTAGTGGTAGCAGCAGTCGTAGCTGGGTGGCTTGCACCGGTTACAGTATTGCTATCCTTCGCCTCACTCCGGTGGTGATGTTTGTCGGCTGAGTATGTTGATGCACCGATTTCACCTCCCAATGCCGCATCCCGGCCCAGGTGGTGTTTTTCAGCAGTCTGCCCACCGGCGTCATGTTGATCTAAATGTTGCTTATCAGCAGCACGACTTCCACCGCCATGTTCCTCTGAGTGCTCATGCGTGTTTTCAAGGTGTGGAGTCCCGCTGTTATTCACGGCTGGGTCGAGACGATTAGCAGTATTGGTGGAGTAAGGCTATCGAAACATAAGCACGAATCCTGTCAAAGACGCCGAAGCCTGCTTACCCCTTGTACTGACATTCCTGTAGGTCTAGTGTGAGTTGAAGACCCCTGGTTCGTGCCAGTATAACCACCCGCTTCCATACTTGCGAAAATTGGAAGATCATTGACTGGGGTCGAGGAGAAACCCGCGCCTTGAGAATTTCCAACGCCCTGAGTGTTTCTAGAACCTTGACAGGTTGTGGTAGAACCTAGTCCTCGTTGGCTCTCGTGTTTTCGATGCTCTCTAATGGATGGAGATCAGCTATCTGTAAGCAGGGGGTTTGGGAGGACGCTGCTAACTGCTCTGCAAGTCCAACTCCACTTGCTGCTACAGCGGCATCTCTTGCAGCGGGGTTTGGGGTGCTGGTGTTCGATGTGTTTGTAATCCCCGAAGTTTGGTTGCCGATGAGGCTTGGCGAAGTTCCTGCCGTTGTATTGTGGGCTTGTGCGAAGTGACTTCCTTCTCCAACCCCAGATGCCTGACTGCCGGGGAGACCTGACGAAGTTCCTGCCGTTGTATTATGGCTTACTGCAAGATGACTTCCTTCTCCAGTATACGTTGTAGTTTCGCGTTCTCGGCTTGATCCATGAGCAGCCTCGTCGTTTTTTGCGATGTTTGATGAACTACAGTAAAGTTAGCGTAGCTGGACTGAATAGTGAACGAGTTGTGCGCATACAAAATATTCTCAATGGTTTCCATGGTTGCTCGCTCTGGGTGTCAATTGACAAAGTACTGGAACTATTTTGCTGTTCTTTGGGCATGCGATGTGTATGTGGAGATTTTGATAAATATGAAGAAAACAACACAAAACTACCTTCGGGAGGAAGGTATGTATGTACAGTATATACTTACCGAGACAGGAGGGGCAAATAAGATCAGTCATGTCGTCTGTGCCGTAAGCTCAGCTGGAGAGCTCCCTTGACACATCCCCGGCTGCCATGTTGAAGCTTGGGTACCGTGAAGATTGCTGTTAGTCGTGAAGGGCACCAATGCTGTCATGCTGCAGTAGAGTATGTCGTCAACGCTCGCCATGGCTGTCACAAATACCGCGATGGCGGTCTGCCATTGGCCATTCCGAGCCGCCTGGAAAGTTAGCATCGAGCCGGACGGTGAAACTTCCGCCCTCTAGAGTCTAGATCGATTTTTGAGAATCCATGTCTACAGTCGGTCCGACCCAAACACGACAAAACGGTCACCCTTTTACGCCCATAATAACTTTTCAACCACAACCCTCATTAATTTATACTAAGTGATGCGATTATAGAATAGAACTAGGCGAAAAATACCTATTAATCGGATTTTTAATATAATTCGTGGTTCATTAATAATTAAGGCCTAAAGTGCACGGACCCTTTTGACTTGGTTGATTTTTGACAAAGCGCAAAAATAATTCCTCGCTTAATTGCATATATTATAACTTCTTTAGTAATAAAGATATTATAATTTTGAGACTATAGAATTGATTCCTAGTGTATATATATAGTTTTAATTAATACGATTAATTCTAGTTAGTGTGGTGGTGGTTTTTTTTTTTTTTTGTCGTGTTTGCGTCGGACCGACTGTACTTGATTGGAGGGCGAAAGCTTGTGACTTTGCGGATAGACCGATGGAACCAAAACCGACGAATAACTTAAAAAGCGTGTCGTGTCATGTCAGATATCAAAGAAGGGAAGGATTCTCGATCAGAGTCAATGATCCCCAGATTGCGGCTGCGCAGGTTCTGTGACTTGCATGCCCCCTAATCGAGGTGGCGATCGAGTTCGTGATGAAGTCGATTGCGCTTGGCCTGCAGATCCTTTGAAACCACCAGCCACCAGAGCCACAACGCCACATGAGGTGTGGCACAGCACTGGTTTCTAAAATTGGCAACACGGCCAATCTCCCGAGACATCTTTCAAAGCTGCTCGTCCAGCCACTGCGCACCCGCAAAGCCAAGTGGATCGAAAGGGTATATGAGAAAGGTGTTGAATGTGCTCACTGATGGCGGAGGCCCTTTCCACACACAGGCTGGCTAGTTGCCTCCGATACTTCAAGCTCACTTGATGACGAAGTGAAGCCAGAATTTACAACGCTCAGTACGGACTGCTAGGTGTTGTATCACTGGAGATGGTCATTTCCTGTCTTTTCGACAGTCCGCGTTCTTGAACTTCATTCCAATGAAGCCGAAGTTTTCGATGTTTTCTCCACGTCAAAGCATTTTCATACCACCCCCACCTTTCCGCATTCGAGTTGCCCGCTTCATGTTAATTCTTTGTGATTAAAGTTTACTACGGCCAGTCACACATGTTCTCAACACCTCATATTCCGGCTCGGTTCAGAGAGTAGCACGTGATGCGGCAGACTCTTCCTCTCACTATTAGCACTCTCGAGGCCTCAAATTCTCTCTCCTTTTTTCTTAGAATCGTTTCTCACTTCAAGTCTATCCAGCGAGCACGAGTCTCATTCTCTCCCCTGTAGTAAATACCGAGGTGATTCTCGGCACGTGATGCTGACCCACACTAGCTTCTAATCTTGGCACGAGATTCGCTGCAGGGTTCCGGTGGACCTTCCATCTTGTTTACGTACCTGGTTTTATTCCCCATCTCTCGTACCGCCCAGTTATTATCTCATGAGCCGTAAACATCCATTCGAACAGTTTGCAGCGCGACACAAGCCGCGAATGGGATGCTTGACTGAGTCTTTGCACAACTGCCATCGCAGGTGGATCTTGTCCGGCAATCGGCTTCCAGATCGACTTGAATCTCAGGTGAGATACAAAGTATATGACTCCGGTTTATCTGGCATATGGTTGAAGGCACTCCCACTCGCGCCACTTACACTTTCCCCTTGTGTTATTCGAAGGGCAGTGCAAGCTTTCCATCCTCTTCAAGCATCTACATCATGGAAGCTTTTTTCAACTTTACTCAAAGAACTGCCACTCCTTGCATAATGGCATCAGCCAGCCACCCTCCCAAACCAGCAGATTTGACAACTCCTGTCCAGCATCGAATTGTTATCAATGGCCCAAATGGTGAGCTTTGCCCCTAATTGTACC
This sequence comes from Hyaloscypha sp. PMI_1271, assembly GCA_021399465.1. Taxonomy (NCBI): domain Eukaryota; kingdom Fungi; phylum Ascomycota; class Leotiomycetes; order Helotiales; family Hyaloscyphaceae; genus Hyaloscypha; species Hyaloscypha sp. PMI_1271. The sequence goes on from JAJTUS010000081.1 coordinate 134,892, forward strand.
AGCCTTCCTTGACCGGTTTGATGTTGACTCTACTTTAGCAATTTCAGTAGGCTAGAATACATGAGGCGCTGAGAAAACCTTGCATACAGTATGGAACTTCAAGCAGCGCCCTGACCTTAGAAGCCTGCTTTCCTTCTTCAGCGGCCTATCCCACGGCAATAACATATTCAAATTCGGTAATTCTCACGGGCCTGCAGTTGCAGCCAGCTACTACCTATTACTACAAGATCGTTCTACGAATTCCATCGTGGAGCATTCGTTAGTCCCAGGGTGGCTGGTGACAAGCCACCATTTGTAATCGGCGTTGTCATTGATCTAAGGGGCTACCGTACCGACGATTTCACTATTCAAATGGATCAGGCCAAGCGGGATCTCACAGATATTCGTGATGTCGTTTCTAGGAGGACATAGACAACCGGAGCGACCTTCCTGCCGACAAAGGCTGTTCCCATTCTCGTATTGAATATTGAACGGCATTTGTTCAGCTCAAAGCCACGAGGCTTGACATAGCCACCACTAAAACGCCGAACCCTCCAAAAACCAAGACGTTGTACATAGCTCAAATCTTCCTGCAAGAACTGTTAAATTGTTAGCTTCACAGATATATTAAAACTCGTTTTTTCTCCGCTTTAAAACGGTGCATTTCTTACCAACCTGGAAGTTTTAGAAGTCGGGGTTACTTTTGCTTATTTTGGTAGTAATAATGTTGAACTCGCGAGTTGCCGAGCCATTTTCGTTACCCCGCCAGAATCTGTGGCTAATTATAGAGACTGGTAACATTGGGCGACCACTTCAGTATCTGATTGGGTCCAAATTGTCCAATCGACGCAGTTAGACCAACACAAGGCAGACGATGATCAGCCAAGCTGAGCTCTACTTGTAGTTTTTGATTGGCCAGCGGACCTTTCAAATAGCCAGTGGGCGTTGTCATTATCTGGGAAGAATTCGGTGAGTAGTTTGGTAAGGCTGATTTCCAGTTAAGGCTGCATCCTCTGGGCGTAGGTTGACCGAATCCCAACCAAAGGATTGGATAGAGATAGAGAAAGACAAGGCCGACGACAAACGCTATGCTTGAGCCAACCAAATAGCTCCGATATGTCACTGGCATAGGTCACGCGGGTTGAACTTTGCGAAAACCTGTTCAGTGGAATGCACTGCCCGTTGTGGTCCCCAAGAATACGACAGTTTGACCGCGGCTTTCAGTTTTTGTGCTACCCAATACCGATTATCGCCCCTCTTAACTGCAGTCTATAAAAAATCAAGATTTCCAGAGAATTGAAGAGCTTTTCAAAAGCTTCCTATACAGATTTCAGCAGATGCTATTACTTAGTTACATTCTCTTGAACCAAAGTCTAGTAGCTCGTTTGTATTTCTCAAGCATGCAAAATGGCTCAAAATTTGGTACGTTTCTTCTTTCTAAAACTCCTGCCTCGACCTGAAAGTGACAAATATTCAAAGAACGAGCGAATGCTTTCGGACAATTTAATCGCTTCCGAGCAAGAAAAGAAAGCCTTTGTGATTGAGAGAGAACCGATCAACGGACAGCAACGACCCAAAGTCACCACACCCAAGCCGGTCAATGGACAACAGCCCCTTAAAAGTCCACCACCAACTGAAGAAGCGCGCAAGGTTCCTGTTAGTGACAGCCGCTGGGTTGCATTGAGACGATGTCTCCTTGTCCTGGCCCCAATACCCATAACTGCCGCTCTAATCACTCTCCAATTTGTCCATGTCGTCTATATATCTGCAAGGGATCGGTACATCAGCGAAGTGCAAAACGCGTTGCAGTTAGCTGCGGGGGCTTACGGTACCCTCATTGTGGCTTCGGTGAGTGCAATAGCGCTACACAGAATTCGATATGAGCTTGCAGAACGGGATGGAGTTGCACTTGGATATCTCCTTGCCGGATATCAGCTAAATAATTTGACGACACTGCTTTCCAAAGAGTTTTGGACGGGTTCTTATGCTAAAAATCGTGGAAGCACCCGCCTACATCATCTTTCGCTTGTTGGTTTGGTTGGCCTCTGCATGTTCTTGGCTCACTACGGTCAATCTATGGGGGCCATGTTATTCGTACCAAAGCCCGGTTGGCAGGCGATCAATTTGAAGCAAAAAGACCTCAATTTAAGTGTAGGTAGCGGGAGAGCACCCTTTCCTACTCCGACTATCTCCTGGGTTTCCCCATTGGCGATGTCCCAGTCCCCCAAAACCGCCAGTACGATCTTTTGCTGACTCCCTCACCATGTAGGAGGCATATATTGCGAACAGATCTGAATTGTACCCACGGCATCTAACGCAATTATCCCTACCAGATGGATCATGTCTGAGCTCCTCTGCCTTGCAGAACGAATCCTGCCCAGCAGGAGGGTACTCGACGATCCTCGAAACATTACCGAACTGGAACGCAGAGTATCTATTACTGTGGAATCTCACTTTCTTTAATGACGATGTCGGCAGAGACGTGGTATCAGTCCCTCTGAACTTCAACTCTGCCATCACCTCATCGCCGCAACACGTCTTCGCGCGATCCCTTGCGAACTACTTCCAATGGCCACATGAATGGAAATTGACGCTGACTGGCATAAACAATACCCCTTTGCTTATGCCTTTGGTTCAAGTTCAATGTGCGCCGATGTCCTCGAACAGCTCCACGATTGACTTTCCGTACAGCAGCTTAGTCTATGCGCCGCTCACTCATTTGCCAAACACTACGAGCTGGACTTTGAACGCCTCGGAGTTTCCACCAAACTTAGGAAAGCCAGTTCAATTTTCATGGGCAAATTTATCCGGAATCAATACTGGTCCTTCATTGGGTGCAGTCATCAGGTTGTCCCAATTGCCAAGCAATCTAACAAACTCGACCGTCACCGACGGCTCGACAACAGTGCAGCTTTCCAATGAGACGATATTTTCATGCACAATAGACGCAAGGTGGGCCCCCGTTAAGTTGTACTTCCAACCTTTGGTCGATGGAACTGTTCACCCCGACAACGTTTACCCTGATCTCGGAACTCCAAATATTTCACAGATACAAATCGATCCCACCTGGGCTGAATCACTGAATCTCCCCATTCCAGGCAAAGATCTGACGGCTATGGAAACGCTCATCCAATCCATTGTCGCTAATCACCTAGAGGATCCACAGCACCATGACTCTGCATTATTCTTACCAGAACTCGCAGTTTCACTTGGGCTAACGATCACGGATGGTTTGGCGAGGATAGGTTGGCAGGAGCGCTTTGCATTTACTTCGAAGCAAGATACAGATACTCTCACGCTTACTACTATATCAGACAGCGGACAATTCTTGGATACTGTTCAATATTCTCCTGATCAGACTAGAAATTGGCTGCACTTGGAATGGACGGAGGAGCATTATGGGTACGGGTACTCTGCCACGCCGATCACAGCCAAGCTTGCGATTGCTGTGCTTCTCCTTCATTCGGCTCTTGCTATCGGCCATACTATCGTAGTGTGCTTCCCCAAGAAAGTCTGGACTTGTGATAGTTGGGGGACGATTGGTGGTCTGGTTGTTCTTGCGATGAACTCGAGGCCGGATGAGAGGTTGATGAATATGAGTGCGGGTATCAAATTAAAGCGATCATGGCAGGAAATTGTGAAAATAAGGGAGGTTGCTGAGGAGAACTTGGAATTGCTTGTTGCGGGAGAAAGCGATGATGAGAAAGGGGTTGAGAAGCAGGGTGAGAAGTTGAAACCTGGTAAAGATTATGGAACTGATTTGGGTAAGTCATACCGAAAGAATTCTAGTGAGCTGAACGTACAGAAACTAATGAATGAGTAGGAAATTGAATTTTTCAGGAGCTAAGGGTAGATGCACGTAACCCCGCAGCCTTTTTTGCTCTCGACTCTCCTTAGACACAACACTATGCAAATATTGCGGCATAAAGTGACAGGATTACAGGGTATTTGTGCCACAAGTTCACTGCCTGGCCACTTTCTACTACACTCACCTACTAAAAGCCCCCTATATTTTCAGGCCACTCCCTAATATAAGCACGCTGTAAAGCAAGGGGTGCCACCACACCTTACGAGCCTCCCGAGAGTAGTCTGTGCGCTCAGGACATTTTGCTAATAAATAAAATTTTCAAACGATCATATCTTTTAAAATTAATTCATCAAATTATGCTTTAGCTACTTTAGTTCTCTAACCCTAAATATTAAGTCGTGACTATTCTTTGTTATCCTATAACTTTTAAGTGTTTAAAGAGTCTTTAGTTTTCCAAGGCCTATAAGCGAATTTGCGAAGCCTGAAAATGCCTGAAAACAGGCCTGAACGCACAGACTAATGTCTACCGGCTCGTTAGAAGATATGGCCCTTGTTTTCGTACTTACAGGGACAGAGTCGCTAAAAGGCCCTATTAGCTACTCTCACAGCGTCCGAGTGCTACGGTTGCTTTGCCACGACACCTGAGAATAAGTCCGATTCTATTAAACTCCAGTTCCTGGTATATTTGCCAAAAGGATAATTATGGTCGTTTTTCCATATTGCCCTCCCACACCTGATAGACGTGCTAACGAGTAACGAGGATGAGGATCAGGGGAGAACCGCCAAACAGGACTTGGTAGGACTGCCCCGCACTTCGGCTTCGGCTGTTTGCCGCTCTTCGTGATGCAGCTCATAGGGGTCTCGCGTCGGCCCCGTCCCGTCGAGTCCTCGTCCCCGGCCCCCGTTGTAACATATTCTTTCCTTCCCATTTTCTACCTCCCTTCCGTACCCTTCTACTCATGTGTTGCCCTGCTTCCCGACACCACCACTAACGCCGACGCAAACGCCCCTGCCCCGTTAACGTAAGCATGTGCCCCAGCTGAATAATGAGTTCATCAAACGCACCAGCACCAGCACCCGCTGTGAAGCGCTTCAAACGCCCAAATTGAAGATCGCGTGTCAGTTTCGCGACCGGAAGGTCCGCTGCGATCGAATTCGTCCCGTCTGCAATTCCTGCACGCGAAAGCGGTGCCCGAGCAGATGTTTGTATGAAATGGGTTCAAGAGGAGGTGAGGGAGCAGGAGCACAAGCATCAGAGTATGTCTTCTCTGCTTTCCTTCGGGAACGTCTGCCTATGCGCACATCAATAATATCCGATGTAACCTTAGCTATGTGAAATCACTTGAGACGCGGCTCCATAAATTTGATGGACGTCATGCACGGAAAGCAAGGCCATCTTCGCAGCGAGAGCCATGGAACCGGAACCGGAACTGGCATTTTCTCCCCCTGGAATCGCAACCACCTAGCGGTGAACCGGCACCTCATGGCCACCATCAACCAACAGTCGCCGAGAGTCCAATGAGCCCAATGCTCTCACGACCGAGCTATTTGCCTTCGATATCTCGGTGTGACCCTAACTATATATAAGAATATACTTTAATATATTAAATCTTTATAATAATTACGTTAAAAGTTCTTAAGTCCTAATTTTTTATGAAAAAAAAATAGCCATAGTTAGGTTTCTTAGAAGGATAATCTAGAGACCACAACAAGATGGGACTAGGTCCACTTTCATTGTCTATAGTCGTAGAATCCTGCCTTGCTAGTTTAAGAATAGCGCCCCCGAGAACACCTCAAGCAGTTCAATGTGGTGCATTTCTTATTGTCTTGGCGATATTTCTCATCTGCCTTGCAACGTATGAAAGAAAATGTCTCGTTCAAGCGCTACTAGGGTCTGTTTGTCTACCCCGAAGGAAGAGACCCTGGGAAATATCATTAGGAGAACTAAATTAAGCAATTTGAAACCCGCGAATACCCCACGATAGAGCTTTGTGCGAATCAGCACCTTCTAGTATTTTAGGACACACGCCTGAGTCTGGGCAGTACCCGGCTGAGAGGCTTAGAATCTGGTGATTCGCGGAGTCAAGGATAGTGCGTCACTTGCACCAGACCAGCAGCGAATTATTGGTTGGAGCTTGCCGTCCTCGTTTCAGCCTTTCAGGTTACACGGTCCCGCCCAACTCTGATGCTCCGTCCTGTGAGCTTTTAAAGGCCTATATATGCTATGCTCCTCTTTTATGGCTCCAATTGAGATCGGTTCAAGAAGAAAACGAATTCATTCTTAAACACCAATTATTGTATTGATCCCAAACAGTAATATCGTATCATTTTCCACGCCGAATACTCCATTTCCCACCCTAACATGGGGTGTTCCAACACTCTTGATTGCACGGGGTGGCCGTTTGATTGCCCACCTCCAGAGGCAGATCTGGATATTGCTGGACCTGGGGTGAGATAGTAATCATGGGACCAGTGAGCTATCCTGCTAACAGACTGCAGGTAATGCTGGGCTTCTGGATCAGTGCATTAGTGGCGCTCATCGCTGCAATAATCTTGCACATTGTAAGGCGTCTACACAAGAAGGCCATAACGTCCACGTCCCCGCCCTCGTCCCCGCCCGTCGTCAAAACGATATCCAGCCGGTTCATTAGTGCACTGGAGCAATTCGTTCTTGGACTGGGCGATCAGCAATTGATACTTGCAATTGTGCTTGCATGCACCACCTTCTCCAAATACTGCTTTATATCAATGTATCACCTGGAGCTGGTCGGCGAAATGATGTGCTTTTCGGTACTCACACATTTAGCGTCCTTGATCGTACTACGACCGTACTTCGACAATAAGATCCATCATAGGTTTGTATTAAGATCCAGGATGTCTCTAAGCGGAATCTTGTTTCTTTTCATGCTATTGTTTGTAATATGGATTGGATATCTTGGGACCGGCATTTATGGAAAAAACTGGGGTCGTGGGAGTGGGGGATGTCCAGCATATTGTGCGTTCAAGAAGCCTATACCAGTGTGGAATTTTTTATCACCTTCGACTTTCAACGGTCTCGCTAGAATCGATCAATTTTACGCCGTATTAGCACTTGTCGAGCTCCCGATCCTAATAACTTGCTTCATGCTAGGCATATTGCCTTACACTTCGAAAAGGATTCGCCAACGGTGGGTGGTAGGGGGCGCGCGCAACATCTATCTCTCCTTATTCTAGTCCTCGTATGGATTTTTTCTAGCTTTATTCTATTTCATGATCGTCTTCATGGCACAAAAGTGCAAGGTTTTGAAAACGCGTTTGGGTTTGGCCAGATCGAGGCAATAGTGCTTCTTCTAATGGTATTCTGGTCAGCAATCACAACATTTTCGGAAGTTCAACCTTGAACTGTCAGTTGGAGGCCCATTTTTATGACTCATTCAAGGGTTGACAGGGGTATTTTGTAATTTAGTCTTGATTTGCCTTCTTTCAAAGAACCGATCGATCCCTATCCCTTCGTCCGGTAGAAACTGTCCAGCGCTAGCAGGCGGGGTGTGGCCGCACGCAAGCCTCTTGAAGCGTAACAAAGCGAGGTGAGGCTTGCGTGCAGCCACACCCCGCCTGCTAGCGCTGGACAGTTTCTACCGGACGAAGCGATAATTATAGGAAGGAGCACACTACATCGGCTGCAATTCTAGCGATAAAGTCCCTGTAATTTTAGAGAGTAACGCGCTACGGAGGTCAATACACCAAAAGAGAGAGGTCAAGCGGATGTGTTGCACGCCAAGATGCTGGCGCTATTCTTCACCACTTGTTCCGACGATTATCCGTTCTCCCCGAAGATGGGGTCCCCGCGGGAAGGTCTGCTCTCGCACCACCCCGCCAGACCAAAATAGCTTCATTTCTTCCCCGAACTTGATCGGTTACGACTCCCACTCCGAACCAGGAGTGGAAAGATCCGAGGAAGCTCGCATATTCGTAAAGTTGCAAGTCCCGACTTCGGTTCGCGATTCTTTGTGTGGGGTCTTTTCTCGCCAGGTAAACACATTTGCAACCTCACCTTCTCTCTTTTTTTCTTTTTTTTCGCGCACTCTCTCTCGATCTCTGCTTTATCTTTGAAACGGCCCACGGCCCATGACTGTAGTCCAATCTTTATTAGAATTCTTGCACTGAAGATTGTCGTCTCTAACGCGTTCACCCTTCCTTTGTTTACGCGGTCTAATATACACTTTCTGGTTCCGGAATATACTCCACTCTCCCGCAAAATGGCACCAGCGCAGCCCAATATCATTTTTATCATGGCGGATGACCACGCAAGCAAAGCTATTGGCTGTTATGGTGCGAACATAAACTCAACCCCAAATCTCGATCGAATTGCAAATGATGGAATGCGCTTTGATCACTGCTATGTCACCAATTCTATTTGCACGCCAAGCAGAGCCAGCATCCTGACGGGAACGTACAATCATGTCAACGGAGTTGTGACATTGGACAGCAAGATCAACAAGCATCTCCCCAACGTTGCGAAGCATCTTCGAACTGGTGGATATCAGACTGCTATGATTGGGAAGTGGCATCTCGGAGAAGGTACGGATCATGAGCCATCTGGCTTTGACTTTTGGTCAGTTGTGCCTGGCCAGGGAGACTATTTTGACCCAGTCATGATTGAAATGGGACAGAGAAGGGTGTTCCCCGGTTACGCAGAACGCGGCATAAAGTGACGGGATTACAGGTGCATGCATAAATACAGGGCCACTAATAGAGCCTGTAGTGTCTCACTATGCCCTGTAAGCCCTATAATTAGTCTGAATCAGAGGCGTAAGGCCCCTGAAGCCCACTGAAACCTCATGCAGCTCGATTAGGAGGATATATTAAGCCACAGGCTTTCTATAGGCTATTAGCCCCTGTGTTTTTAGGCCTGCGTCCGCAATCGGGAGCGGGGTAAAGTAACCCCCCTCCTTACCTCCCTCCCACTTACCTGGTACAATGGTGCTCCTTACTCACTCTCTTCTTTACTCTCACTTCTTATTAATTATGGCTACCTTTGGTGGTTTATATGACTTCCCTGATTTATCAGATGGCCAATCAGAGCTCTCCTCTCCTCCTGATTCCTCTGATTCAGACGAATCAGACGAAGCTACTGAAGATGAAGAGGACGCCTGGTATAATATACCCTCTGATTCAGAAGACGAAGACGATGATTTAATTGCACCAAGCTTCACTCTACCTCTTCGCCCTCCTCTAGCTACTTCTATAGCCTTTACTATGCCCAGTATCGTACGCAAAGAGCATTCCACTGGTGCTAGAATCAAGGCTATTTATATGCTTGAGCAAAAACGATCTGCAGGCGATATTAAGAAAGCTATAGGAGTATCCAGAACTCGTATTTATGAGCTTGCAAGCCTTGCTAGACAGCGTGGATGGAGAGAGAATGAGGATATGCCCCTGGAAACCTGTCATGTGCTTAATCAACCTCGTTCTGGTAGACCAGTAATCCCACTAGCTGTAATCAAGTGTGTCCTGCAAGTAGTACTTCAGAATTCAACTACTCGTGGTTTCTCCTGTGCTACTATCGCAAAGGAAGTGAGGAAAAGAGGTCACGAGGTTGCCGCACGGACAGTTTAGAAGGTTCTCACAGCAGCTAGCTATTCTTAGTGTAAACTGATAGTAAAGCCTGGTTTAAATAAGCTCAGCAAAAAGGAGAGGCTAGACTGGTGTTTGGAGCACGAGCATTGGGGCATTAAGGAGTGGAAAAATGTGATTTTTACAGACGAGACAGCAGTGCAATTAGGCAGTGTACGAGGAAAACGAAGGATCTGGAGGCTTCCGGGAGAAGCTTATAATAAGCACTATATCAGGAGACGCTGGAAAGGCTTCTCTAAGTTCATGTTCTGGGCGTCCTTCTCATACGATAAAAAAGGGCCATGTCATGTGTGGGAAAAGGAGACAGCATAGCAAAAGCGAGAGAGAAAGGCTGATTTGGAAGCAAGGAACTCCTTAATTGAGAAGGCTAATAGGCAGAAGTGGGAGAAGGAGCAGAGGAAGTGGCTAAGGGACTAGATTAAAGCTTATGGCAGGAGGCCTGGTGGAACGAGAAAAATATGGAAGCACAATGAGAAAACTAGAGCTTTTGTGGTAAAGAATAGCCGTGGAGGGATCAATTGGTATCGATACCAAAAGGAGATCCTTATCGCAAAGCTCTTACCCTTCGCAAAGGAGTGCTTAAAGGATCGTCCACTTACGATTATTCAGGAGGACAATGCACCAGCCCATAAGTCTCATTATCAACAAGGAGTTTACAACCTCTGGAAGATCATGAAAATGCTCTGGCCAAGTAACTCACCTGACCTCAATACTATTGAACCTACGTGGTTTTATATGAAGAAGGAAACGACAAAGCGGGGGTCCACAAGTAATAGAACGAAGCTGAGAGTAAGGTGGGAGAAATGCTGGGAGAATCTCCCTCAGAAAAAAATCCAGGAGTGGATTGAGGCAATTCCTCATCACGTGAAAGAGGTAATTAGATTAGAGGGAGGGAACGAGTATAAGGAAGGACGAAAGAAGGGCCAAGAGAAAGTAGGAGTATATTGCTGAAGTATATCCTCAATTATGATCAGTTTAATCGAGTGGTTTACCCCTCCTGTAAGCCCATTTTTTAAGCGAAATAGCCTTCAGGGGGCATGTAAGACCTTACAGGGCACTTTAGTGGAGTGCATATAATTATGCCCTATTATCCCGTCACTTTATGCCGCGATCTGCGTATGCAACGGATGTTATAACAGACCAAAGTATCGACTGGATAAGCAACCGTCAAAAGGACAAGCCGTTTTTCCTTGTGTGTCACCACAAGGCGCCCCACCGATCGTGGGAATGCGATCCAAAGCACAAACACCTCTACCAAGAAAACGTCAGAGTCCCAGAAACGTTTGACGACGAATACAAAACTCGAGCGCTGGCCGCAGCCCAGGCCAAGATGAAAGTTTCTACAGATCTCACTTATCATGACCTGGGATTTGTTCAGCCGGACGGAGGATCCGAGGTTGGCGAATTGCTCGTGCCAAATCGCCCCGCCTTCAATCAACGAAATGTCCCTTATATAGAGGACGTCACACAGATACGACTCATCGACAAGGATAGTGGGGAGGTGTTCACCTTCAAATCCCAGGATGAACTGCGGCACTTTAAATATCAGCGATACATGAAGAGGTATTTGAGGACGATAGCTTCTATCGATGATAATGTTGGACGGATGCTCAACTACATCGATTCGGAAGGGCTTGCGGAAAACACTGTGATCATTTACACATCCGATCAAGGATTCTTCTTGGCGATCATGGTTGGTTCGACAAACGTTTCATGTATGAAGAGTCTTTTCAAATGCCGTTCATGATTCGTTACCCGAGAATGATCAAGCCCGGTACGGTATGCAAAGATATTGTGTGCAATGTCGACTTTGCAGCCACGTTTCTTGATCTCGCAGGACTTCCGGTTCCGTCTTACATGCAGGGACGGTCATTTGCGGCCTTGTTGCAAGGTATAACGCCAGAATACTGGTCACAAGTTGCGTATCACCGCTACTGGATGCACCGTGATACGATTCATAACGCACGAGCACATTATGGAGTACGGAATCAGCGATACAAGCTGATATATTGGTACAATAAGGGTTTTGGACTCCCTGGATGCCAAGATGGCGGAGAGAAGACGGAATGGGAGCTGTTTGACTGTGACAAAGATCCACTGGAACCAGTGTGGGAAATGAGTAGAGTAGAGTAGAGTAGTGGGCCCTACTCATATTCTACTCAAATATATTTCTCACTACTCATACTCTACTCAATACTCAACTCAACTACTCTAGAGTATTTCTAGAGTAGTTGAGTAGTGTGCACGTGATCTATGCACGTGACGCGCTAGCCTAATTTAGTAAGGCTCCGGGGTGGCCCGAGTCTAGCGCCACTGCACTACCCAATCAAGTAGTGGCAAGGCTTGGTAAGCAAGGTAGAACTTCAATATATTCTTAGGCTTCCTTAGCTATTAAGGGCAAACTCTTCTCTCAAGGTACTCTTATTATTTAAATTACATAATAGACTTAATAAGAGTACTATTAAGATAATATCTTACTTAAAAAGCTAGGGGTTATTTAAAGACGAATTAGAAGAAGTAAAAGGAGAAGAAAAAAAGCAGGAAAAGAAAGATTTCGAGGAGGCAAATCTGGTTTTTATAGAAGAAAAGTAGTATTTAAGTAGCCTTATATAAGCTCTAGCTTAAATTATATAGTGCTGCTTAATATATACCTTATTTATTTGTTAATAATTAAATAAATATCGATTTATTATATTTACGCGACTTGCACGTGACTACTCTTGAGTTACTCTAGAGTAGTACTCTACTCTACTCTACTCAAGTACAATATTACGCTACTCAAACTCTACTCTACTCTACTCAAGACTACTCTAGAGTAGCTTGAGTAGCTTGAGTAGTTTTTGCCCACACTGACTGGAACTGGTGAATATCGCCAATGACGGACAGTATGCGGAGATCCTCAGCCAGATGAAAGCAGAGCTCGACCACAAAATGGTGGAAATTGGGGATGAGCCGGAGCATTATTTGATACCCTGAAAGAATGTGAATAGATTCCGATGAATATGTCCAAATACTGGCATTGCCGCATTATCTCTTCCAAGCTCAAAGAGCAAATCTAGGCCTGGAATTTCATGATTTTCCCAACCATTCCATTGCAGAACGGCTCTGTGACACCTTAAGTTCAACAAGTTCCCCCACCAGCAAAACCTAGTAGTTAATATCTCTATAGTGCAAGGGTATACGTAGAAGAAGAAAAAAGGAAGATTATTTTAACGAAGTTTCAACATTGCAAGAGAACATCACTTGCTCACGATGCCCAACATACGGATAGGGCTCCTATCGAATCATCGGATTAGTTCGATCCGATCGAATCTCGTCGGATTTCGATCGAATCGAATTTATATAAGTTCGATCCGATTAGTATCGGATTAAATTATCGGATCCGATCGAATATTCGATAGTTTAATCGGATTTTCCACGTGATTTTAAGTAATTTCTAAGGCTATTTGCACATAAGCTAGGGTCTCTTTTTAGTAATATTTCTATTGATATTAAGGCTATTCAGACATAGTTAAGAGTACAAAACGCGTGATTTTTTATACCTATTTAAACTTATCTAGCTACTTCGCGACAAATATAGTCCTTTACTAAGATCAATACCCTCAAAGTCTCTATAGTCATTAAAGCACGTCTCGACCTTAATATCTCTCTTGCAATATTAAATAACCGCTCAAGGCTAACCTCTGCTCTAGGGATAGGAAGGTAATCACGTGTGACCTGGGATATAAGAGAGCTACTTGTGTACCTTCCACCAGTTCAAAATCCACTTAGTTTGAATTAAGAATTTTACTAAATACAATATTGGTTTACTTAGTTAAATCGCTTATATTACTATTCCAGGCATAAGCCCCCTGTTCTATACCCTAACACGTGATTTTTATCACGGGAATCCGATTAGATCGGATATCCGATCGAATTATCGAATATTCGATCGAATCGAACTAATATATAAATCCGATCCGATCCGATTCGATAGGAGCCCTACATACGGAACCTCGGTCGGCTTCGACAAAAGCTGCAAGTCGCTCTTGAAAATGTTGAATAATGTAGGGCTTCATCACAAATTAGAAATTCTGGGGTCGGAGGTATTTTCACTAAAATTACTGCAGATATTGGGGGACGAGCATTTCCAGGTGTTGCGAGCATATGGGCGCTTATATCAAAGTCCATTCCACCACGTCGACTCGGTCAAGACTAATTTACCACTCAATTGTTCAGCACCAGCCACTAGACTTACGTGCCATATAGCCTCTTCGTTGACCCGGCGCTTTGCTCTCCTGTCCCACGATGCGGTCGTATATCTGTCAGTAGGTATCTGAAACTGCTTTCCTTCTCTCTTCTCCAAGTATATCTTCTCGAATCCCTCAACCCTCTCTGAGGACGCTGGATCTCGAGGCTACTTGACGAGGAACGCGAGATATAGAGTATTACCATCTTTGCGCCGGAGTGTTCGCCGATATTGCTGATCGTAAAAGAAGCTGCCGTATCAGTAACCGTAAAATCCCTCAGACTATAGCTGAGGTCGGAACCAATGGGAAAGCGACTTCAATATTACGTACTTCATAACATCTATATCCCAAGATATCTCCTCCACATACTACCACTCCTGCACCACTGCTAAGAAATTTGAACGCCTGTATATCGTCTAATTTACTTAGGAAAGTTAATGGCAGTTTCCCACTCGGATTAGCGACTTCGAAGATGACAGAGAAAATAGCTGTTCCTACTTCACTACCACCAAGCCAGGAATACAGAAGTATACTTGCGCTAGAGACCCACGGCATAGAAAATGGTATTCCAGATTAGGTAACGACTATGGCATTGGGCTGTACGGCAGAATAGCGCTGAACTGTTCCGAGTGCAGTCAGCTCAATTAGTGACACGACTGCACACTGCGTATATTTGCAGACATAGAAGAATCCGCTTGCCCAAAGTCTTATTAACGCCGAAAACGAAGGGGAATCCATAATCAAATAATCAAATTATTTCTTCTCCTAGAAAGTGGTGGTGAGGTTGCGCTAAGATTGACCCCTGACCACCAAAATACCCCTGAGCTGCTAAGCGAGCGAGGAAGAGGCCGCTGGCCTGCTGCCCAGTTGCGTTGTATCGCTGTGGCACGGCGCATTAAGGATTTCGTAGACTGAAGTGCTGTCTTTTTTCTTCAAATTGTATTTCTGCTGAGGGAAATCCTCGCAACAGCCAATTCAAACACGATTTGTTGACGCGTCAAAACTCACTTATTGAAGTCGTGGAAACACCGAGCGCTACTCATTATCTGCAAACCGCGAGTCGCGCTCCGAAGCTCTGAAATATTACTCTCTGGATTTCGGAAGGTTCAACGCATCGCCTTTGGGTGAATTTGTGTCCCATGGTATCCCTATTACCAGGGATCTACGTGTGTGGGAGTCAAGCAATATACTCTTTGCTGAACCATCATGTTCTGGTGTTGTAAAGTGCTGTTATTAGGCACAGCCAACATGTGGGAGGCTGGCAGAACGTGAAAGGAAAGGGTGTTGAGACCAGAACAAGACATGAATAAGAGTTGCATTACTCCTTCTGACTTTCCCAAGCATCTGTGACCAATTTGAGACCCTCAGCCAACCATGGATGTTTCATTCCAAACGAATTACTAAACCCATGCTCTCCCAGTTGAACAGTGAGTACAACCTTCGCCTCAGGGTCCTTCTCAAGCAATAACTTTGCGAACTTCTGACTACCTTCAACAGGCACAATGGTATCACCAGCGCCGTGGATAATAAACAGCGGTGGAAGCTTGGCCCCGGATTCTAATCTTCGGAAGGGAAACAACTGAGGCCCATTTCCAAAGAAATAAAGAAATCTTCCTTCTTGAATCAGCGCGTTGATGAGAGGAAACCGCGCAAGGGTCATGTCCGAACTGGCTTTGTTGACATTTCCAACCAACACGAGATGTTGATCGACTAAGCTCGGTGATCCCAGTGGGATACTATTGCCAACACCGGCAAAATGAGGTGATTCTAGATCGAGGGAGGGAAATTCTGCTATACAAGCTTTGATTTCGTCCGGGTGGTTCATTGCAAATTGAATGCTAAGGTAGCCTCCTAAGAAGGTTTCAGCCCATCCCGTTCATAAAGCAGGCGAGGCATTTCGGACATACCAGCACTATCTCCCCCTGTAATTATTCGATCCAAGTCCGCCCTTAGACCAACGGAGAAATCATTCAGTTTAAGTTGAAAGTCAATTTTCATCCAACGCCACAAGTCGTCTAAATCTTCCAGGATATCTAGCCCGCTGGACTCTGGCAAGAGACGATAGTTTGGGGATACGATGATTGCATTTTTCGCAATAGCTAACTCGAGGAACCATTGCGGGAACCATGGTTCGAAGAGGCTTGACCCACTGACCTGAGGACCTGGTCAGGATTCTGGTTCAACGACAAGGTATGGGCATTTTGGCCTGCACTTGCACATAGGATCCACTTACATAACCGCCTCCATGAAAACGTAGAATAACAGGATGTAAGCCAGCGGTCAACTTTGATGGTATCAACAAGTCCACTATAATGCCTTGGCCTGCAACCTTTTTGTAGTCAACGCTGATGATTGTGAATTCGTCGAATTTTCCCATCGTGATTTGTCTGTTGAGAAGATGGTCAATGAATGAAACACAAAGGAAAAACTGGCTTGGAAATATCAAAAATAAGTTTTAATTTGCAGCATGACTAATATTAACGAATTTAGCCTGTTCGTCAAGGGTGGGGGCAGGGAGCATCCTTTCTGCAAATGAAATGGCCTGCTTTTTGTTTGTGTTTGGAAACAACTCCGAATTTGATGCCAATATGCGATGGGTACGTTAAAGAATCGAACTGAATGACAGAAACGTAGTAGATGAACTTGAGAGGTCATCTGATACTGTCTTGGCTACTGATTAGTTAAGAAGTGAAGTAGAAAGTCACGTCACGTGACACGAAGGGTTTTCAAACTCGTCAGCTTTCGCTAGAAATATCACGGTGACATTGAATGGTCTGTTGAAGAAGTTTTCCAAGTTCCAAACTCACTCAAAGAAGGGGGAGCAACTCCATTTCGCTGATCGCCACGGAAGAGTTAGCCTTCCGAACACGCTTGATGTCCGACTTTTCTCCGACTTTGCAGACTCAACGATTCCAGAAATAGAGTGACAGTTTCCTTCTCAATTCATGGCATATATACCCATTATATTCCCCTCGGTGTCAACGAATCGGGCAACAGAACCCCCAAATGGACCAAAGCTTGTCTTTCCAGCATGTGTAGTGCCACCACTCTTCACAATGAGATCCAGAGATTCCTCAATATCCTTCACGGAGAAAACAGTATGGGCGCCGATATAGCTAACCGAAGCTTCTTTAGTCTTGGGTTCATCCGTGAGAAAGAAGCATCCATAAAGAGCCCCTCCTTTTGTAAAGAAGTAAGTTTCCTTGATACCCTCGAGTAGCGAAGGGCTGCCGGTCTCCATGCATTTCCAATCGAACACAGACGAGTAGAACTTGCGGGCACGGCTTGGATCGGTTACGGGAATCCAAATGCCAACTTTGGTATATTGGTCATTGGAAATCTAGTACAAATGTAGCATGTTAGACACACGCGTCTTGGTACAATAATTTGAGGGAAGGGGGTAAATGAAAACTTACTTCGGCAGACATGATTTTAAATCGGGCAGCCCTGAAGCTAGAGGGATAAAAGAAAGTGTGTTCGAATAAAGTGGCTGAGTAGCTGCTGGATGAATAGGATACCGGCCGATTATGAAATGGAGATTCTGCTCGCATGGACTGGCTTTAATTGACAACTTGAGCAGTGACCCGTCCAAGGAAGAAAGTCAGAAGATCTTCTTGAATCGGGATCAGGGGTAGCTCACAAGTTCTAGTGCCGTGGCAGGGGACAAAGTTGCATATGTGTCCTCAGGAAAGAGGTGCAATTATTTTTTCAGGCAATCGGGGTAACCAACTAGCCGACTTACTTCACAGAATTAACAACTCCATATCGAGCTGAGGAGGATCGCAACGCCACAAGTCATGTACCTCGCTGAATCTGGTTCCCCGAAGTCGCCGGAGCGGCCAGGAGAACGGCATTTCATTGGCCGGTAAGATCGTTGCAGCCTACATCTCGTGGCAACGCGCACGTTTCGTGACAGATCAGGCCGAAGCAAGACACGCCGCGCTCCCAGATAAGCTTACGACCCTTGTTCATCCTGCAGACACTGTCTCCAGGAGAAAAAGAGATACGAAGAAAAGGTATCGGTTCAAATTTCTAACGGCGTTACACCAACTACAAAAGTTGCAAAGGTTCAACCATCTGATCGATTCCTCATCGACGATTGCCCAAAACGTTCTCCAGTCTCTGCCATGCGTTCTCAACCTCTTCAGAGATATCGACATGAGTAATGAACCCTTTGCCCCTAGGCCCGTACCCCGCTGCATTGTCTCTCAGCCTAGGAATTTCACCCATGATCAGGTCAAAGAAACGGCCCATCTGCCACAACTCAGTCCCTGATACTCCCCTAACCAAGTATTGGAATTCTGAAGCCATCACTTGCACCTGCGGGACAAAAGCAGGACAGCTGAGAAACCTTGGTGGAGTTTCCAAATCACTATATGTCTTTTGGAACGATGTGACAGTTCTCAACGCCATGGTGGGATCTTGAATGATGATGCACGTTCTGGGTGCAGGCACACCAGCCGCTTCGAGCACTTTCCTCGATTGTAAGGCGTTGGCACCGCAATTGGTTGACTTGTCTTCGATCAGAACTTTGCTCCCGGCTCTGGTGATGGCAGAAACACCGAAGTATCGTTCCAAGATCTTCTCTAAGACGCGAGCTTCAGGTAAGCCAACAATATCTGCAGCGAGAGCATGGTACTTCGCGCTTTTGGCGACAGCTTCGTAGATAAGTGGGGTGGAGTGACCAATGCCTCCACAGAGAACGACTGTTTTGGCGAGATCGGGTCGCGATGCTAGGGCTCGGAAGAGCATTTCTGCTTGGTAAAGAACTGCCGAGGCACATATGATAATGCAATCAACCGGAGGGTGAGACGGTAGATCTTCAATTTGTTCGTGGGCGAGAAATCGAGCAATCAGATTGATATCTGAGGCCGTGTGTGAATCGGCGGTGAGAGGCATCTGGTTGGACTTTGCAGTCACTTCACCACCGTAGGTACAGCAGTCCTTGGGAAACTATACACGAATCGAATAGGAGTCTTGATTCGCAGTTGGACGTGGCTTACAATAATATACAAAATTAGATGCACGCCGTTAACATCGGAAGTGATTGTCAAATTCTAGTTCCCGTTTCTGACCCTAAACTCCGCGCTAAACCCAAGAGTCCTGATTGGACAGAAGAATACTAGTAAACACCACCCCCAAACCCTTCCCGTCTCCTTCTGTTAAAATTCCAGAGCGAACAATAGACTGATTAGAATAATTGAGGCTGACAGCCAGATGCTTGTCTCTCGTGTTGACGAAGACTTCTTGCGAGTGCTGTTGAAGCTTGCCCCTTGCTCGAGACACTGAAAGGACCCCCAAGAGAAGTTGAGGGTGTTGTGGTGCCAATTGCGTCCTTGTCCAACCAATAATTGCAGTCCCGCCTCCCGAGTAAGTTGTTCTCGATACCCTGATTTGGGAGCCAGGTCGGAGCGTCTCGGTACCAATAACAAAGGCCGATTATATAGGATTCGGCGTGTGGAGCACTTGGGTACTTGTGAAAGCGCTCGCTCCAGGAACCAGCGTGGCCCGTAAGACGCTCGTGGGTTTGTTGTCCCCGAGTCCGTGATTTGTTGACCTGGGTCAAGGGTCTGAGACCCAACGGTAAAGTCACCATTCGAGCCGAGTTAGTAGGTTTCCCCACATACGTGACCTTTTGGCCAATATTCAGTGTCTGTGGTCCAAGCATGAGTGCGGAGGTCGGAAGCGACACAATGTCTGTTACCGAGCTGGCAAAACTATTGATTGTGGTCTTCTCAATGAAATGGCTTTCCCCAGGTCCACTCGTACCCGAATTTCTACTAGGGGGTGCCACATCTAACTCGATTTTAGGTGGCGTTTTAGGAATTGGCAGAAGTCCTGTTGTACAAGGGTTGTTCTTGCAAGTGCTAGTCGGGGGCGCCCATGCCATGGCTCTGGCGACCATAACATTATATCTGCTCCCGCCAGTGGAACCTCCAAGTTGCTGGTTGCTGATGGGGCTTTTGGGGCTCCAGTTGGGACTTTAGGTTGCATGACCTTTATCGATGATTACGGGGTGATGAAGGCAGTAACCCTAAGTGTGGCGCTCCAGACGCCGCTAATTTCCTGCCAACAGGCTATCCATAAGGGGTAAATCTTGCACATGGTAGTTGGTACTAACAGTGGTGGTTGGCAAGGATTGTAAGGGACTGTATAAAAAAAAAATACTGAGTCGGCGTCAAGGGTAGCAGATGGTTTGGTGTTGGCTGCTGTCCCCCAATTGGTGTCATCCCCCAAGTATGAGAATGTATTTGTTCCACCATTGACCGGCTGCCAGAAAGGATTTGCAATATCCTCACATTTTATTTTGTCGATACTATTATTAGCCCGTCGGTCATATTGTAGGGGTTGGGACCCACGTGTCTTCCTAGTCTACTTTTATAACACCGGACGCACCACCGAGAGGGTTGGTGGCTGACTCGCATATTCGCCCATATCCCAAGTATTGCTCTTTGCGGTTGACAAGTCGTTCGGTGGAAATGCTATTATCGTTTCACCGTATCGTTGGCCCATATCTCCATAGTGATCTGCAGCATATGGCGTCTGGAAAGCCGCATGGACGGAAGGTGAAGTACTAGACAATACAAAACTTCAATTAACTCTCTAAAGAACGGAGGCTGACAGAGTAAACCCTAACCTCTTAGCTTAAGTAGAGACCGGGGGAGAAGCAGTCTTGGTAGACCATCGAAAAAGTTTCATATATCATGCCTGGGCAGTATAGTTGTAACAGAGCGAAAGCGTGAGCTAGGCGTAGCAATCAACCTCGAGCATGGAAAGCGTTCAGATTAAGAAGGAGATTAAAAGGAGGTGACTACAACTTTCGCTTGACTTTCCCGGATAAGGTCGCAAATATATCAAGGTATTTGGAAGACTCGACTACGGATTCTGTTGCATATTTCCAATTTTCTTCGTGGGTTTTCTGATAGCTTTCCGCCGTTAAAGTTATCCCTTCATTGACTTGGAAGGCAAGCAATGCAAAGATCAAGTTACGGGGTCAAAGGCTTCAATGCGTCGATGAACCTGGAACAGTATCGGAAAGAGTCTGCTTCCACGGTGACTCCCCAACTGTGAATCATTGGTCGCAAAAATCCTTTGACGAGCATGCTGGATGAACCTAACCGTCTCGAAACCATTAGTTCCTTGGCCATTTGCCTCCTTGGAGATCCTTGGGGAACCACAAATTTTGCCTCGACGTGGGTTACAGGATCAGCCATATACCTCAAAAATCTTCGAATCGTGCTTCCTACGAACTACGCTGGACCAGATGGTCACGAGCCAGGCTCGCTTCTTGAAATACAGAAGCTCTCCGGAACCACTACAGGTTTAGAATCTCATTCTGACCTAAGCTGCGAAGCTCTCCAATAGCCATTTTGTGTCAACAAGACCGGATATCTACCAAAGGCTGTATCAATTCCAGACTATTTGCTGACTTCTGATTTAGGGATTCTGTGATTACTTTGCACAAGTCTGCCAGGAGATCTGCAAACCCGATTTTCACAGTCCAGCGGCAAGATTCTTTCAGCCATATGACCACAAGCCCCGCATTTCTGTGGATGAACCCCATGAGCTGAGTCCGAGTGCCTTTCTCAGTATCGTTCTTTTGACTCATACAGATCTGGTCGATCCATAGCTTCAATGCAAATAGAAGTCGTAATCTCCTCAAGACCATCAAGAGCTGCCGTGTGACAAACAGAATTTCCTTTTCGCAATCTCCCGACACCACAGAGGCGACTAGATATCTGTCCATCTTTCCCCAAATATACGGGAGAGCCTCGTAAGCAGGTGTTTGGGCAAGGCTCGGCGAATGGATCTTGCAGCGCACTACCTCATTGCTGTTCCTGTCTTCGGGCTTCTTCGGTGGTAGTAGGAGTTCAATCCGACGGATTTGGTTATTGGCATCGATCGGAGAGTACTTGTACCATACTAACTAATCTCGGGTAGCCTGGCCGGGCTCTTGACAATAGTAGTTGAACTTCCGGCAACTTCGTAGAAGCCGTATATGTCCTGGCATGTCGTAGAAGCCACTGATGGAAACGCTTGGCACAATTCGACTGCCAAGATGTAGCGTTTGCGCTCTTATAAGGTCAACCCGGACTCGGATTTCAGCTTTGGCAAGATGCATGGAAAAAGCTAACCTGATTTTCTCTCGCGTCCAGGCTTTTGGAGCAGGGAAGAGTGGAACGACAACGTCAGTAATCAGGCTTGTCAAAAATTCCTTGATTTCCGGTATCGATAGTATCGACGAGAGTACGGAGGTATCGATTCCCCTAACCCAATTTCCCCTTTTAATTGCAATTAGCTTTAAAACCACTTCTCTTATAAGAAAACTTTTGGTAGCGCAAATATTCTACTTAATTTAGGCTTTCTATTTAGCTACTTATCTTATATTTTAAACTAAAACTCATCTCAATACGGCTATTTTAAGTAAAAATGAGCTTTTGAGATTTTCGTGAGGCTCGCTTGTATATTTAGCGTCTCAATAAGAAATACAAAGACGGGGCTTAATTCTCTAGATACGAGAGCTATTTTAAATTTAAGATATTATTAACTTTTATTAATAATAGTAAGTAATTCTTTCTTAGAAAGACTAGAAATTAAAGGAATTATAATAATAATATATTTTTATAGTCATATTTTCTAGTTCACTTTTATTTTTTAAGTAGTTTTCTACTAGATTTAGTAGAGATTCTCTAGCTTACTTTTATTTTTCCTTTATTTCTTTACTAGATTATCTCTTCCGAGGTCCTTATTCTTAGCTCTATCCTTATAGGGCTAGGTCCGTACGTAAGGACCTAGCCCCCTAGAGGGCCGCTAATACACCCACACCATAGTGTGGGTAAAGAGTTACGGGAGCACGCTTATATAAAACCCACACCCCCCTGGTCCCCCCCACCAAAACTCACTCCTACCACTAAAATGATCGCGTATCGTAATCGTATCCCTAACTTATAGCGCTCACATCGCTAATTCATAGTACTTACATTAGTAAGCTATCGCGCCTATATCGCTAAGTTATAGCGCTCATATACCTAAGTCCTAGCGGCCGTATCGCTAAAGTATAGTACTCACATCACTAAGTTACAGCGCTCACACCGCTAAGCTATAGTACGTGCATCGCTAAATTACAGCGCTCACACCACTAAGCTATAGTACGTGTATCGCTAAATTATAGCGCTCACACTTTAAGCTTTTGTACCCCCTTAATAGGAGGGGGAAGCAGGGAGGCGCTAGTATAAGTAATAGAGAGGCTAATATAGATAATGGAATATCTATAATTGTAATGCAATTTAGCTACGTATGTATTAATTACTAGCAGAATTATAATGAGAGTTAATGCGATACGATACGTGATCATTTTGGTGGTGGAGTGAGTTTTGGTAGGGGGACTAGGGGGGGTGTGGGTTTTATGTAAGCGTCTCCCGCAACTCTTTACCCACACCATAGTGTGGGTGTATTACGACTCGTTAGTTGCCCCCCTAGAGGGGTCCCAATACGTCGACGCCATGGCGTCGATTTAGAGCTGACTAAGTACCCCACCCCACCAAAACTCACACTACTACACCGCCGAAATAACTATGCATCGCAATTACATCCCTAACTTTATAGCGCCCAGCTCGCTAAGTTTGGAGCGCACATGTCGCTAATCTATAGCACTCACATCACTAAGCTATAGCGCCCACATCGCTAATTTATAGCACTCACATCACTAAGTTACAGCGCTCATACTACAAGCTTTAATAACCCCCTTAATAGGAGGGGGAGGTAGGGAGGCGCTAGTACGAGTAATAGAGAGGCTAATATAGATAATAGAATATCCATAATTGTAATGCAACTTGGCTATGCGCGCATCAATTGCCAGCAGAATTACAGTGGGAGTTGATGCGATCGCGATGCGCGATCATTTTGGTGGTGTGGGTGTCAGTTTTTGGTGAGGTGTGGGCGCTTAGTCAGCTCTAAATCGACGCCATGGCGTCGACGTATTGGGACCCCCCCTAGAGGTGTATGCTGACTAAGCGCGCATGCCAATGGTGCGTGTTTCTCAGGACATTTCCTTTTCTTGTTGTGTTGATCTACAACATCACGAAACCTTAATCGGATCCAGGGAAATATGCATAGATCATTTCCTTTCATCGTTGTATCAGTATTCCGATCTGCTCTTGCTTTGGTACAGAAGGATGGAGTGGTAAGTCACCTCATCCTCAATATACATTCACGATGATTGACTCCGGCACAGGGCAAGCTCCCAGCACTTGGATGGAATTCATGGAATGCCTTTGCTTGCGATGTGAGCGAGGAGAAGATCATGACTGCAGCAAATGAGATGGTAAATCTTGGCCTCAAAGACGCGGGCTATGAATACGTGAACAGTGAGTCTTTACCCCGCTCTAAACTCTTTTCTGACACTTCTTCAGTCGATGATTGCTGGACCGTCAAAGCAGGGAGAGACAGCAGCACTAACCAACTGATTCCCGACCCAACCACGTTCCCCTCAGGAATCAAAGGCATAGCAAAAAATATTCATGCCCTCGGTCTCAAAATTGGCATCTACAGCGATGACGGCACGACAACCTGTGCTGGTTACCCAGCGTCGCTGGGCTACGAGTCGCTCGATGCCGCCACTTTCGCCGCATGGGGTATCGATTACCTCAAGTACGACGACTGCAACGTTCCACCAGTATGGATGGATCAGTATGAGAGCTGTGTGCCCGAACCTCGCGATTCATATTTAGGCCCATTCCAAAACGGCACTTGCCCACCTAAGTACTATTCACGCCCTCCCCCGCCAGCGAGCTACGACTGGAGCACAAGCAACACCACCAAGCGGTACAACATTATGAGAGACGCCCTCCTCGCACAGAATCGTACAATTCTATTTAGTCTTTGCAACGGGGGCAAGGCAGAAGTTTCAACTTGGGCAAGTGCCACTGGAAACTCATGGCGGATGTCAGGTGATATCACACCTAACTGGTCCCGGATCGTGTATATCCTGAACGAGAACAGTTTCCTGCTCAACTCCGTTAATTTCTGGGGTCACAATGATGCAGATATGCTCGAGGTGGGTAACGGAAATCTAACGCTAGAGGAGAATAAGAGTCATTTTGCTTTCTGGGCTGCGATGAAGAGCCCACTGATCATTGGGACCGCGCTTGACGAGTTGTCGGGTGAGCTGGTTGATGTATTGAAGAACTGGTATTTATTGGCGTTTAACCAGGATGCAGTGTTTGGGGAGCCGGCGAAGCCGTATAAATGGGGAACTAACGCGGATTGGACATGGAATTCAACAAGTCCGGCCGAATATTGGAGTGGTGCGAGTGGGAATGGGACTTTGGTGCTGGCGTTCAATCCTTTGGGGAGCGCGGTGCAGAAAGAGATTGTTTGGAATGAGGTTCCGGAGTTGAAGAGTGGTGGTGCTGCGTTTGAAGTTACGGATGTTTGGACTGGGGAGAAACTTGGGTGCGTAAGTCGTGGGATTAATAGGACGGCTGCGAGTCATGAAACAGTGGGGTTTGTGGTAGGAACAGAGTGTCAGGGAACTTTACAAAGTAGTAATTTGGTCGGTTCATTGCGTTCTCAGACATCCTCTGTTAGGTCAGGTCCGATGACTTCGGGGGGTGGGAGAGGCGTGAGGCCTGTTCGGGAGGGTTTATAAATCTGGACAAGACGATCGCTTTGCGGATCTACAGAAACGCTGACACTAATTGAACAAAGTGCTGCATTCCTTTGAGCGCAAGTGACAGAATTGTGGTGGTGGTTGTGGTGGTGGTGGTGGAGGTGATGACGGTGGGAGTCCCTGCTTCTTCGTCTCCAAAGATTGAGTTTGTGAGCCCATCTTTGAACATATCCAGGATTAGGGTTTTGTTATATATTAAACCCTTATAAAGAACTTAAATTAGTATTAATTGTAATTTATTATATAATTAATAAATTGCCTATATTATACTATAATATAAAAATTTATTAAGCTTGGTATTATAAGCTCATCTTATCAACTTAATTATAAGGTAGTATGTTTAAATAATTTGTGTATAGAGTGAATAATAATCAATGATCTTATTAATATTTGTAATTGCTATCCCATGTGTTACCAGGGGACGATGGGATTGACGCACTCGACCGAAGAGCTCTATAAGGGCCACCATGATGCGAGCCTTGCCGGTGCCCCCTTTACTATTAATGGATCGGCAGAGCTGAGGAGTAAAGATAACACTCAAAGGGAAGGTATTGCAAGAACTGTTATAACAACTATATATAGGTGTAGGGCATAACCTTAACGACCAGCGAGGATATATTCCTAGAAATTTACCTATATTTGACTTGATAATTGTTTCTTCAATAGACTCAAAGACCTGCTGAATTTTCGACTTATCGATGGTTTCAATAAGGTGTGGATATATGTTAAGGTGAGCTCGGTTAAGTTGGGTGAAGCGCCACAGAATGAACTCTTCCGCCTTGTTGACGTCGTTACCTCCACTGTAGTCGGGGAAGTAGTTTGCAAGGGGAGCCCTTCGTAGCTTCCGCCTGAAGCTGTCCAAGTTGTTTAAGAGCAAGAAAACCGACGATCTCATGAACCATCGGGAGTTGACAACTGAGTCGAAGATGACCACGGATTCCATCATCCTATTTCGATTCGATTCTTCGAAGAAAACCTCATCGTACTCATCCATGTCCACGACAAAGAGAATGGCGGGGACATTCTCGAATGCTTTGATCCACTTTTTCCTTTCGCTTCTTTGGCAGTTGATATCAACCATCTTTATGGAGAGTCTACCCATTTGGAATCGAGTTTCAGATATACCGCTTAGGTTTATCTTCGCCCGTAGTATATCCGTTTCGTCCGGGAGATAGTCTGCAGACGAAATCCTGCGTATCCCTTCAAAAAAACTATAACTGGTAAGTAGCATTTTTAAAGCAGGGAAAAGGACGCCACGAACTATATTGCTGAGTCCATGAGGTAGAACTCAGCCTGCCGTTCCATGAGTGCCTCAATGCATGCATCAGACCAGATAGCGCTCAGTGCATTCCCGAATTCTTGGCCCAGTGGCAGTGCGAGATCGGGATCGAGTGTGTACTCAGCGATGAAGTCAACGTATTTCCGATTGGCCGGAATTGCTGGAACGATGCCGAATTGTTTCATGGCGCCGACTACACCCTTTGCGCTCCGGACGACATTCCTGAAAATGGTAGATCGGTAGTCTAATAGCTCCGCACCCGAGAAACCTGTCTGGTATATTATTCTCATATGCTTCACTAGTTCAGACTTGGACTCAGACCCAAGTAACAAAACAGTGCATTCCCTCTTTATCGTCTCGCGTCCTCTGCAAGGGTACGATCAATGGCGCGAGATCGCTTTTTGGCCTCAGGCGAGCTTAAATCCCCTTGTCGGGAGATATCCACCATGTAGACCATGTAGGGTGGCCTCAACTCTGGTAATGTGACGTTTGGTTTTGCTGGCGTTGATATGGAGACCTTTCTTGGCTCAGATTGTGGATGGGTCGGAGCAATCATCCCGTTCTGAGTGGCATTGTCGAGGTACTGGTGTTGAACTTGCCTGTACCATACCAACCTTGGAGTGTCGGCAATCGACGGGGGTAGGCGATGGTCCAGCATTCTATTGACAGTCTCGACAGCCTCGACAATCTCTTGCGTATTTCCGGACGTCTTTGGCGTCGACTCACACTGGATCGAGAGGTTACAAGCCAACTCTTCGAGATACTCCGTTTGAACTTGGGCTGAAACTCTATTCAATAGAGGGAGGCCGACCAATAATGGGCTATTTCGCTCAACGCCCTTGCTTCTTGATGAAGCCTCCGGCGGCTTTTCACGAGATGCAGTACGCTGATCATGCGAACAGTGTCAGAGGCTTGACGGTTTTCTACGACATCTTGAAGCAAGGGCAATGCCTCCAGATACTTGCCTCGCCCTATGAGTGAATCAGCAAAGTCAAGCAGAAGCCAAAACCAGTCCGGTCGATCCAAGAGCTCCGGAGATGACTGCCTCGCATCTAGGGCTGTTCTAGCCCATTTCTCGGCCTGACTCTCATCCCGAAGCATGTTGTAACAGTTCGCCATCTCAGCCACAACGATGCTATATTGCATCGAAGTAATGCCATAGTGTGATTGGACGGCCTTCAAGGCTTTATCCAGGATCATCACCGCTTCACCACAACGCCGCGATCGTGCGAGCAGGAGTCCGCTCAAAGCTATCGTGTCAACGGTGTTGGATACGGGCTTCCCAATGGAACTCAGAGGAGGGATGTTTCCCAAGCTGTTGGCTGCATGGTATTCCATCGTAGAAACTGATTCTTGCGATAGTGGACTCCAACGCGGGGCCTCTTTCTCAATGGCACCAGTGAGAATCTTTGAGCTTTCCATAACCTGTTCGTGCTCAGTTGATGATAGTATGCTGAGCGCTGATCCAATAGTCGCGTTGTTTCTTTCTCCAAGTGGATCTGGGAGTTTCGATAAGAAGCTGGACTGTAACGTTGACTGGCTCGAATGTGCGACAATATCAATTATTTCGACAAGCACGTTGCAGTAGACTTTGCAATCATGGGAGATATTTGTCCCAGCGATGGCTAAAAGTCGTTTCGGGAGAGACGCGGGAACAGAAAGGCGATCGTATCTTAGAAAGCCAAAAGTTTGATAAAGCAAATCAAAGAGGGAAAACAGGACTGCAATTTTCCTGAGGACTTGGGTTTAGACTAGGAAGAACTGCTCTAAGGCGACTTAATGAACAGCTTACCTCTCGTGATCTCGAGGCATGAACAAGTCCTCCAGCTGTGAGTCCGGCTGGGATGCGAGTAGCGGCAAAACTGACGCTACCGCAACGTTCAAAAGTCGAGACGTCATTTCCTCCCCTACGATCTCAGTGTTTTGAGAAGGGAATGCATGGGTGAGGACCGAGACCCAATCCCGGATCATGGTTGGGTCATCCTCAGCCTGAGGCTTCTCAATTAGATGGACACTGGAATCGGAAGTGATGTCTCGTTCAAGATACCAGAGGCCCCGGTCTGGCGTATGGCGAACTAGGTCTCCTAGTACGGTCGCGCTTTGGCTGTCAAGGCCTGAAGGGGCTGTGGGGATAATATGGGTGTATATTGGTACAATAGTAAGGAATGATGGTGCCCTAAGGGCGAGGAAATAGCTATATATAGGCCTATGTGGGGCCTGTGCGTAGCACGTGACAGTGGCTGTGGAAAAAAGCTTCATTTAGACAATGTGACTGTGGTCAAGGGAAAGAAGACACAAGACAATTTATCCTCCACTGTCAGCTATACTATGCGTAGTACACGTTCCTGAAACTACTATTGCCCCCGTGCTCTGGCCTAGCCACCTCCTGTGTCACGTGAGTGCCACGTGACTCGCAAACTGTCGCACTCGGTTGACTACTCCTCATATTGCCTGTTTCTCAATCTCTTGAGTCGAGAAACGAATATCCCTGCAATAACACCCAGGAACAATATTATAGCAAATACAATACCGAGAATAGCAGGGATCGACAGAGCTGTGTGCGATGCTGCTGCCCCGGAACCAGACGTTGGAAGCGCGGATGTCGCTGAGGTTTGGGAAGAGGTCGTGATATATCCAGTAGTTGATGAAGCGAGATAGCTCACAAGACTAGTTATCGGTAGCTCACTTGTAAACGATTTACAAGCTGCCAATGCCTAGAGTTGTCTCGTGAGTTTCAATTCGCTACCACATAGAATGCAGCTTCTCACCGTATTTCCTAGGCAGAAGTCTAACAACCACAGCTGGCCTATAGCGCCGATACGGCTATTCAGGGCATCGAGCGCGACACTCTGCTGTGCCGCCGCAGTACTCTGAATACTAAGCGCACTCGAAGCTTGTGAGTTCGCCGCGAACGCTGCACTAATCATGGAGCTTGTAGCAGCATCACCGTTGTTGGCGGCCTGGTAGGATAAAGGTGCCCAGATGCCGAAGATGACTGCTGCGGCTACGCCAAGGACTTTGATACCCCAGTCAACCCAAAAGAGCAGGGTGTCTACCCACTTAGGGGTTGCGTTACTGGCGCGAGAGCCAGCGGGTTGAGATGATATTGCGACCACCTTTTCCCTGGTACTTTGCGATGGCAAGGCTGTCGGAGTTGACATACTCGAGCGCTTGTAGTTTAAGCAGGTAGAATAAATAGGGTCTTTGAAAGCACAAGGTCAAGATGTAATCGTACTATTATAAGAAAATGTATGGGGAGGTAAGGCAAATCACTTAAGTTAATTCGACTTTTCGGCCATTGCCGTGTCTCACTAGAGATACCGCTTCCACTATTCTATTATTGTGAGCATGATGCATAAAGGTGGCTTGTTAAGAATATTGGCAAGCCACCAGCAGAGTATTGCTTTTTGCTGGAGAATTTAATTTAGCCTGAACCCCCAGAAAAATACGGTCCCACCCCTGTCACGCGGGTTCTGCGCCCCTCTGCCCCTAGCCCCCTTGCCCCTGCCCCGCCCCCACCAAAATGGCCGCCCGCGCAATCGCACCCCCCCTCCCGCGCCCTGCCCCTAGCCCAAAAAAGAATCGTACGGGCCTAAAGATTAGAGATTCTGAGAGCGCGCATGCGGTTTCGCGATTCTAGAACAAAAACCGGTCAAAACGGCCTGTGGGGCCGGCCAAAAAGTGCTGCTTTTGCGCGCACCGATTGCGCTGGCGGACAGCGCCCTGAGGGCGGGGGGTTCAGTGTGCTAAGCGAGCCCTGTAGCGGGCGCTGCACCCCCTAATATATCCCCTCATTGCGCAGCCATAGCTTTAGCAGGAGTAATTGTAGAAACAAAAGGACTTTAGATTCTGAAAGAGCAGAAGCTGGTAGTGATTTCGATATGCGGCTTCTACTTAATTATATTAAAGACTAGCTGCCATAGGCGGCCGAGAACTCCCCCTTCATCGTCTCTAGGAAGAGCAGTTGGACGCTTGCCCGTCAACATGAGCACCTAGTCGGCACCGTATCATTCCCGTCGCGCAGCGACAAGATGAAGGCTCTCAAGCGACTCGGAAAGAGGAAAGCTCTCTTCTGGAGAGACTGGAGCATCGAACACGTTTTTAGAGGAATAACAGTTCTTTATGAGAACGAGGCGAAGACGGAGTTCGTTACATCCCCTTGACCCGAAGAACCTTCTGAGGACAGAATCACTTACTGTCCCAGCATTTGCTTTGTCCACGAACTCGGGGGAAATGCTTTTGATACCTGGACAGTCTCAAATGGGGGTAGCATGTGGCCAAGAGATTTCTTGCCGTCGCCGAAGCACTTTCCCAACAGCCGAATCATGACCTTTGGTTACGATTCTGACTTGACAGATAGCACCACACTTATGACGATGGAGAGCTGTGCACAGTCCTTGCTAAGAGGCGTCAATGAGGTGAGAAATTCGGACGAGGTGAGCGACCGCGCGGTTCTTTGGGGGATAGAAGCTTGCTAATCGACGTTTACCAGGCAAGAAATCGCCCATTGCTGTTTGTGTGCCACTCTCTCGGCGGTCTCATCACAAGAAAGGTCGGATTCTACCTGACCAAAAAATGTGCTGCCACCGATCAGAGGCTAACAAATAGCACAGGCCATGGAACTATTACCCATCAT
Organism: Hyaloscypha sp. PMI_1271; assembly: GCA_021399465.1. Lineage (NCBI taxonomy): Eukaryota > Fungi > Ascomycota > Leotiomycetes > Helotiales > Hyaloscyphaceae > Hyaloscypha > Hyaloscypha sp. PMI_1271. The sequence continues at coordinate 166,110 of JAJTUS010000081.1, forward strand.
GGCCAGCTACACCAACATCGAACTCGCCAAATGTGGGCTGCTATTCCTCGCTACGCCACATCTTGGATCTAAAAGTGCTGATTGGCCAAAGGCAATGCTCGCCGCAGCGGAGGCTATCGGGGGGGGGGGGGGGGGGGGGGGGGGGGGGTCCGGCGAGAGTGGGTGGACGTGCTGAAGTCATTCAACAACGATGGCCTTTGGGATCGGTTGAAGTACTTCAAACTGAAGCCTTGTTCGCCATTTCAGTGCTTCGCCGAGGGCGAGATGACTTTCATAAACCGCCTACAAAAGAAGCGCGTGAGTTAAAATTGGCATTGCCAGGATGTGAGCATCCGCTGATTTCACTCCAAAGATTGTATCACAAAATTCAGCCTCTCAGAGGAACCAGCCCGAATGCTCGATGGGACTGACCATAGGACCATAGCCAAGTTTGATAGCGGAGCGACTGGCCCGTTTGTGTCGGTCAGTAAGGGCTTAAGAGATATATTGGAGGAAATCGCTAACCGAAGCGCGTCAAACCCGGCTCGTGGAAGTCCCGTATGAACCTACATTCTTCCTAGGTTTATGTAATTTAATGATTGAATCTGACTGTTATCTCAGCTGTTCGGCCACCCACGTTTCCTCGCTCATGCGTTTCCAAGAGAGGGAGGCAAGTATTGGTACGTGGGCAGCGGGTTCCCTGCAGCCCAGCAGCAACAACTCCAGCATAGACCCTTCTTCGGACGGAGAGAAGAACTGGAGAAGTTCAAGTCAATAGCTGCTACTTTGTCTGGTCTTCCAAGATTGACTGCCATTAAAGGAATTGCAGGTATTGGGTAAGCCGCCTCGTTCTCCCAGATGTCTTGTACACTGCCATGCGCTTCCTATCTGACAGTACGTGGTCAACCAGGAAAACTGAACTTCTGCTACAATTTATTTTGTCAGAAAAGTCTAAGAGGAGCGTGTTTTACCTGAAACCAGGTGTCTTCAAAACTGTCTCCGATGCCATTGTGGACATATCGACACAAATAGGTATTGATATTGTGCGTACGGCTGAGCATAGGGAAAGCTGGAGACGCGTCTCGCCTTCTGAACGAGCTGACGCCTTCTACACATGGATAGGTGATCCTTGCAACAAGAACTCGTTACTCGTCATTGACGATCTTGAGGCATTTGGAGAGTCTGCTATGCAGACCATCCGTGAATGGCCGGTATGGCACATCGTCATTTCGACCAGAGATTCAGACTTGGGAGAAGATGATGAAGATATCCTCAAGTTCCTACTAGAGAGACTGGGCGACAACGACGTCATTTCAATACTTGAGAACCGACGCAATCTGCTAGGGCAGCAAGACGCCACGTTGTTTCGTTAGAGATATCTCGAATCTCTAGCTCCCCTGGTGCATGGTCATCCAATGGCAGCTCGTGCCATAATCCGTTTCATCCTAAACCGCCTTGCAACCTTCGACAATCCTAGTAGGGAATTCTTGGACATGTTTACTTGCAAAGATTTTGAGCGCAGAAAGGCTTTTCTCCAGTTCAAAACTGACGGGTCATCGCTATGGGAGGCGTTTGACTCGTCCTTGAAGCGACTTCAGAATCACGACAAGGGTGGCCAAGCCTTGAAGCTGTTTCAATTGCTCCCATACTTGCAGTCGGACCACGACTGCATTGATGATTTTTGCAAGTTGCCAGAGCAGTGGCTGAAGAATTCCGCACAAGGGCTACCAGACGTCTCGATTGTCGAGTCTGGCTATGACGTCATTTCAGAATGGCTAGCAAAGTTACGGAGTATATCCGTTTACCTGCGCGCCAGCCCTCGATGTAAGAGTCTCGATATCCACCCTCTGATTCTGGATTATGCATTACTATGTATTGGTAATGGCGACAGAACCAGAATCGCAAAGCAAGTCTTCCAACTACTCCGCCGGCTGGAGTTCGAGGGGACCGATATAGAGTCAAAATAAGGCCCCATGTTCTCCACTGCATCAAGCTTTGTCAAAAGCTTGGCGTGTTCCTTGACAGTGTAGGATTGCCAAAGGACGTCCTCCAATAGGTCAAAAGATTCAATAGTCAAAGTGACAGCGAAGATCCATTCTTAGACTCAGCTGAGATTGCTGATTTCCCCGTACAGAATATCACTCAGGAATTCACAGCCCGCCTAGCGGAGACCAAAAAGGAGCTGAAAAAGAGTCCCGGGTCAATCAATCGGGTCGCCGCCATTGACAAGATTGTGAGATGTATCGTTTGCTACAAGCAATTGAGGAGGGCCTTCAGAGAGGACGGTAATGTTCTTCTATCATCGGATCCGAAGTTTGTGGGGTCAGTTCAGGAGTCTTGTAGCCTTGTCAGGTCGACTAGTCCAATTTCCATGCTTCCTAAGGAACTTGAGAAGTTTACTGAGGTATTGAGACCACCAACGGTCACTGAGATAAAGGGCATCGTAGCGCTGTCAGAATAGGGAAGCGGCTGCTTAAGGAGAACGCTGTGTCGCTGTCCGCCTGAACGGAATTATGGCTACGAGCGTGCGCCCAGTTAGGATTTTAGGATTTCGGGTGCATTTGCACATTTGCGTCATGTGATCCCGTTCAGGGGCTCGCGTGTCGCAAGCGAGCCCCTCGAGACCAATTGTTTGCAGTTCAGGGACAAAGAAGGAAAAGATGGAATTCGGAAATGACAGGCTTGCTAAAATTCAACATGACAGAGGGTAAAACGATAAGCTTAATGCGGCTGCTCTTTCAGTACACTCCGTCAGACAGAAGCACTTCAATTGAGCACTGCATTGGGAAGGTACAACGGCATCGAATCCTCCCACATACTATCCGTAAGACTCTTCTTATCAGACCCATCAGCATTCATAACAAATACCTGACCATACGGCTGGAACGTATCATCATAAGTAGCAGCCTCCGTGCGGAATCCGTACATCCCACTCGACCACAGAATCCTGCCATCCGCAGTCCACACCGCATGAGCATCATTGGCCCCACTCGTGGTAAGCACCTTCAAGTCTGTGCCGTCTGGGCGAATGGTACACACGTCGAAGTTGGTGGCGTTCATTTTGCGGGTAAAGACGATTTGAGTTCCATCAGGCGAGAAGAATGGTAAGTTGTCACGCTCAGTGGTGAGGACCTGGACGCTCTTGTCGGTGAGGTTCATGGCACGTAGACCAAACTCGGCGCCCCAAACACGATAGACGAGAGAGGTTCCATCGTGAGAGTAGCTAGGAAAGCCTGAGTTCACTGAGCCATTGGTGAGCTGTTCGTAGTACGAGCCGTTTGCGGTGGCTCGGTAAATCCAAGCTGTGTACACCGCCCTCTCCTGGAACCACGATCCCAAGCCGAATGCGATCCATTGTCCGTCAGGAGACCAGGCAGGTTGGAATGCTCCGGCTAACCCCTGAATGACCAGCGAGGCGTTCACTTGGTTGGTGCTGAAAACATCAAACACAACCTTCAAGTTTGATCCATCGGGATTCATCGTCACGATTGAGGAGTTACCGAGTTGCTTTTGAGTAAGAGCCAGCTTACCTTGCAGCGAAAGATCTGGGAACACGTCGGTGAAGCGATAATCCCATTCAGCATCCCAACTGTAGAGCGGCTTCTCCATCGGGCGTGTCGCGGTTCCCACCTTCTCATAGACTACGGTCTTGCCGTCTGGTGACCAGGCTGGTGAGTGCATACTGCCTAGCACCGAGGTAAGACCAGAAGTGTAATTGAGACCGAGATCCCCAATGGGACCTTTCACGAGATAGCCGATGGTATCATTCGTCACATATTGCGGGAACATCTTCAATCTCGAGTCAAAGGTTTCCTCGACACGGTCAAGTCCGGTGGCAAAGTCAACGGAAACAATTTGCGAGGTCGTGATGTTGAGATCCTCTGGTCTGTGTGCATTCCAGGTATCCTCACGAGTCATCTCATAATAGACAACACGCTTGCCATCCGGCGACCAATTGGGAGAGCCAAGACAGTAGCCAGACTTCGTTGCAAGCTGCCGAAAGCCGGTTCCATCAGGACGAATCACATAGATAGACAGCTCCTGGGTATGCTCCCATCCAGTTCCATTGCCGTGGCCGGTCCAAGCTGTGTTGCGATCTGACGAGAAGACAATCCAGTTTCCGTCGGGTGACCATCTCGGATGGAAGTAACCATTCGGGCTCCAGGAGACACCTTTGACCGTGGCAGTATTGGTTAGGCAACGTTGGCCCCCCATATCCAGATCCATCACCCAGATGTTGGCGGTGTAGCCATTCGCCGTTGATACATACGCAACCTTGGTCCCGTCAGGGGACATCACCGCGCCATCCTCAAATGATGGCGTTGCCAGCAGCTTCTCTAGTCCTGAGCCGTCCACACGAGAACGATAAATATCTGAATTGCCGTCCCCGCTTCGCTCACTGGTGAAAGTAATCCATTCCCCGTCAGCGGAGAAAGATGCGTGGTATTCGTACACTGAGTTGTTCAACAACTGGCGTTCATTGCTACCATCGGCGTTGGACACATAGAGCATTGAAGACGAGGGGCCAATTCTGTTCATCAGCATAACACCCTTCTTTCCCGGCGCAAGCAGACCTCGAGCTGAATGGGCACGCAGTAGTGGCATGGTGGGAAAGTCTCTTTGCAGCTCCAAAGCCCCTCCCCTTTGGATCATAGCAAAGGACCATCCTAATGTAATGCCTAAAAGGGCGAAGCTAAACAGGGGCATTTTTATTCCTGCCCACCTGTTCTCAGGTATGAAAAAGAATGGATGTTGGTAGAGTGAAGGATTAAAAAGAGAACATGCTTCTCTTTTTGCTCTGCTTTCTCGGCTGACTTTGAAATATATGCAAAGCTGGTGTAGAAAAGTGGGAACTGCCCATCTATCCTTGAGCCGGTAGTTCAAACTTCGTCTAATGAATCTGCCAAGAAACCCCTACTCATGCTTGCTTTGCTTCGAGACATACCATGCAAAAGTATTTGCCAAGACTGCCTAACAAGGTAGTTAAGTACTCCAGTTGAGGTGGAGGTTGTGTTATTCTTTTCATTTTTGCCCCACTCAAGAAAATCCCTAGTCTCCGCGGCGGGGTTAAAGTTCGGACTGACTCCTGCACAAAATAAACTTAACGCGTAACCAGTGGGGCGCAAGGATAATTTGGCATGGATCCTCAAAGCAGGATCGGGAGTTGATCCGCTCAGTTCGGGACCGAGAGACTTGAAACGCACCGAGAACTTGAAAAGGATGTGCCAACAGCTACAACACAATCGCAAATCTGCAAAAAAGTCATATGCATCGTCAATAACCCCTGCTCCTGAATGCGTCAAGGTTCTAATTGTCTCGAATACTCTTATTTGCTTCATGGAGTCATTCCGCCCTAGTGCTATTGGATCAATCCATTTCAATCAACGTAGCAGTTGCGCACACCTGGACTTGAAAAGCTGCACCGCCCAAGATGCAGGCTGAAAACTTAAGTGACATGTATTTTGACAAAGCTACGATTCAATACTAGTGCGCAAGCCTCGTCATACTGCTCAGTCACGCTTAAGAATGAGCTGAAGCTTTGAACAAGCAACAATGTGACTACATCACTTGATCTAAGGCATCAACCTCGGAGTCATTGAGGTGGACAAAGTGAAGAGGGGGCAGTGTTGACAGAAACCAAGAAAATGCAACTTGTTGCATCTTGGGGAACAGCCATCACTCCCACCGACTTTATTTGAGGTACAGTGCAACTGACTCCTTGTGGAAATTTAACACATTAACCACGTCCAACTTCAACTCAAAGTCAGGAGAAGAGGTCAAGTGACAGACTTGCCTTCCATGAGAAATTCTCTGGATTCACTTGCTGAACACAATTCTTGTTATACCACGGAAATGTTTGCACTTCCTTTCCCTGTATCTCACGTGAGCAGCGCGAGGCTCGGCTCAGGGGCCGGTTTACACGCTTACTAGAAACCATCAACTTTTAACAGGGGGCCCGAAAAGGTCCCTCTTTCGCTAGCTAGGGATCCTAAATATTTACCCTATCTAATCTAAAATTGATCTTTACTTCTTTTCTCTCCAAGCTTCTTACTATACTTACTTTTATACAACTAAAAATAAAAGTTTTTATAAATAAGTAAAGCTTTTATCTTAATTATTTTGTTTTTTTACTAAAGATATTAAATAATTAAAATAAAAGGCTTGATTATTTATAATAGAAGTTCCTTTTTCAATATTTTATATCTGTCGGTTGACCAGTAATGCGTAGTATGTCACGTAATATGCGTGGAATGCTCGGGGTGTAAAGTTGGTGAAGTTGTTGATTCTAGAAGTAGGGAGTGCAGTATCGTGGTGTTGATATGCTTTCGCTAAATCTGCTAAGCCTAACTGGGGCTAGTCTACCGGTTGAGTCACGCATGCGACGTGAGGTCACATGATTAGTAAATTCGCAGTGCAGTTATTCCGACAATATCATACTAATATATATAATTAATTAAAGTTTAGGTATTATTGTTATAATCGGAGTTATAGTCGGCCCGAATTTAGATGGCTGGGCGACGGCGCCTAGAAGGCTATAAACTCCCTTTACCTCCTTTTCATAGAAGAGCAAGAGTTAGCTACTTAATATATCATTACCCTAATTGTAGCACACTGCCTGTTAACCCATTTCTCACAATTACTTTATTACTTCTTTTACTAAAGTTATCTAAAGAAATTCATTTTTTGGGTTTCTAAAAGTAGTATAAAAAATCACATGAAGATGTTCGGAAACAGGGGTAGGGGACTTAGCACAACTCCATCGAGTGCGTGGTTGTCTCGCGTTGGCTCTGCGATAAGTTGCCATCATAGGTTCGTAGCCAGCACGACTTTGCTGGCTGTAGCACAGCCCACACAAGTGTGGCGGGCGATGTGTTGGCTCGGCCAATTCGCATAGCACAGCCCATCTCCAGCCACAATCCAAGGCAGCAACGGGGCTCGAACTTCAGACAAACCTTACCCATCTGTTTGCCACACACACCCTTCGATACTTTCTACGGTACTTCTGGTCGTCAATGAAATATTTTCTTCCCCATAAAGGATATTCAAGTGCTGTTACTGATTTGACCCATATGTGATGGAGCGCGAGAAGTCACTACCTCCACAGACGCGCCAGGAACCATATCCTGCGGGTCTCTCGGTGCTTGTCAATCCTGACACACCTATCCTAGAGTGAGTTCCTCCTCTATCACGTAAGCTCTACTTTAGATTAAATCCGAAGCAGCATTGTATTCATTCATGGTTTCACCGGTCATCCTCATCGAACATGGAGTCAAAAACGGGGAGTCAACCGAGACCAAAATGAAGATGGTGACGACGACGGTGAGCGCACATCAAAGTTTCGAAAGCTCTTCCCATCCGCATCGCCCTTGCAAGGGCTAAATGGAGTCGGCAAATCCATATATTGGCCACGAGATCTCGTCCCAGTCACTGTCCCAAATTCTCGCGTCCTAACGTATGGATATGACACGCACATACGGCATTGGGCCGGTTCTGCCATCGACAAGAGCACAGTCTATGACATCGCATGGGATTTCCTTGTCACCTTGGAGGCAGAACGCCGTGTCGAGACTTCGAGGCCGTTGCTATTTGTTGCCCACAGCCTTGGAGGCATCATTGTAAAAGAAGCGCTTAGGCGATCCCGCGGCTGTGAAGCATACCAGGGCCATCTTCGCAGCATTTACAATTTTACCTCTGGAATTATTTTTTTCGGGACCCCACATGGTGGTGCAGACCCACGAGGATTGATCATGCATGTTATGGAGCAAACCATTAGAGCTATGGGTTTCAAGGTCAATGAACAGATTGTCAATACCTTATTACCAACTGCAGAGCGGCTTAAGGAGCTACGTGACGAATTCGGTCCAATGGCTCGTCAAAGAAACTGGACTGTATATTCTTTTCAAGAGCAATATGGAGTCAAAGTTCTTGGTGACAAGAAGGTAAGAGCCTCAGCTTTTAATCGGTTGTAGTACTAAATTATTTAGGTTGTTGAGGATACTGCTTCTTGTTTAAACGATCCAACCATCGAAGTCACTCAACATATTGCCAGAAATCATATGGAAATGTGTCGATTTAGTGAACTAGACGACGTCGAATATAGGAAAGTGGCCATGGCCATCGACCGGGTGCTTGAAAGAATCGCAACATTAACCCCGCGAGATAAAAAGAGAGTCATTGACGCAGATCACCGACAACGTATTCTGGATTGCTTGAGGTTTGATCAAATTGACACTCGTCATATGACTATCAAGACCGCCCATGCCAAGACATGCAAATGGTTACTCAATAAGCCCGAGTACCGAGACTGGCTTGATGTTAATGAGATTTGCAATCATCACGGCTTTTTATGGATCAGAGGAAAACCCGGAACTGGAAAATCTACGCTAATGAAGTTTGCATTTGCAAATGCTAAGAATATCATGAAAGAAACTATCATTATCTCATTCTTCTTCAACGCGAGAGGCAATCACCTGGAGAAATCGGCTTCCGGGATGTACCGATCTTTGTTATTTCAACTTCTGGAAAAGCTTCCTAAGCTTCAAACCCTTTTTGATACACTTCTGCTCAGCACACCTACTGACTTTGATCGATGGGATATCGAAGTGTTCAAGAACATATTTGCCCTCGCAATTGAGAACCTTGGACAACACCGCCTTCTTTGCTTCATTGACGCTTTAGATGAATGCGATGAAGATCAAGTTCGGGAAATGGTGGCTTCTTTTGAACGTCTCGGCCAATTTGCGATGTCTGCCCAAATTCAATTCCACGTCTGCTTCTCAAGTCGCCACTACCCGCATATCACGATTGAGAAAGGTATCCATCTTATCCTAGAAGGCCAGGAAGGTCACGCCCAGGATATCGTCAATTACTTGCATAGTGATCTAAAAGCTGGGCGTGGCAAACTTATCGGACAAATCAAAGAAGAGATACTCGAGAGGTCCTCTGGAATTTTTCTCTGGGTCGTTCTTGTTGTTCAAATGCTAAATAAAGAGTTTGATCGTGGTCGCATACATGCACTTCGACGGCGGCTCGATGAGATCCCGAACGGATTAGATGAACTATTCCAAGATATTTTGATCAGAGATAGCGAGAATATGGAGGAGCTGATTCTTTGCCTTCAGTGGATATTGTATGCGGAACGACCGATGAAACATGAGGAGCTTTATTTTGCTATTTTAGCTGGAGTAGCGGCTGAGGAATTAGCTCCATGGAACACCGAAGAGATCACTGAGCAGGACATGGAAAGATTCATCTTAAATTCCTCGAAAGGACTCGCAGAAACGACAAAATCCAAACATCAAACGGTTCAATTCATTCATGAATCGGTGCGGGACTTTCTTCTAAAAGGAAATCGTCTCAAGAGGCTTCGCTCTCACCTTGACAGCAATTTTCCGGGCTCTAGCCATGAACGGCTAAAAGAGTGTTGTCAACGCTACATGAGAATTGATACCTCCAAATACTTGCCGCCTTATACACCGCGACCAGCTGCAAAATCTGTAAAGGCAACGAGTCTCCGCCAATTAGTGTCTGCTAAACTTCCTTTTCTAGAGTATGCAGTGGGTAACGTGCTTCATCATGCCGATGCTGCAAGTGGGTATGGCATCTCGCAAGTTCGGTTCGTGGAAAATTTCAATCTCATCGATTGGATCAACTTCGACAACCTCTTTGAGAGACATCAGACACGACAGCATACAACCCATTGCAGCTTGTTATACATCCTTGCAGAGAAGGACTTACCGAACCTTATCCAGATTGAACTTAAGCGAGTTCAGCATATGGATATAAGGGGAGAACGCTACGGTTTTCCCCTAAATGTGGCCCTAGCTCATAAAAATGAAAATGCTATACGAGCACTTTTATCACAAGTCGGCACCTGGAATAACAGTGATAGTCCTCTCACTGTTTCTTTCTCTTCTATAGTCGGAAAGCATCAAGAATTGATCAAATCCCTTTCAAAATGCGCAGGTGATATTAGTTCTCGAAAGGACCAGACGCCCCTCTCGTGGGCCGCGGAAGGAGGAAATGAGGCCGTGGTGCGGCTGCTGTTAGAGACAGGCCAGGTGGACGTAGACTTGATAGATCAGACGAATGACAGCCACAGTGGGACGCCGCTCTCGCGGGCAGCAGCGGGAGGCCACGAGGTCGTGTTTCGATTGCTGCTAGATACGGGCCATGTGGACGCAGGCTCAACGTCGAAGAACGGCCGGACACCGCTTTCGTGGGCCGCAGAGGGAGGGCACGAAGCCATTGTACGGCTACTGCTAGAAACGGGGAAGGTGGACGCGGACTCAAAGGCGAACAACGGCCAGACACCGCTCTCGTGGGCCGCAGGGGGGGGGCATGAAGCGGTTGTGCGGTTACTACTAGAGACGGGCCAAGTGGATGTGAACTGGAAGGATCCATACGACAAGACGGCGCTCTTAGCAGCCGTACAGCATGGGCAAGAAGCAATTGTGCAGTTACTACTAGAGACGGGCCAGGTAGATGTGAACTTGAAAGATATGCACGGCCGGACGGCGTATTCTGAAGCAGTTAGTAGAGGGTATGAAGTTGTAGTACGACTGCTATCAGAGACGGGATAGGTAGACGTAATGTCGAAGAATGATGACGGCTAGAAGCCGCTCTTACTACTGGATACTATAGGCCGCCTCAGGCCCAAAGGACACATTGAGCCTCAGTGTTTCGAACCCTAGACTAGGTAACTACTGCAGCCTACATTATAGCCTGGAGTACCGCTGTAGCATCTTCTGTGGCCGAAAGGTAAATTGTAGCCTACGCTGTAATGAGGTAAGGCTTACTCGTTAGGTTACAGGGCCATGAGCCCCATGGCATGCCTTCCACTGTAGATCTAATAGAACTATCGCTGAAATTCAAGACTCACAGCCCGCAGAGGCAGGATGTGAAAGTTACTCGCGTATGCAGGTATAAGCTCCAGAGATTAGCGGTCCTTACCTTTGCTATATAGCCATTCGTTTTTTAGGCCAACCGCGGGGAGCCAGCACTCTCCTTATACTAGACGTCATTGTGTACACCTGGGAATGAATCTATACAAAGCCGACTATCTTATATTAATATAGCCTAGGCTTCTCCCGCAAGTATTAGTATGGAGCATCTAACATCCGAGGTGTCAGACTTCGGGACCGTCCGACACTATCCCACTTTCTTGCGGCTAAAGCAACGAAGGTTTTTGTTTATTTTACAGATTGCGCGCGTACTGCAGCTAGAATCGTTAGAATTGCGCGAGCTCAGGGCGGCGCTTCTCACCCGCTAGTTCGGGAAGTGAAAGGGGGAGAGGAGATGCGCAAAGTCTTGCCCCCGCCCCTCAACAGTGCCTAAAGTGTGCCTAATTACTGGCTTCAACAACTTTGTATTGATTAAAACTCTAAGATACGGAAACATGCAGATAAATAAGTCCTCAAAGGCATAAGACACCGGAATATGCGTCCAAACTCCTGCAGCATAATATGAGCTAAGAGTGTCGTGACCGACACACCTCTCTCTATTCCATACCACCTCCTCATACTGTCATACACTTATTGGTGCATGGCATGATCTGAGGAAGTTCTGAGCTGAGCTCTTACATACCCACTCTTTCCGCTGCTACTTCTTCGCAGATCAAGCTAGTTGGAAGAGTTCAACGCTATACACACCCCTTTGCAGGCAGATCCTGTTCCTGTAGACTAACCCAAGCCCTTTCACTAGGGAAACTCCTTACGTAGACTAACTCGCCTTATGCTAAGTGACAACACGAGCTGAGCACTACTGCAGCCCTCCTCCGGGATACCTTCCCGTTTGAGCAGGTTATCGTCATACTCAAGGGAGTCCAGCTAAGCGCTGTATAATCCAGTGCCTTAATCTTCCTTGAGCATGCCTCTTGCAGAATGACTGACTGACTCAGAGGGATCAGCTAGGCTAGCAGAATGCTCAGGGGCACATCTAGGGGTACGTCTCTATAAAGAAGTGAAAGTCTCATACAGGGAAGATAAGGTAGAACCATCTCGGTGGTAAAGTTACATTAATAGAGTAGGCTTGGAACGGCTGTTGCCTATTGATCATAGTAGGTTTATATAGCAGCGAGATTGCATCGAGGAATGGATTGTACTAAGGCTCAGGTTATACCTCACTCAATACGAAGAGAGGTGAAGGCTGAGTGTAGGCAGAGCCCCGCCCTCTGGGATATTCTAAATTTTTCTATAAATAAGATCGGCTATAGAAATCATACTAGGAACCCCGCACCCCCTTTGTCAGTAAACTGTGCTACTGGTGTAATTTTGTCTTACTCTCCCAGTGCCCTTAGTGCGGCTCCTTCTGGACGCGGCATTACCGTTGCATGGATCTCTATCTCTATTTGACCCCGACCTAGCTGATCTTGCACTCTTACTGGTAAACTGTGCCGCTGGTATAATTCTACCTTGCCAGGATTTATATAAATCTCCCAGTACCACTAGCCCTTGGTGTGACTCCTTAGATATGACATTGGTACTATATAAATCTCCACCTCTATCTAACGTCTACTGGCTGACCCTCCCCCTCCGCCCCTTTATTCGTGAAGCTCTAGTACCGAAACGATCCTAAACTCCTAGGATTTATATAAATCTCCTATTGCCACTAGACACTAGTACGACTCCTCCCTAACACGACATCACTGCTATATAATATTACTATTAGTAAGCTTACTACTCGCAGTTTCCTCAGTCCCACTAATACGATTTCCCTTACATGGCATGAGTGATCCCCCTCCTGAACCTCAGAGTAACCCTTAATAGGGTAATCTCGTAGCTATATAAATCTCAAGACAATTAACTAACGAACTAATTATCTGAATCATCCTCTATAGTTATCCACTAGCCGCTGAGATAGAATTGATACAAGCCCCTTCTCGAAGTAATACCATATACGTATAAATAGCACAAGAATTAAACTCGCCGTCGGAGTAACTTAGCCCTTTACCTACTATAAGCAGGATAAAAACTAGGAGAAAGAGGGAAAAAATACACGAGGAAAGTTAGTATTAAAAGATCTAAAGTAAATAGGAGTAAGTTAAATGCTACAAAAATTCATATAATTTAAAATAGCTAGAGGTATTATGAAATAATAAGGTTGAACTACTTATTACGTGTATTTAAGCGAATATAGATCTAAAAATAGTTATAGAGGAATCTCGGTCGCAAGGGAGCCAAAATGGGATCTATACTTAGAGACAAGTCGAGGAAAGTGTAGCCGAGCATCAGGTGAGCCAGAGCGAGCCCCTTTGGGAGCTAGAATAGCCTCTCAGTGTATGCTCAGGCCTACCTAGCGTGTGCTCAGGCGGTGCTCAGGAATGCTCACCCTCGGCTTAAGCTTGCTCACCTATAGCTCAGGCCAATGCAGCAGCAGCTCAAGTCCAGAGACGGAAATGGAAAGTGTCATGAGAACATTCCCATGTGGTACCAGCTGTTATTTTGTACCGAAAGCACAGCAAATCGTCCGGCCCGAGATGGCGATAGTTCTTATCTCTCCTGAATGACCTCACAACACAGCCAGAATAGGCAGACCAATAGTGAAGCCATTCTTAGCGATGCCACGACGATGGCCCAGCTACAGCAGATCCGGCAATGACTTCGGGTTCAGTAGCATTGACTTTTGCAAGACCAGTGGTTGCGTAGTTCGAACTGGTAGTCGCTGGATTGTCGACAGCGACTCTCGCCGAGGAAGGATGTGCTTGGGATGCACCGGGAGCTATCGAGGAGGTTGGCATTTGCTGCAATCCGATTTCGGGATCTTGAGGCTGACGATGGCTCTCACTTTTGGGAGTAGCCAGGCAAGTAAGCCAAGTCTTCAAACTCGTGATAAGATAGATGATAAACGTCTTCACGATCGAGGTAAGAAGAGTTGGCCCCTGCAACAACGTATATTGCAGAATTCGCCAGTCGCTCGGTCCTCTGGCCACCTTTTTTGTATTCGAAATCCCATCGAATTCTTTACCACGAGTGGCCCACGTTTCGTCCTTGTCGACTTTCATCAGAGAGATAGTTTGATTCGCAAGAGCACGGTACTTTTGAAGCACGATTTCAGCGATGTTGTTCATGTTGAAAGCTACCAGATACGTAATAAATGCGATAATTGGTGCAGTAATCCAGAGAGAGCTGGTTCGGTAGACGTTGTTGTTGATGCTCCAAACAGACTAGCGATGACTGGTCAATTCTGAAAGACAAGAATTGGACCTACACGTACCATGCAGAAAGAGAAGGGTAAGAAGGCTATGCTGATAAAAGTTAACAGCATTACGTTTTGGCCCAATCTGGTAGCTGCTCGACTTTCCATCACACTGCTGGCGTTGAACAGCTTGCTTTTCATCAGCCGAATGTACTTTGAGCTCTTGCGTGCATTACTTACTCCGTTTCGAAGTTCTGTTACTTCACCAAGCTTTCTGCTGAGGTTTACAGAAATCATTTTCAATCTGTCTTGAATCACTCTCATTTGCCTCCGATTCTGGTTAAGTCGAATCTTCTCTCTCTCCAAATCTATTCGAGGTTCTCCCTCTGAAGACTCTGCCGCGCGGTCCATCGGGCTTTTGACAGCCAGCAAGTTTTCGATCTCCTGGATATTGTCTATGACAGTATGGTTTATTTCCTTGAGGGTCGTGATTGCCCAAAAGTATCGTTTGGATCTTGAGAAAGACTCGTCGTCGGTGAGAAGGCTGTCATGCACCTCGGGATCTAGGAAAACGTCCTTTTCGACAATGATCTCATCGAAGTAGGAGAGAATACGCTCATAACCTTTCACAACAAGTGCTAGTGCCTCGAGTGAATACCTAATCAGACTTCTTAGTCCATCAGATTTGTTGATGGTGATTGCGTCTAGGGCTTCACGCTCATCGAGGAAGTCCAATGGTGCAAGCTCAAGAATAGTCCAATATATCTGTGGATCACTTGAGCGATTTCTCAAAGAATGTCTCTCACTTTCAGAGGACGCAATGCAGGAGATCTGTGAACGTCAGTACCATATCTGTGATGAAGTATCACTGCCATACCGAGTAAGCTCGTTGGCACAGCATCCGGCATTGTGCAGCACTTGCTTCTGTGGGTAGGACCACATCGCTGTAGACTTTCCCCGCTTTCCAGTAATCGGTTTTCAGGTTATCAAGTTCACTGTTCTTTGTTGTAACGAGATCGTAGAATGCGAGTTCGAAAGATATCGGTAGCGGAAAGGTGAGATAGCTGAGGGCAATCAGCCCTGCGAATCCGCCCCTAATAGTTGGTGGTGCCCGGGGAGCGATCTTCCGTTCTCGATAATCTTGTATTATTCTCGAAAAATTAAACATAGCCATATTGTGCACAAGTTGGCTGGAAATATGCTCGAATCCGCTCAACGATCTGCGTACGGTTAGGTGTGATGCAACCAAGACTTGGAGAAGGGACATTTACATGAGCCGCCGCCAATTGCCCAATGTCTCGTATCTTCCTTCTGGAATTCCTGTCAGGGATGGGGGCTCGACCACGGCTGTGACATCCGGACCTTTTCTCTGGCGAGCGTTGTCATCACAAGGATTCACGGAGTATGCCTGCCTAGCCCCGTCATCAAAATGATCCACGATAAGCATGTCTCTGGCTATTGAAGACTTGGAGTCAATCGCCGTACGCAGTTCTTTGACATAGAGCCGTGCTTGTTCGGGTCCTTTTGGCATTGGCATCAAGGATAGTTCTTGAAACATGAATGAAGTGCGACCTTCAAGGGGCAGACGCCAAAGATTCCCTATCGACGCCGTGTACATAGCTGATTGTTCGCCAAAACCACCCGATGTAAACGAAGATGGCAAGGTGACAGGGGCCAAGGGTGGCCAAGACCTTTCTGGAAATCGGCCACCATTGTTCGGCATTCCTGCTGATTGATTCTGATCTGACAAATTGTTCTACAGGGAAGTCAGAACTTAGAAGACTAGCACGAAGGGAGTAAGTAGCGTCCTCACTTTCACAGCTTAGTCGAGACCGTCGAATGGAGGCTTCAATTGATCTTGGATCAGCTCTGCATTTTTAGCAGATTGATCAAGCGTGTCTGAGGAGACTGCAGATAGATTTGGAGCTGGCCCCTTTCCCTAGAAACGTTGTTAGAAATTGCCAGACTCACCAGCAACAGATGCTTACCTTCGCCTCACATTTCACGGTCTCTCCTCCTCCAGTTTCTTCTTCATTCCCTGCCTCTTCGCCGTCGCGTCTTTTCAACAAGGCCGCAACACCTTTCAGCTCCACCAGAATCTCCCGAAGGAAATCTCTCGTTGCGTCTCCATCGTCCGCCTTCTGCGAATCTGCAATTCGTGATTTCTCATCTCCCACCATGATTTTGGTAGATCCTGTGAGAAGAGGGTCGTCTGCGAGTGCGGCCTACTTGGCGGTGTTTTTATTTCTTATTATAATAATGCTCAAGACAAAGCCTAAAGGAAAGCGCCCAAAGGAAAGAACTAGCAACCACGCTTTGCATTATTTGCATAACTGAATGGGGTTCGTTGTACTGAAAGAGAAGTTATGAATGAATGGATGGATGGATGGATGAATGACTGAATGAACAATGTTGAGACAGGAAGGAGCATGTTGTCCGGTGAAGAAAAAACACCTAGCTTCTATGAATTTGATCTTGGAAGCACACGAGCGGCCTATCACTGGAGATGTATGAAGCTGGGACTGCATTCAAGATTCACGAAGTAAAAGCCTCAAACGACAGAGCCGTATAGGAATTGATGAGAGTGTGTACTCCGCATGCATCTACGCATAATATAAACCTCAACCTACCCAAACACGATACTAATCCCTCTCTCCTCCGAAATCTCCCTCCAGTCCACCTCTCCCTCCCCATCCTCCAACTCATCAACCCTCCTCCAAACCTCTCTCACGACCTCCCAGGCCCTCGTGATATTCGTCATCCCCTGCCTCTTCTCGATCCCACCAAATCCTTGCATTGCCAACTTCCTCTCCTCTTCGCTTGTCGCTTCACATGTTGCTACAAATAATGGCCATAGAAGAGCGGACATCGGTCCATCCTGACATTTCTCGGCTAGATTTACGACGTTCGAACATGCTTGCAGCGAGAGGCGGACGTGCTTTTGCACCAGGTTGTGCGAACGGGGGAGGGCGCGGATGGTGCGGTAGAGGTAGACAAATGCGGAGTGACGGTATGCTTCGGCGTTGTTGAGGATGCTTTGGATCCTTGTATCTTCGTGCTGCAAATCTGAAAATATCTTATTTTCGTCTGATCCTGGGCTAGGTGGCATTGAGGACAGAGCAGGCTGCCAATTAGTGAGCGCGAGTTCGATTGCTATTGAGCTGTTCTCCAGCTCGGTGCGTAGGACCGTGGCTTCATTTGTGCGACCTGCTGCTACCGCGGCTTTGAGCTGGTTTTTGAAGGAGAGAAGGTGTGATAGGCGGTGGATTATCGGCCAAAGGTCGGTGGAGAATCCGAGGAGAGTGTCGACTGCGTTGAGTGGAGAGTCTGGTATATTACCATTAGATGATGGAGGGACTGGGAATGGTAGCGAAGTTGGTTGTGTGTTTGTATTGGGGGACGTGCCCATTGAGAGAGCTGCTATCACATCGTAGAATCGGAACGCCTGAAGATGTTAGATTGGGATGCGAAGAATACTTGGGCATGGCTTACACGCTCTAAGAATAGAGTAGTTGGCGTTGCAATTTGAGGCCCGGACTTCATGATTGTCATGGCACCTTTGAGATGCCCGTTGACGATGTTTGAGTTCCCTCTTTGGACAAGCTGTCACGCATTAGTGAATGTGTGGCGCGTGAGTTTCCAAAACTTACCACTTCGTAGTACACAAGTAACATGATAGCTCCCAGTACTTCTTCCCGGTTCGCGTGTTCATTCTGTTCTATGAGCTGAGCAAGTCCCTGCAATGCTCGATTATGAAAATCGAGTGATTTCTCCTCATTCTCAATCCCTCTGTACTCAAGATGAGCACTCGACAGGGCAAATATCGCGTTCATGACTGGCGAGCTGGCATGTGACAGTGGTAACACCAGCTGCCTGAAGGGGTTTCCCGTGTCTTCTTTAAAGACGATCAGGTGTGACAAAATATTGCAGAAATGATCCACCAGTGCTCTTCGATTCCTCCTCTCTGTAAACTCCTGGAAAACCGGCGAGCAGAATTCCAAGAGGGGGGATGCAACTGGGGAAGGCGCGATCATTGCAAGATCTGGGTATTGGCTTCGAGAACGAATGAGAGCAGAGGATGGGCCTGGGTCCAGTGGCTCTGTCCGTATAATTTCCTCCACATCATTGCCGTTTCCATACGGTGCCTCCCATTCTATCGACGCGTCTGACTCGGGGTATTGGAATTGCGAACCCTTCTCCCATTTATGGATATCCTCGTTGTCATCCCCATCCCGTTCGTAGAATCTTCCCGGCCATCGGTCGTTGTAAAATGCAGAGGATTCGGTCTCGTGAGAGAGAGCAGAGCCTGCGAAGGATGTCCGTCTTCGTTTTCGTGGTTTGACGGGTTCATATTCGCATCTCAGACTTCGTTCCGCACATCGATCGCATTGGGGACGTTGTTCGTTGCATTTCTTCTTCTGCGGTCTGTTAGTAAGGACAGCGCAAAGATTTGCATTCGCGCGTACCTTTTCTTTGCTGGGAGAGAACCGAGTTAGCTTTCGTATATCAAGGTCAGGGAATGCTCACCAGTGTATACATCCTTTCGTTCCATCCTTGGTCAGCTGGTTCTCAACAGAAGTTTGTCAAATGCTTACCAGCTCTCGATCTTCTCTTTGGTGGCTTTGGAGCGGCGCGTCTCGTGTAGATGAGCATGATGCCGGCAGAGAGTCTCAGCGCATGATCATTCTGAACTCAACGGCGGATCAATGTTCACCCCAGGCTGTTCTCCAATACTTGAAGATCAACAATGCATTGATATGAAGGTGTTTGCTGCGGCGATTATGCAAAGGAGGCGAGAAGGGCGAATGGACGCTGTGGTTCGTGGAGAAAGAGCCTGTCGATTATGCGGGGTATGATGAAAAGCTGCAGCTCCCTAAACCCAAAATACGAGGCGCACGTGATCTGGGGAACCATGCAAGAATGGAAGATGAACTGCCTTTGCTCCCTCGGCAATCGCTGGTGTTTCTAATTTTTGTGCTCAATTGAAGCTTTTGCCTGTTGTCTTGACTCGCACTTCTTCTCTTGTCCCTTTATCAACCTCTAAGGCGCATGAAGACTCCCCCGAGTAGGGAGCTGTGGGCACACGGCTGGTGCGGAGTTTGGAGACCTGACCGAGTCGGAGTTGGTTCTCAAACCGCGAGTTCCCCCGGTTCCCCCGGTTCCCCCGGTTCCCCCGCGTGGTGGCCAGAAAGGTTTTGTCTGTCGGCACGCCGAGGCAGAGCAAGAGGCGGAAGTTTGCCCAGCTTGAGATCGTGACATTTGTACGTTGTACTGTAGTTTACTACTTACTGTACTGGTTTGTCGCAGTCGGCTCATTTGGGCAGACCCCCGTGCCCTAACCGCAACCTCTCGGATTCTTTCACGTGATGGCGTTGCTTTCCCTCCTCCTGTCCCTCCTCCTTCCCTCCTCCCTCCCTCCTCCTTCCCTTCTTGCCCACCCACCTTTTGCACCTTCACACCTTCACACCTTCACACCCCCTTTTCTCAAGCGAGGCCGCTCCCCGGTGTGAGGTGACCATCTGAGAGGCACAGAGAGTGTATTTGCATTCTTATCATTTAGCCTCCCATGCGGCGCCCACAGTCACGGCCAGAACCTGCAGAACCTGGATCAAAACCCGCCCAGCCCTACAAATGTCTCTGGTCGCATCTGGATGGCTTGGAGTGCGGCCGGAAACACGCCAGCATGCAGCTGTCACCCACCACCAAGGCGTATCCCCAGCCACTCACACGGAGAGGTCTGGAAGCTTTGCTGCTTCCCACCCTCCACAAACCAACATCCCACCTTCACAAACTCACAGCCTCCATCGTGGCCAGCAGGGACCTTTCCAATTGGGTACAACAATCCGAACACTGGTCCGAGAGGCTTTCCCTCTGCACTCTCACCACGATCCCCCCCAAGATCCCCCCCCAATGAGAGACGCAGCACCAGGCTTGCACTTGTGATCGCCCCCAAAATGGCGGGCGATTGGAGAGGCTGATGCCCGTCCCGAGAAAGTGAGCTTTCGGAGTCCGCCATCGATCAGGTAGGCTTTTCTGTCGATCTATTGACAACCTCACTCTTCCTACCTTTCGACGGATCGTGAACTTCATCCTGCGCATCCTTCAGCTCGGGTTTATTATCGCAATCTATGCCCGCGAGTGGCACTGTTAACGTTCAGCGCAGTCAGAGTACAGCCCCCACGCGCTGATCTGACAGCGTGAGCAAAAGCGCCCATATCTGAGATCTCCCGCTGAGGCGCCGCGTCTGTTCCGACCGCACCCTCACGACGCAAACTTCGAACCATTCATGGAAACATCACTTTCAGATCTCGACATCAATTGTCGGTAGTTGTTGGGGAGTTGCGCATGGTGGGTGGAAGTGGCGGCGCTATCTACCCATAATCCGAGCACTTCGACACCGAAATCGACATGTGGGGATCTGGACGATGCTGGAGCTGCACAGTTCGACTGGCAGCAGAGTACATTCGAGGATCATGGACATCGATACCTGCCGGTGCGCATAGATGTGGAACATCGATGGAACAGGGGATGGAGAACGAGAATGCAGGAGCCCGTAGATTTCCTTCAGCAAGGAGAGTGGAGGATGGACAAAGGATACTGGGACTCGTCGCAACACCACACTCTGTAGTAATAGTGGCCTATCCGAAGATCACGGAAGGCCCTCCACTGGTCAAGCGAAAGCTGGGATCGAATCACTGGGACTTGATACATGAAGGCATTCAAGGTCGAAAACGAGACGCTACGATATGTGCAACGGACTATTCATTATGCCCACAATCACTGGGTGGTGGATGTTGTCCCACGGACCGGGTGTGCGGCTTGAGTAGTTGTTATCCGAGCTCTGCTACCACTGCATCGGCTTGTGCACAGGATGGATATTATGGCTGTGGTGTTCAAGAAGGAGGTTAGTATTATCAACCATCACCACACAAGATGGGCACCTTGCTGACGAACGTACAGGCGGCTGTTGCCCAACGGGTTATATCTGCGGAGTGGGTAATTGTACGCCCTCCCCTGGAGTGTCTTACAGCCAAACTTGTGGAGCCAACTCATACTTATGCGCGGCTTCCTTTGGCTATGGATGTTGCAAATCGGGGCGTAGTTGCTGGTACAGTAGTTGCTATGCAACTTCCAGCGTAACCTTCACTGTCACCGAAACGGTGACAACAACAGATGCCAACGCAAATCTTTATACTATAACGACCACGATTACTACGGCGACAAATCCTGAGCTGCCAACAGACGTTCCCCCAACTGATGGAATCATTTCCCAGGCGACACCGCCAGCCTCAGCTGTCCCAAAATCGGTTGCCTCTGGTGGATCGAGCAGTGGACTCACAAAAACACAACTCGGGGGTATCATCGGCGGTGCAATCTTCATTCTACTCGCTCTTCTCGTAGCCACTTTCCTTATCCTCCGCCGTCTCAGCAAAGCCATAAAAGCCACCGAAAAGGCAAATTCTGGCACCTCATCCAGTGGCAATCGATCACGCCGTTCCGGTCAACGACCGATAGACATCGACGCTCTGTCCGTCGACCCTCTCATGATGAGCCCCTCAGAAGCAGGAGGCAGCATCCGTCGGCCGTCCCAATTTGCAAACAGCACCACTCAAATCCACGAGATGGAAACCAATTCGCCCCCAGTATTTAACTCTCCATTTTCACCCCGCACACCACCCTACGCCCACAACCCAAAAGGCTACAAGCCCGTGTCCACCACATCTGAATCAAGATACTCAAGCTCAACACGACATGGTTCCATCGAACTGCCCACCCCTCCCTTGCAACACAACCCCAACACAGGGTATTTCGACCTCCCCCCCCAATCCGCGCGCAATCGCGGCTCGGCAGATTCTACACCGTCTGCAATGACAAGAAGACCAAGCCATGGCCGCCAATGGAGCAACGCATCCGATCAAAGCCAAGTCAGCCAAGCCTCCAACCCCTCCAACCCAACAGAGCTCGATGCCGGCAAAGACGGCCTGAAGGCTACCCCGCGACGCTCATCAGGCTCGTCCTTCGCAAAAACCCTCCACGAACTCGGCGTAGGCATGACGCGAATGGTCTCCTTCCGCCGACGCAGCGATCCGCCCGTCCTCACCGGCGGTCCTGTGCGAAACGAGAAGCCTGACTGGATGGCGAATACGGCGTATACCGGAGCAGGGCAGGCGCTAGGCCATATTCCCGAGGCAGGGGAAAGTAGGATTCATCTTGAAGGCGAGGGAGGGATAAGTAATGCGCAGATGAGGGAGGTTGCGTTGAAGGACCCGCAGAGTCCGATTGTGAAGGAGGGGACGAAGGTGTTTAGTCAGGAGATTACGGGGGGTGAGGTCCCTGAGTTTTTGATGGGGAATGAACCTGGACGTTGAAGCATGAATACGAAGGTATGAATATATAGATGGATGGAGTTGGGGGTTTGTGTTTGCCGTGTGAGCGATTGATGAGTACATATTGTTGTATTGCCTATAATGAAGGAAAATGTTTTCGATGAAGCCCTGGTGTCAACGAACTGTGCATCCAGTATGGCGAGTGTGATGTCCTTATGTGCCTTTCAGACCCCGCTGCCTGTGTTTAGTATTGAGTATCCGCCGTATAAAGGCAAGACGTGGACCGCGGCCCATGCTGAGAAGACATGCGATGCTTCGGTGA
The DNA here is from genome assembly GCA_021399465.1 of Hyaloscypha sp. PMI_1271. NCBI lineage: Eukaryota > Fungi > Ascomycota > Leotiomycetes > Helotiales > Hyaloscyphaceae > Hyaloscypha > Hyaloscypha sp. PMI_1271. The sequence continues at coordinate 188,874 of JAJTUS010000081.1, forward strand.
AGCTGCGTTCTGAGAATCTGGTTACGAATCTGAAGAACTATCCCCACGGTGGACTGTGGGGCGGCGAGATGCAAGAAGGATGGCTAGGTGCCGGCTGTGCCGAAGGGAGGACTGTTGATTCTTGCGGGTTGCATTAACTCGAGCAGAGATTTCACTTTCAAGGAGACATATGTTGAACTATCAACAGTTTGTACTATACATATATACCGAATTCCTTTCCATCGCTGTACGAAGGACTGAAAGCTGGTCATCTAGAGCTAGAGGACACAGCTCTCAACAAATGTTCCATAATACTAACCCACAACCTCCTACGGAAGTAGTTTCTCGCCCTCCCTCTCGACCCACCCCTCCGTCCTATACACCCCCAGCGGCACCGGCAAATCCCCACTGTACCCCACCTCCCCCCTCGCCGTCTCCAACTTCCTCGTAACCTTCCCGACCATCTTCGCAATCCACCTATCATTGACCACCCCACCCACAACCGTTCTCTTGACACCATCCTTCAGGCCCCCCTTAACCTTCTTCCCAAACCGTACAATCCCATTCACCTCCTGCTCCTCCATGTCGCTCTCTTCTCTCTCTTTCAATTTCTCCATCTCTACCACTTTCGTCGCTTTCACGAGTGCGGCGATGAAATCGAGGAGCTCTTGGTCGAAGCAGGCGGGGAGACGGGCGTGCACTGAGATCTTGACGTTCGTCTCGTCTTTCTTTGCTTGTTTGAGTTCGTGCTCGGCTTGCATTACTTTGGGCTTGCCGTCTGCTTCGTCGACTTGCTTTTCGAGGTCATTCTTGAGGTCCTTCGATGGAACTGGAGGAAGGAGGTGTTCGTGGTGTGGAAGTAAGAAGCTGGGGACGATAAAAGTGGCGTCTGCGCCCCCGAGGCGGATGACTTGTTTTAAGTCTAGCTGAGCAGGCAACGCGCGGTAGGACATCACGTCGTCGAAGACGAGTTGGCAGCGAATATCATATGTGGGTATGAAGGGAACCGATGCTATCCCCGTGATTCCAGAAAGCCCAACAGCGAAGTTCGCATCTGAGAGCCAAGAGGAGATTCTCTTTTTGAGATTGGCGATTTCGTGGTCTTGATCTGCGTAGTCTAGGAAGACCTTCTCAACAAGCATGCTGTCAATCCATCGACCTGAGGCTGTGGCTGTGATGGAGGAGATTTTTACGGGGTGGAAATAACTAAGTGGATTGAGAAGGAGGCGGAGGAGCATTGGGAGTCGGTGCATGAAACCGCGGATATATGGTGGTGCGAGGTTTTGTAAAGTCGTGACTTTGATGGATCGTTGAGGCGGGTGGGGAACTGAAGGTTTACTGTGCAGCTGGGAGCAGATTGCTGCTCTGACAGCGTTGTCGTCTGTCGAGTCGAAACCCCTCTCTTCACCTGGAGCCTTCTTCGTGATCTTCTTGACGTATTGCCGAGCTTCGTAGATACAATTCGTTTCCTCAATGAACTTGACCATCTTCTGGTATCGGCCATTTGCCTCTTCGCTATCTGGAGACAGCTTCTTCATTCCCTTCAAGCCTTCCTTCGCCATAGCATCCTCAGGTGGACTCCCGTCTGTCATTTGATTCATCATCTTGACAGTTTCCAGTTCTACCGAAGACAAACTCCTCGTATCCCCCTCTCTCGACGCAGCCTTCAGCAACGCCGTACCTTCAACAAAGACCGCGTCCCCATCAGCGTCCTTTGTGCTACCTTCCAGCTGCCCAAACGTCATCTCATACTGCCCACCCTTCAAATTCGCAAAGCAATCGCCAATCTCAATCCCCCTGAACAACTTAACCTTCACCATTTCACTCTGAATCGCAAGCTCCATATCATCGCTCAACTTGATGCCCACCTCCACGCCATGCACGACGAAACTGAGAGTGCTGAGCGAGAAAGTGATGCCTCTCAAAATCATCAAGCCATCAACCTCGGTATCGATTTCCAACGCGGGGATGTCGAAGAAGGCAATCTTATCATCGATGAAGTGCAGTTGTTTCAGCAGTCTCCTCGAATTCTTCCTCGCAAAATCACCGACGGCCACAAATTGAAAAAGGCAAACAAGAAAACACGCCGGATAGCAAATGGCCGCGAATACATAGTAGAGGAGCCATGATGTCGAACATATTGCGTATATCAGGTGAAGAGTGGCGAAGAGAGGCCATAGGTGAAATGAAGGTAAGACTCGATAGTCACGAACATCTCCGGCGAGAATGAAGAATTGGAGCAGTGGTTGGCCAGAGATGAGCCATCGTCGAGGCCATTGGTAAAAGATTGCGAGGAGGAGAGTGAGAGTTGCGAAGATTATTGGATCTTTGACAGTCCGTTCAAGCCGCGTGGACCTCATTGGCGGGGGCAGCGAGGCAAGGATGACCTCGCCTTGTCCCGGTTGGTGGGTTCGGGATGATCGTTGTTTGGTGGAAGCTGGGATTGGAGCGAGAAGGATCGACCGGCAAAGGAAATGGAGTTCTTTCTTGAGGAGGCTTAAAGGTCGTTCGAAGAATCAAATCAATAGAAGGAAGAAAGGAAAATTATATCAATCTTCAGAAGGAAGTGGTCGTTTTGAGATAAGGTTGTCATGGTTGGTTCTAGACCCCACTACGTCATTGCATCCGGAGGGAACGTGTCACGTGATAGCCATTCCACAACCACTTCCAATTCGAGAGCTTCGAGGATAGCGTCTTGTTTTATTTAGGCATATTTGGAAACAACAAACCACTGTTATCCGTGATCAGGACCTGCCTGATAACTGGACCTCCTGATAACTGGACCTGCCTGATAATTGGACCCGGAAACAAGACCCTCAATCGAACGCCTGCTTGCCAGTGTACAGATCCTCATGCTGCCTGGCCTTGACCACTGGGGCAACACCTCCCACGAATATATCCTTGCGTGTCTCCAGAGCGCGCTCCACGTCCTCTCGCATTCCTTCAAGTTGTTCGTCGGTTGGCACAAAATCCACTATTCCATCACCAGTCAAGAGTACCGTCTTGAGACCAGGGAAGTGCGAGATCAGCACGCCGAGCTGCTGGGTTCGAAATTTACCGGTCGGATCACACCACATATGTCTAACTTCGAGCTGCCGAATCTTACTGAATGCTTGGGCTGGGATGCATTCCTTGATGTGATTGAACCATTTCAAATACAGCAGACGCTCGGTAACCGCTGGGGGCTCTCTGACGAAAACTGAGTCCAGTGAGGGGTTCACCCATCCGGGGCTGTACTTTCTCAATTGCAATTCATCCATATACTCCCGAGTGGCATGGTCAAGGCAGCTTGATGGTATGTATATGGCGTAGTATTCTCTCAGAGTTTCATCCCGGCTCTCTCGGTTGACGGCGAGAGTGGCTGGGACATAAGGCTCCGGCGGCTTATCCATTCTTTTCTGTCCCACTCCCGTTCCCAATGTGGCTCGGTAGTAGGGGTAGAGGTCGAGCTCGACATGACGTTTGACAAAAGTGCGCTTCCATATTTTGACGCGGACTGGTGGAAGATTTCGAGTTAGCATTCCTTCTTTGAAATGGATTTGAGAGGATTAAGTTTAATCTAAGGGTAGCTGACATCGCCTGCGCGGAGGAACATGTCTCATAGCTCTCGAATTGATCTGAAAGGAGAAGAGATAGCTCGGAGAATACCTACTCTCAGGGGGCAACTTTTGGAAGAGGACGAATTTGCCGTCTCGGTCAACGGCGAACAGAGTGTTACATTGTCCAGACGCTTCATTTACGTCAGATGTCACTGTGGAAGACGACTTCATATCTTGCGTACTAGTGGTACTATTCTTTTCGGAGTCGCTCTGGGAAGAATCTGAGATTTCGGTGCTTTTGGAGGCGGTATTGTCTTCGGTATCGATGGCATTCTTTGACGAAACAACTTGTAAATCGCTCGACTCGTTGGTATCTTTCTCGAGGCGGGCGCTGGAAGTAGAATTGTCGTTGGTATTGATTGTATTGTTTGATTTCGCAACCGGTAGATCAGGAGTGTGACTGTGTTGAGGACCGTTCACTTCTGAAATACTACGGCCGGTGGAATTGTTGACTTCGGAAGAGGTTGCTTGCTGAAGCTGTTGTTGGTACGACGGATCATCCATGATAACAAGACGTTGTGAGACGCTTTGAGATGCAGGAGTCCGTGGACACATGGAGTTGAATGTGGTGTTGATTGCGAAATAGCTGTCGAAGGGGAGTAAAGTATTTGTTTGTGCGAGAAGAGATCGAATTCGGCCTCGCTTAAGTTAGGGGTAATCGTGCTGGTATAGCAGCGAGTGATTGAAAACGTTCACTTTCACTATTTCTCTTAACGGCTTCACCAAACAGCTGTGGCTGCTGCTTATTGCTTTCAGCAAGTAGACAATTTCTCCTTCTTTATTCCCAAAAGCTAGCTTTGTCCACCAATAGCTTACATCCAGGCTCCCCAGCCTGCTTCGGGCCAGGATCCCTTCCTCTTTCTCCTCTTTCACCTTCTCCACTGACCGCCGGAAAATTTCGAATATTCCACTCTCGCCCTTTCGAATCTCGTTGTCCACTCTTGCTTCCAATACCATCCTCACCTCCAATCTACAAAACAAGTTGCGCCAGGCTCTGAGTCATCGCCATACCCCATATTCCCTCCATGTATGGAATTTGTTTCAAAATGTGTTGAGCATGATAAGTGAACAAGCCTCTTGAGACCAAAAAGCACCTTGCTGAATACTGGTATTACAGTATCGAGCAAGCCTAGCGTTTTTGTGGCTATGGTGATCCGTGTTGGCGAGACACGTGAAGCGGAGTTGCAATAGCTCAATACCAGTTTCATTGCATACAGAAAGTCGATATTCGCATCTCGTGACAAAAGCCTGAAACGCGTCCTGCCAAGAGGTGAGGTCTTCCGAAACCTTTTGGTATTGATAAAGCGAGCGTCCAGCCTAAATTAATTCATATGGCCGAATGTCAACGCCCACTGCGAGTACTTCCTCCGCGTCATCGAGGCCGGAGACTTTCATTTTTATCCCAGCTCTACTTCTTGCAATCTCCCCTTTAGCCAAATCCCCCATCACAAAGACTTTCCGTATACCATCCTCCCCTGGCTCGCTTCGAAACCTTTTAAACCTTGGGTCTTCAAGATGAATTTTGCCAGAGGGGCAATAACGGTACGCGTCAAAGAATTTATTTTCCTCCTCCACGAATGTCGTGACACGCTCGTATCCATGAGGAAACTCGCCCAGAACGACCTTGCCTTCTACGAGATTCTGCAGATAGCATTCGCCCACTACTCGATACCGGGTAATTGGGTTTCCCCTGTACCACATCTGTAAAGGGCGCAAAACCATAGGTGAGAAACAGCCAGGGAGCAGCGCTATTACATCTGCACTAGTTGCCAAAGGAGGACCAAGTCCAATAACACCATCTGTGGTAGAGAATATTGCTCGGTACCTGCAATAGCCTAGCGCGTAATCCAGATATTTGAAAGTCCCTTTAGAGAGTGATATCTTGGTGCCCCAATCTGGTCTAAGAATATCTTTCAATCCACTCATGGCCTCTCGCCGATTCGGTAGAATTGCCGAGTCTTCCAGGCTGTCAGAAAATGAATCGCAGCACAATGTCCGGTAGAAGATCTCAAGGCGTTGCTCGAAAGTTTCCAGAAGCGTCATACGCTGCGGGAGAATGGCCTTGAGAGCGATGACGAAGTCGTCGACCGTGGATTCTGCCGAAAGCTGGGTGGGAAAGACCCCGGAGATTTGGCCACCTCAACCCCCATGACTCTCAGGATGCCATTGTCAATTACACTCACATCGGAGTTTGAATAACCAGTGGTCCCAAGTCCGTCTGAAGTCATAAGAGGCTCGCATTTGTTCTCGCGAGACCAATCTGGCACCTATGATGGGTTGTTTGAGGCTGGATCGTGCATCTCACAATATGCTAATAACTTGAGATTGCCGTATGTATGCTGCTTCTTCATATAAGATTTAAACATGTCTTGATACACTTCTGCGACTGGCTCTTCGTAGTCGGGGACAATGTCGTACTTCTGATCAAGAAGGCCAAGCAGAGCGTATACACGATCTCGCGGATCTGTGCATTTGCATCGCCTGGTCTGCGTCAAGAGATCTTCAAGGGATGGAAATAACCCACTAATACAAAGGGCACGAACGTGCCGCCGTCGTTCTTTGAGGATTGGGCCGTAGGTGAGTAGGCCAATTTCCTTATCGTCGATGGTTTTGAGCCATAGCGTCTCTGCGGCTTTTCTAAAGGCTGGCCATGACAGTTTATGAAAGCCGCATATGAGAACTGCGCTTTGCGCTAATCTGATTTCTTGTTGTATCCAAAGTCGCTCAAACCAAGGCCTTCCAAACAGATGGCATAGAGGCATGAGTTCTACTTTTGTGTATGGGAGGGGCTGCTTTGTATGCCACCAGTGGGATTCTGGATTCCGCCGACTAGAAACTAGCAACTTTGGGAGGCATCAACATAGCGCCCTTGAAATCAACCTCGACCTTGGTGCTCAAATCCCTTAATACGTCGAGTGCCAAAGTGCTGTTGTCTGCCTCAGGCCCAACCCAAACCAGCACATTCTTCGTAAGGCTGTAGATATCGGTCATCCTTGGAACCTGCTTGCTTCGTTCTTGAATATCCTGTTGGTTCACACAAATTGCATCGATCCATAAGACCCGAGGTTAATCGATGTACCGAAGATGCTGCAAGGCACATTCTAAGTTCCGTGTAATAGGCAAGAACTGCAGTGACCTGGATGGAACATTGAAAAAAATGCTGACAGGGTGGCCTGGAGAGCCCCATGTGTAGGATAAAGCCTCGAAGTTTGGTATAGAATTATGTGCCAGAATGGTAGCTCCAAGCTGAACATAGATAGATGTACCAAAGGGACCAGGAAGCAAATTTAGGAGCCGAATCTGCTGATCTGCCAAAGGACAGTACTCGTATAGTGCTGCAGAAGTTAGGGATGGGATAAATCGACATTATCACAAGAGAGCCTTACTTGTTGTGGGCGATTGTGCTGTGCGCCGAAGAGGAGGGGGAGATATGCGCCCGAATTTCTGACTCCTGTACTCCATTTTGAGTTGCTAGAAATGCAATCTAAAGTGAGTAGCCGGACTAACGGTATATAAGTGTGGGGGGAAGGTTAAAAATCAAGCTGTTCAAGTTTGTGTTAAGGTTCGAAGTACAAGCACCGACTACATCTCTACCCTACGGTGAGCATTTGTCACCTGATTGGCAGCACCCGAGGGTTCGTCACGTGCTCGAGACTTTCTCACAGCTCCTGAGAAGAGTTTTGTGCGGTAATTCGTGAGTCAAAAGGGGTCAGTGACTGCGCTCCCTAGCACCAAGGGTGTATGAGGAAGGATGAACTGAAATGGAGGAAGGAGAGATTAAGAATGGTGAGATGAGAACTGAACATCTGCTGTCCCTTGTCAGAGTGAGCGAGCTTGGTACTGAGAAAATTTGAAGAGCGTAACTTTAGGCCCCGGAGATCTCTAGAGACGCTCGTGGTCGAAGAGGCATTTGATGTGACAGGGAGAATTTTATAGGAGAACATATGAGACGAGTGGGAGATGTATTAGTTGACGTCAATGATATTGCTTGGATTACTGAGGAATATCTGCTGATCAAGTGCCTGTAAGTTCAGTACAACCTCTCCCCTTTCTTTGCCCATGTCTCTGCTTTGACTCTATGCCGAATTCGCCGGAACCTTCGCCGCGTTCCATACCACTTCCTCCCGTATCGTCCACCATTCATTCCTCCTCGCCACCCTTCGTTTCAGGACCGCTGTACAGATAGTGCCCTTCTTCCTTATTCCAATACCGAACTTGCACTTTCGGTGCCTTGCCTCCTACGTAGATATCCTTATGCCTGTCCACAAACTCCTGCATATGCTTTCTGCAATCCTCCAAGGTCCACAACTCATCAGGAGAGTCCATAATGGGACAAGTGCTAACCCATGTGAGGCAAAGCACCTTCAGGTCGGTAAAGCGTAGGATAACCTTCAAAATTGGAAGAACCAAAGGGCTTCCCACTCCGCCGGGAGGCATTTCCTCTTTCTGAACCTCGTGACGGTATTGGTCAAGAATAATGCGAAGGAAACCGTGAGAGTGACCCCAGTGAAATTGTGTGATCTCCAAATGTTGCACACGCTGGAGGCCGCCATTGCCGGCAGAATCCAAGTGCGTGAGCCATTTATCGCACATATCCTCACGGTTAGGCTTAGCAGGTCGAACACCGTTGAGTGCTAGAATTTTGCTGATAACGAAGGAGTCGAGGTCGAAGTTTGTGCAGATTGAAGGGAGGCCATGGTATTTGTCGAATACATCCCCAAGGGAGACGATGGAGTAGTGTCGTAAAGTTTCTACTCGGCTCTCTTTGCTCGCCCATAGAGAAACGGGAAAGACTCGTCGAGGCTGCATGGCCCATTTGGGATCTGTATCTGAATGTTTTTCTTCCCAAAGAGGGTAGATGTCTAGGCCAACATCTTTACCCTCGAAACTCATGACCCATATCATGCGGCGCATTTCGATAGGAAGTTTCGGAAATAAGGTGAACTTTCGACTTTGTTCCATAGCCTCATTCTGTTCGCGGTCTGTGGCAGCACGGGGCTGTGTTGGTTCGCGAAGGTTCGAGGATCCTTTGTCGATGTTTTGGTCTTGAAGAATACCGTTCCGCATCGTTGCTAGACACTGTGGTTTTGATTGAGGCCCAAGAGATGCCAGGTGGTGCTGCTAGAAGGGAGAAGGGAGAAGGGAAGAGGGAGGGAGGAGGGAATAGGGAGGGAGGAAGGGATGGGGCTAAATTACCGCGGACCTTCGCTGTTTGGAAAATGACGACGCAAATTTAAATGTTAAATTCTGGAGTTAAATTTGGAATTGAATTATGCTACTCGGTTGCTTTCAAATGTGAATTATGACGCCCCAACAAGATCGAAGTTCTACCTCAAGCTGCTGGATCGCTAGGATGCGAGCAGTGTGGGCTCCGATAGGCTCGATAACCGATTAATATATAATCGCGCGAATTAGTCGATAATCGATAATTATCTATCGATCGCGCGATAACGATTACTAATCGATAATTATCGATGTTAATTTATCGGAGCCCACACTGGATGCGAGCGTGCTTGAGATTGGTGGTGTTTGACTGGTTTCAACTTCACGGATTTTATTAGGCAGTGAGCATACATTCTGCTAAACTAGCACAGCCATATGTAGAGTATCCTGAGACCAAAATCTCGCCCTTGAGTTTGTATAGAACTGAACCACCCAAGTCAGGCGTTACATTCATAATTCTCAACTATCAGTCCTGGATGTAACTTCTTCGGGCACCCCACACAGATTCCTCTCTCTTCTCCAATATGCCTTCTCCAAATCCAGTGCTACAAACGAAGACCTTCTTCACTGCACACCAATTCCGAACTTTAACTTCTGGTGCTCGGCCACCAATGAACTTCTCCTTGTGCCTACCCATGAAAGCTTCAATGACCTCCCTGCATTCTTTCATTCGAGCCTTCATTTGAGCCCTCAGTTGAGTTTGAACAATCACTCGAGTGCCATAAAGAAATGACTGGTGTTCATGGTAGGGGAGGGAGCCACTCCAGGTAAAGCAGATCTTCTTGAGGCTGGTGAAAAGGAGGATGAGTCGCAATACCAGAATGTAGTTGGGCATATATTTTCTGCCACCTACATTCAGTTGTTCTTGCTCAACCGCCAACTTATCCGGCGAGAACCACGAGATATCACTGATGTCCAGTTCCTCCACGGCACTCAAGCCTTCTCGTGTCGCTGAGCCGAGCTTCGACAGCCAGGTTGTGTACTGCTTGCTGTGTTTGATACTGCCTACCAGGTTAAAATCGAAAACGCCTGTATCCAGAGAGAGATTGAGACAAATAGGAGGTGGTGCGCTGCGAGTCATAACGTGGTCGCTCGTGGAGATGATGCAGTAATGGCGCAGTGTCTCGGTTCGACTTTCTCGGCTCACATGCAGAGCGACCGGGAAGATAGGTCGAATGTACTTGAATGGTCCTGTGGCAAGGGGGTTCGGCAAGAGGTATAGGCGGTGTTTCCGCAGGTCTTGGATATCGAGGTTGACACGTTCTTTATTGAAGGTCAGGACCCAGATTCTCAAACGTAGTTCGAGAGGAAGCTTTGGAAAATGGGCGAACTCTCCGCACTCCCCTGACTCTGGCATGACCGTATCGTTCGGGACAGCGAGGGACATATCGGATTGATTGAATTCGGTGTTTTCCGCAGCTGGCACTAAAATGAGATGTTAGCTTGGTCTTCCGAGTGGGTTCCGGGGTGGAAAGGTGAGGTGGGAATGCACCTTTAGACGCTTCGAATTTCTTGCCAGCTGCCCTCATGCCCTTGCCCTTCTTCCGACCCGTGGTCCTGTTGACTCTGCCGCGCTTGGTCTTCGGCATTGTTGCAACTGTCGAATAGGATGAGGTTTTTGATGTTGTGACGTCGCGAGGTTGAAGTGGGAAATGTTGTTGGTAGTTGCAGAACTTCGGCAGCCTGCATAAAGTAGGCGAAACGCAGCCTCGTTCCGGAAATTTATCAGATTCACCATTACAAAGTACCGAATTACCTCCAATGACCAAATTATCTCGCTTTTGGGTAGTGTCTTAAAAAAATTGAGAGCCGAATTGCTTTCACTTCCAAGAGCTTATGGTTTACTACTGGAAAGCCCGAGATTCTTCACATCGTTCACAAAGGAGAAAAGAAAACTGTTGCTAGATGACAGGGAATGGGGCTGCAAAGTTCGTGCATTATGTAGACATCCTGAGTTGCGATCCAGCTAACCGCTTGCCCCGTAGCATTGCTGTGTTACCCTGTAATGTGGCTACTCAAGCTTCAACTGCGAGGCCCTTATCTTCACATTGGGGCTTACGAAGCAGACCATCGGACCACCACCACTGTCATCTACCAAAAATTGAACCCACTGCCGTTTGTATTCTTCCATTTGCCAAATCTCCTGCGACGATGTAGCAACGCAATCCTTCAAGTCAACCAAGGTGACTCTTTCCAGGCGCGTGAACCTCAACGAAGTTTGCCTCCGACTCTGATTGTCTGCTGGATTGTCGTCCAAATGTTTCCCAGTCCATGCGGGTGACCTTCAGCTGTCGAATAGATTTCAAGCCTCCCCGAATCTGCCCATTTACAACACGTCTGGGTCGGTACTTGCTGCATCAATAAGAGCAATGGGACCGAGATCTCCGAGGACATGAATTCCATGTACAGATATTACCAAGAATGTACAGACTGTGTGACTTACATGGATGATGACGTGAAGGACAACCCATATGAGAAATAATCATCATTCTGGAAGAGTGCTTGGTTTGAAAGAGGTTGGGCCTTACAAGAACTGATTGTTTGCCCCACCATGCAGTCCGCAAGTTTAGCAGGACCTTGGTGAGATCTTGCTCCCGCTCAGCTAGAACGCGGGACGAGCTTGTCACTTCTGCATTTGCTTCCCGCAATTTTCCCTTCCATCTACTTTCGAGTCGAGGACAAAACATTTCTGAATATATTTTGCATTTCACTATCCTACCACCCTAGAGTACATTCCCTCCCTTCACAACTATTGCTGTAGTGTCAGAAGCCCAGGACGGTAAGGCTGTAGGTCGTAGCTGGAGCTGCCACCAGGAGCTAGTCCCTGGAAGAGGAACTGCAGGTTGCACGGATCAATGGTCATTGTCTGGTCGGGGTTGCTGCGAATCAGGTCACCATGACTGATGTCGTTGGTCCAGGTAGCGCCGCTGTTGGCCTTGCCGGCGAAAGGCGCGCTCTCACTTGTGGACTGCTGCGTCCACGCACCACCCAGACTGGTGGCCGTGAAGGAGCGAAAGTACCGCCCGCCACTGCCAATAGCCTCCACGATCATGAGGTATTGGTTCTGGCCCTCGACGGTGTAGACTTGAACGGCTTCGAAGAGGGCGTGCGTCGAGTCGCTCAGGATCACCGTCGCTGTTGAGCCGAAGTTGCCAGGGAAGTTGCCAATTGGCATGCTGGCCCGGTAGATATTGCCGTTATCACCGGCGAAGAATAGGTACATGGTCGTGTTGTCGCCAATGAGAGTCTGGTCGATGGGACCGGTGCTGGATGAGATGGTTCCGGAGTAGAGTGCCTGCGGTGACGACCAGCCATTCGCGTTGGTGGGATCGCTGGACGTCCGGTAGGAGAAGGCAGTCGAGCCCCATTCATAGGCAAGCACCCAGATATTCTTGGGGGCAAAGAGGAAGAGTGTAGGAGCAACGGCAGCTGAACCCATCGAGCTCTGACTCGCTGACGCCATGTCTGACCAGTCTGTGAAGAGATCGAAGTTCATTGAGCCATAGCTCGCCGAGTTGTGGTCCGACGCGTACACGAGATGCTGGCCTTTGTAGGGAACATGGGTGAAGTCCTTGATCGCAACCAATCCATTCTTCGGGGTCGCCAGCGGGCTGTTGGGGGTTGCTGTCCAGCGGTACGTCGAAGGAAGGGTGCACGTCTCCGCCATGACAACCGCCGCTGTCGCCAGCAACACGATGCCGTTGAGAAGTCTCATCGTAATACTTTCTCCTCACTAGAACAGGTGGAAGGGAAGAGGCTAACCATTTGAAGGAGGAAGCTGAGGGAAGGGGATCGCCGGGTTTATATACCCCTAGGAATTGCTTTCAAATTCTACCTAACGAACGTTTCACTGATATTCAACAGAGCCTGTCTAACAGCAAGCACCCCGACCCGTCAAATTAATTTCCTGCCTTCAAGGCAGTATCGGGAATGAACCCGACCCAAGTCTTCAATAATACGACACTGCTAAGAGATTTGGGCCTTCTGGTTTGAGATGTTCCACTAGTGGTGGTGCACGGTTAAACAAAATAGAGTGCCTCCTGCCTCACTTGCTCGAAGGTGACTCGGAAAATTCGAAAGGCCCCTGGTGAATCGCCTCGGAAAAGATCCCGTCACCCGTTATGCAATGGTCGACTAAACAACAGCAGTGCAGTATGGGAGTGTGGTGTGTGGTCTTTCGGGATCGCTCTTCTCTTCGTAGCTTGGCAGATTCTCCTAGTGATGTCACATCCAGGGGTAAACCGACTGTTTCGTTTATTTACCGAAATCGCCCAAAACACTTGCAGAAGCGTCAATACTAACAGCATTTCGAATTGAAATGAGGGCAAGAGTTGTAATCAATACATATTATATATGATACAGATCACCTAGTAAACAAGTTTAATGTTTAGGGAAAGGTTGACTTTTGAGATTTTCTGTGACTTCGGCAAATAAGCGAAATTGTCAGATCACATCAGGAGTTAATAGCCGCTTTCAATCAACGGGCTTGCTTGTTTCGTAATGCGGGGAACACCCCGGGGAAGGATCTCTAAACCTGCGACGGTTCTAAAGTAAACATTCACTCCTACACTGCGTTACTCCTGCCGGGACCTTTTTTGCATGTGGATGTTCCGCCAATCACTACCCTGACTCAATCGTTGTTTGGTCTGGGCAGGAGCAACGCAGTGGGAAAATTAATATCTGCATCAGGACTGTTACTGGGCCGCTTATAAACCTTTGGCGAGCGGCCCGGATAGTAAACCTCGTGATCGAATCCCGACCGCAATACAGGAAAAGAAACGTACGCTTCGAGTTCTGCGGATCTTTGGTCCTGATGGGAACGCGACCTCGGCAATGAGAGGCAGTGGAAGGGAGAAGGGGAGCTAGAGGTAGTACATCGAGGAGATCCCTTAGTTCTATTCATATGACCAGACCCTTCAGCCTTCGAGATTGATCCCTTAGCTCACTTGAAATCTGCTCTATCAGTGGACGGAATACAGACTTTGGAAATCGACATATTTCATTCTTCTCTAAGTAGAGTTAGGCTCATGCTCCCATCAAGCAAGCCGGGAAATGCATCATCCAACTTTTGAAGATCAACCCGGTCCTTTTGCGTGACCACCATAAGTCCTGGCCCTCGAGGGTTATTTAAATCTCGGAGTGCGTCTTCGAGTTGAAGGTATTGTTCACTGACTTTAGTATCGAGCTGCTAATGTCGATGCTTCTGCCTAGCCACATAAAGCAGTATTAACACCACAACCGCTCCACCTCCAAGGACATGCTCGATAATACCACCGACTAAGATGCTATCCCTTCTAGTGAGCGCTAGTTCAACGTAAGGGTAATTTCAAAGTTTCGTGGGGATCGAATTGCACCCACGCTAAGGTAGGGCTGAAGTAAGAGTGAGATACAGCGCCAAGAGTATAATGATCTTGGTAGCGAGTGGAAAGATGTTCGGAATGTGGCTTGGAGAATTCACGATCTGTTGCGGCATGTGTACTTTGATGCTGCGTAAATATGTCGAGAATAGAATTCTGAAGGCTCGAAAGGGTATTTCTACCCTTGATATATTGGGTACTGCACTGAGATGGTCGGCGCCAGTCAAAGGACTCCTTTAGACGCCCGTGAATCCAACGAATTTGGGAGCCCCAGAAATATGCCGGTTGCTATGAACAACTAAAAGGCGTTTATGACCCAATCTTAGCTCCAAAGAAACAACAGCATTCACTGGCTCTAGCATTTGCAGGCCTAGACGCAAGTGTCGCCACGGCAAATACATACTCCGAGCCATACGAGTATCCCAACGATGCAAGCAGACGTTGCAATATAGATAATTGCAGCACTGCTTAGTCCTCTTTTGGAGAGCGCGCGTGGGCTGTAGGTGCTTTCTGAGAAGGTCTCCGTTGATGATAAGGTCGCTGTTCCAGCCCGGATCCGAGGAAGTGAGGATGTCGGATAAGCAGTGACAGAAGTCGGATATATTGCATAGAAAGAGATTAAGGTGATTAACAACAGCATCAAGTTCCTTGGAACTTGGCCGGTGAGTCTCATTCTGATTGTAATGTTGCCTCAGATACTTCTTTTGTTGTGGAGATAGACAGAAGGAAAGCAGAGAGAGTGGTAGTTTATTTCTTAAATAAACTCCGGACCTGATAGGAAGAGTCAAAATTCGCGAAGACGTAGTATGAATCTGAGTAATCGTCCCACATGCAACCTCATTGACTCTAACCTTCAACCAGCACCACGAAACCGAATCATATCAAGATTCAATAACTGTGAATTGACCGCGAAGAGGAAGAGGTGTCCTTCACCCACCAAATTTGCTCCTGTATGCTAACATCTTCAAAGGTCAATGAGCCGAGGAAACTTCCCGTTCACCGCTGCTATGTCAGAGGCACCGTATCCCGTTCGTCTTTAAAGAGAGAGTCATAAGCGGAAGCACCTTTATGAACTTCTAATCGAAGCGGTCCGACGGGAGGAATAAAATGCGGAGATTATGGCAGCTAAAGCGCTTAGAGCGATCTCCTAACTTGACCACTTACGGGTACCTGTGCTCACGAAACTGACCGACCGTGTCCTTTGGTACGCGCTCAACTGTGTTGGAAAGTCCTTGAATATAATACAAATTTCTCGCTAGAGTTCTCCTAAGCATACGTTCACTGCCATGATATTCCAATCCGCTATACCATAACATCGTCAAAAGTCCGCTCAGCTGCCAGAGGTCTTTGACCACTACAGAACGAGACCTCATCAACGTTACATTTTACGTGATACCTTTAACAAACCAAAAGTTACCGTCTATTGAAGAGTCCGAGAACCATTGCAACATCTAATTGAACCACCACGTACCCATGATACGACCGACAGCGAGATCACTAAAGCCAAGGAAAGCCGCAATGCAGAGGCCAATCGCCTAATTCTCGTACCTCATGCTCTTACCGACAATGGTAGCTGTCATTGACTTGCCAATTACTGAACATTTGATAGCGGTTGTCTTGCCGCAGTTTGGGTCGCTCTTCTAGAGGGGTCCCATCAGGACAGGTGGAAGAGCAACCACCTTTTTCGAATGTTCCATGGCTGGCCATACCGCAAGCTCCCAAGCCTGCCTCGTAGTAAGTGATGTCTCCCTGACAGGGCCTTGCAACCGAGCATATAGCACGCACTGCGCAACGGGAAGCATGCCTGTAGATCGTGAGCTATTAGGTGAGATGTTCAGGCAGAGACTACAGTATGGTGCCAGCGGCAGTTTGAAATTGACGATTGTCTCCGAATGTCTTTTTTTTGCAAGACAGCTCAATTGAGTGAAAAAGCCAAATTATTTTGATAATACGGGTTTGTCTTGATTGAGTGGTGCAATCCATGCATGGGAATTTCACTGTGTAGAAAGGGGAAGGAAGTAGAAAGTCAACGATTTTTGGTTGCTTAAGTACTCGTAGTTCTGACCAATAGCATCCGTATGAGTGAATGAATGCATTGCAACTCCTGTTTGTGACTCATTCCAAATCCAACAAGATTCCTTTATAGATCCAAGCCTGTACAAGCAATACCACCAAGGCCCAACCGACCGAACCACCCACGAGACCTACAACGCCACCATTTCACGACTGGTTCCAAAATCATGCATGCCCTCACATAACCCTACACATTCCCCTCATCTCGGACTTAGAATCACCATCGCCCATATCTTTTCCCTGTTGAGCTTTGCGCTTCCGTATGTAAAGGAAGACGAGGAAGGCGGTCGTCAATGCGAGTATGGTGACGACGATCACCATTTTACCGAAGCTAAATCCATCTCTCTTGGCCAGCGCTCTTGGCACGGCTGACAGCTGGGTGGGGATGTCGGGATTCGCTCCTCTGACAACGAACGATGCTCTGTACCCGTCGATTTGTGTAAGTGGAGAGTGTGGACGAGCAGTGGTAGTGTCTGTGTGCAGTCCCCAGATGAGGAGGATCAAGCCGAGGAAGAGGTTACTGTTCGAGAATTGAATTTGGAGCATCATCTTGATTTGCACTCGATTAGCTCCGGTTCCGAGACACTTGGCGACAAAGAAAGAGTTTTGATAATTCAAGGCTTGGCTAGTGAAGTTGAGTGCAGAGATGCAGGATGGAGATGCACATGCAATGATCTTGCTTGGCTTAATGACTTGATTTGTAGAACAATGCAAATGCAAGATGTAGATGTAGATGGAAAAGACTCGAAAGCTCAATATTTTATTGCTTAAGTACTCGATGATCTTGACTCACTCCCGCGATGTAGAGTTCCAAGCTCATGCAATGATTCACTGATTCCCACCCACTTCATCTCGTAGCCCGACCAAGCTGTTCAGAAGTAATGAGGAATCCGACACTCTAAACAATTAATCGTGGTGCGGCATCTAGACAAGCTTATAATAGGCTACCCCAGTGATTGCCATAATTAGAACGACGACGATGACGTTGAGTGCGAGCATGGCAGGTTCACTTCGCTTCTCCAGTGGTTGCAGAGCAGAAGACTGTTTGGGGAGGTTGTAGAATAAAGACTAAAGATGATGAGGGTGATGCCGATGGAGACAAGAAGTCTGAGATTTGCGGTAGGAAGCTTCATATCGAGTGTCTGTGCAAAGTTGCCTTGCTTGTCCTTTGCTTTTTCTCGAGTTCGTGTAGTCTGCCTTGCTTCTACCGTGTTTGGGGATTGCTCGTTTGTGACGACCTTGAGATCGGTTGGAAAGTGGCTGGAAGGGGATGAATCTTTAGCTGACGGAGAGCGACCTGGCGTCTTTTCGAAAATTAATCTAGCTAGCATGATTAGCACCATTGGGAAATGTAATCTTACATGTGCATATAGTAGTCACTGAGTGGAATGACTCAGGGCTCAGAAGGTGAAATCGCATCGACCGACCCCGATTCTCCTTGATAATCAAGTCCGATGCTGGGGGGTACCCATACACACAATCAGAATGGTGAAGGTTAAAAGTGCCAAGTCAACAATAAGGATCATGTCACCTCTATTAATTGTTCCTGACAAAGCTTTGTCAAAGTCGGAATCAGTGGTATTACGTGCTAGGTACATCTTGGCTTCTGTGATGAATTTTTCGCTGAGAGACTCTCAGGACTGAATGTAGTGCTGTGATGGGTTGCGGAAAATGGGAACATGGTTGCAAATTGAAGGGATATTCATGGCAGATCAACGAGTTCTGTACCTAAATTTTCCCTTGCCCCCTCCCCCGCCACAAATTTTAGAAAAGAAGACAAGAATTCGACAATCGAGGCGCCTCCCCTTAGTTATAGCCCTTTCCACCACTATTGTATGCCCTTCCATTACCTTCGTAACCCTTTTCATCACCTTCATAGTTCTGTCCATCACCTTCGGAGACCTGCCTGTCAACATTGTTTCCCTCTCCATTATCATCGTATCCCTGTCCACCACCAGCGGCAGCTTCCACTCCCAACCTTGCCTTGCGCTCCTTCGATTTGCAATAGCAGTAGATTAGAATTCCAAGGAAACCACATAGCGTGGCTACCATGACCCCAATGATTGCGAGGCCTTTTAGCAAACTCTTCGTAGTCTCCTCAGCCTTGGTGAGATCTAGGCCGCCACTGCCGTTATCAGAGTCGTCACCCGGGAGCTTGACCGTCGGCGAAATTGAGGCAGGCGGGCTGGCAAGAAGGCTGGCTGAAATGGTGAGAGGTGTAGTCGGTACCCCCAGTACCGGGCTTTGGAGGGAGAGTGTTGAAAGGATGGCCAATAGAATGAGGAACTGGAGCTTCATCTTGAAAGTTGCCTCTTCTTGGTGAATGCTCCGCGAGATCTTGAAGTTGCTGGTTGAGGTTGTTGATTGAGTATTACTGTAGAGAGAGTGATCAAGTCTTAATGAGCCTTGCTGGTTGAGATTCTTGCTGTAGCGTCTTGATGTAGTTGTTCTTCTGTGTGCGAGTGTGTACAATGGAAGAATGTTGTCGCAAGAAAGATGTCTCTTCGGTTTTTTTTTTAAATAATGTCAACTTCATCCAAACTACCAAGAAAACAATCACAATTCTATCGAATTACGTGCATAGTAGTTACTTGAGATTTGATATGAGTTCAATGCTTAGATTCATGCACTGACTGTGCATTCTTCACGCCAACAGAATGAAGCTTTTCGTTATCCAACAACACCCCCAGTTCCTAATCTAAAATAATCCCAAGCGCTCTCCAAATTCCCCAGTCAACACTTTCCCAGAGACAACATAATCCTCCTATCATTACACCACACTGGAACCAACTTTTGGCAATTCCCACCCTTACAAAAGCATCAAAATTAGTTTCTTGTGCTTCCAACCGCAGTAGCACACAAACACCAAGACAAGAACACCGATGAAAATAATGACCAAACCGACCACCTTGAGTTTGGTGTGATTATTTGGCGGCTTCTGAGGAGCAACTTCGTCGGCAACATGTTGATCGTTCTTGCTATTGCTGCCATATGTACCGTTTCCACTCCAGAGCTCGATTTTGGACGAAGAAGTGGAGGAGCTAGCAGCAATGCCAGTAAGAGAGGTTGAAAGTTCGACTGGGCTAGCGAGAACTTGGCTGCACAAATTGAACGCTCTAGCCACGAGGATGATTAAGAGGAGATGGAGCTTCATCTCGATCTCTGTTAGTATGGATTCTTGGCTGTGGAGATTGTTCTAGGCGAAGTTTTGACTCGATTGAAGCTCTGAATGAGGTATTCAATGTGGGCCGGGCTGCGATCTTTGGTGAGCTTGAGAGGCGAATGTTCTTGATTAATGTGGCTGACTCGAATTCTGAATCGAGACTTGTTTGAAGTTCTTGATCGAGATTCTTGTTGCTTTTGATTGAGGGTCTGATTGAGCTTTCGATTGAATTGAGTTGTAAACTCGTCAAGTATCTTGGCAGAGTTCTCAATAGAGTTTTTGATACACTCAAGTCTGCAGTGAAGGAATGACGCGAAAAACCAAAGACTTGTATTACCTTAAATAGAACAACCTCATCTGAGTAATGAACAAAAGAACAAAAAGATGTCAGTAACTGCCAGTGTGTGAATGATGCGTGGTATTAGTGCTGTGATTAAGCGGGGAAATACTTCAGATGGGCCACTGCGTTGACACACGTTCTGAAATACAATCTTGAAGCAAAAGATTGCCAGGAGCATTAATGCTACAGACCGTCTATTTCTCAGAGTTTTCACTCTTTCTATCGAATATCGTACATTCAAACCAGTCCACTTTCAAACCTCAAAAACGACTCCATCCTCACCGGGGCTCGTGCTGCTCGTTCATTCCGCCACGCCAAACCCTCGCCCACAACAATGCGAGAATGGCGAAAATGAGCAACATGACAATTGCAAAGACGAGACCTGGTAAATCTCGAGCTAGATCCTGATCCGTAATTACCGAGGTTCGGCTTGCCATCTTGTTGTCTGTGACATTCGATGGAAGCCGCCCAAAGAGATGTAGTCTTTGCCAAGCAGACGTGCTCTGGGCAGCTGTTGGAATGCTGGTTGTCGAAGAGAGGGAAGGAAGAAGGATAGAGAGAGCTTTTGGGTAGGTTTCGGCTGCTATGAGTATCGTGGCTGTAAAAAGGAGAAGTTGAAGTTTCATACTGTATCCTCTTTGTTGTTAAGTTCTTCGTGCTTTCGTCCTCGAGTATGAGAGATTTGAAACTTAAGAATCTGCCGGAGCAGAGTCTCAATTAGCGAGTCTCAAATAGCGCAATCATGCATCCCCAGAACCTAACTGTACACCACTCCGCTACCGGCAACTTATGAATTATATCTCAAGCGATGTGTGGGCCTTTGACTGAATGCTTTTAATGTTGCTTTCTATTTCTCTTTGACTAGTGTGGCTTCCAAAACACTACCACCTCCTCATTATTCACGATATTGACCCCCGTCAACTGTCCCCCAGAATCCCCAATCTCAATTATCGTCGCCGCTTCGACACCCACCCTTTGCTGCTCCGTCGTCGCAACACAATTCGTAAACGCAACTGTGCCGAAATCCGCGAATGACACCAACTGATTATTGACCTCGAAATCCTCCACAATCCACTCCGCATTTTGGCCTCCAAGCGCATACGTTGAGCTCAGATTAATGTATGCTTGGTCTCCTGTCGTGATGTTCTCAATTATTGCGGTGCCTTCGGTGCTGCTCGAGGCAATCACAGTCATGCTGACTTCATCGCCAGCATTGATAGCGATGTCAAAGGTGTATGAATAATCTGGAAACCACTCATACCACGCATCGAACGAGACTGATCCATCAGCCGCAACATTGACATCAATTCCAGTCTGCAAAATCGCGTTGCTGTACGTATCGCCGTCAATCCCAACCCAAATCGCTGCAGCAAACGATTCACCCGTGCCCATCCCATTTGGCGGAATTGATGGTGTAGGGACTTTGACAGCACCAGAGACGGCATTGAATGTTTGGCCTGCAGGAGGGGCTTTAATGACGGCGCCACCCCAGTTGGAACTGTAGTCTGTGTGGGATGTGGTGGCTCCTTTTGATGTGGATTGCTTAGTCGATATTTTCTTGGGCAGAGATTGGAGATTTCGACTATTTTGCGTCGCGTTTGCGAATGTAGTTGTATTTGCGATTGACGTAAGATTCTGGGGAACTTGCCGTCGTGAATTCCGCGATGTGCGGGGTGCTGCGAGAGTTGTGGTGCAGAGGAGAAAGGAGCTAATGAGGGCGAGGTCGAGCTTCATTATTAGATGTATAGGTTTGAATGGCAAAATTGAAGACTGAAATGAATGTAATAATGATATAATGTAGAGACCGACGACGAGATGCTTCAAGCAAAACGAATGACCTGAGTACTCGACGGGAGAGTAGAGACTGTGGTGGGTGGAGACCGTGAAGAATTGTGACCTGAAAACGGAACAACAGGAGGAGATACTTCCCTTCATAAACACAGCCCCTCGTACAGAATCACTCAGCTCTGCATGAAGTTACTTCTTTTCCCACACATATGGCTTGGTATTCATCTCAGCATAAAACAGTCTTTTTGTTCATAAGCCTCCGCTCAGAGCCTCCTTCACTTGTTTCCCCTGTCATTCTTGCCTGAAAATGATGAAGGCGTGCGTATCCGCCAACGAGAACCGTGTTCCGCAGTGGAGATAAAGTCCTCTGTGAGGAACTCTTCCGAAAACTTATGCGGCCGCCCCACTCTCTTGCCCCTTTCAATCAGCAAACACGGTTTTCTTAGCACTTACTAATCAGTGCATGAATCACAATCAGATGAACTGGACAAATGCATGACAGACGTTACGGGCACGTCCCTGAATCAGCGACTGACAGGTGAACGGAGTGGGCTGTGTGGATGAACTCAGGGCGCCAACCCACCTATCAGCCCGGGAGCTGAAAATAGCCTGTTACAGAGTTTAGCGAGGCGGGCACAGCCCCTGAGCAAGGGGCTACCACTATTTACCCCTCAAAGCGGTACTTCATTCCACATGATTTTTCATTCTGAATCTGAAATTATCTCTGTAGTCGACACTTGGAGTTCTATGGCGAAATGAACTGTCTATGAACAAGAGTCCACAGTTCTTGTTTCACATCAGGGCTATTCTGGCGGTCTCTCTAGGCTTTCACTCTTTTGGGTAATGGAAGCCAGCTATCCGCCGACCTTGAACAAGTTGATCGACGACCCAGTTGTTCTTTCTGTGCTTGGAACGTTTCTTGAAGTTCTGTCTCTTCTTTGATTCTCTTCAAGTCTCTGGCAAGGCGCCGTATCTCACCCCAGTTCTCGCCATCGGCATCTGCAGCATCTGATTCCTCCCCAACACCATCTCCAAATGCCCCTCACTTGCTTCCCTCACCGCAACTGGTTCACTCCACGTTCTGCTCTCACTGACACCCGCGCAAGTATTGCGCAACTTCTCACTTGGACCCGAGTTCACTGCCAGCGCAAAGAACTCCGGAATCGTCTCCCACGCTCCAGGAAGTCCTCGATCCTTCCACATGATTTCCCCCAAAACGTACGCCATGTGGGCAATAGCCACAACAAGATGCACGAGAAGTACAGAGATCCCGAATTGTGTAGTTCGGCTTCCCCCCCAGTGGTAGCCGTACCCATATCGCTGAAACGTGGGGTCCAGTCGTAGCCACTTCGCTGTATCTGCGATGTTTGTCGTGTTAAGTGGCTCATCTTCACCACCAGTTGCACTTGTGAAGACAAACCGGCCTTGAAGGGTTCCGTCTGCTGTTTTATTTGGGAGCAGGAAGAAAGGCGCGCTGAATGGATAGGAGCCATCTCCTACATTGCGAGCCAATCCGTCCGTCACAACTCCCGCTAGAACGGTACTGACGAGTTTCGCTCGTTGTCTCCGAGCAACGTCATCTGTTACGACCACTCCGGCCACACCTGGTATTGGCGCCTTGAAGATCACGCCGTCTGGGATGTAGTTGCTGTCGTTGTAAATGAAGCGTTGGTAAATTCCCAGGAGGGCTGGGAGGTTCCCCGTAATAAAGGCAATTGGTTGGTTGATTGCATTCGCGTACTCGATGTCGATTGTGGTGTTGATCGATTCCCTTCCAGAGGACGCATCGACAGGAATGTCAAGGCATGTGTCAGACATGCTGCCGCGGATACCATAGGAGACCTGGTCGTTGACGGTTGGTTCATAAAAGGCATCGACTGGGATCCATGATGAATATATGCTGCATGCAAGATTCTCGGTGGTTTGGACCCAAGCACCGTTGATGTTTTCGATCAGAGGAAGTGCCAGAACGGCACCAAGAGACGGCGATTCCGGGCCAGTGCCGGGTACCTCAACAAAGGTGAAATTTGATGCGTTTTGTGGACGGCTGTATTTGTATGCCCAGTCTGGGACCTGGATGGGACTTGCTCCTCCAAATGATGGGAACACCATGTTAGTTTGATTTTCTGGATTCTCGGGGTCGAAGTTGTAATTCGAGTATGAATTGCACATTGCTTCAACTCGGGGTGCAAAGATCGGCGTTTCGGAGTCGATGTTGATATGCGGTTGAGCAGCTTCCAAGGCAATGCCGTGGAAGTTTTGCTGAGCGAATATCCACTATAAATTGTCAGTGTTGTGAAACTTGAGCAGAAATGTTGGAAATAATGCAGAACAAACACGCTAGAGAACGAAGAGTGTTGGGAAAGGACTCACATAAGACGTCAGTGCACCACTTATGAACGAATTGAGAGACACCGCAGATGCTCGTCCATCGAAAGTGCTATTGCAGCTCTGAGCAGATAGAACTCTCCTCGTGGCCCCCGTCGCATCAGGAAAACTGATATTCGCACCCGCGTCAGTATCTGTAAACAGCAACCCACCAGCCCAGCCGTAAGTATCTCTGAAGCCTCCAACCGGGCATATTTCTTGCTCAGGATCCGAATTCGGGTCATTGCAAAGTATTCCACTGTTCGGGGCATTGAGACTGGCAGCACTCAGTGTTTTTGGCCAGAGCTCAGTGCTGACGTTCCAGACGTAGTATGGCAGTAATGGCGTGACGAATGGACGAGGAAGGTCGAAGTAGTTTAGAGTCGGTATGACGGCAATCGCTGAAGACGGACCCGCAAGTGTAACAAGCATTGTTGAGAACAGTGAAAGCAGCCAGAAATGCATATAAGGAAATCCCTTGCCCGTCGAAGGATCCACTGACCACAGGAATGACCAAAATGATTTTCGATGCAGGAACTGAGCAGAGCTAAGTTCGAAAGCGTTGGCTATCATTCCAAGAGGTAGGCCTGATCGTCCAATTAGTTGCGCTTGGATCGCGTGAAGTACAAGTGCTGATACTGATGCCAGTATCAGCAGTTCGTGGAGTTTCGCAGCCAGTTGGAGGAAGTTCAGTGCTCCGCCTTGTGTGAGGCCAATTGCAACCGGCTCGTCTGGCGGTCGAAGATCCATCCAGTACACATTTCTGAAGCTGAGCTGGCACACTGCCAGAGTGACGAATACTGCAATTATGTGTGGTACCAGTTTCTTCCAGTTTCCTCGCAGTCCTCGTTTGATTGCCACTTTTGGCACCTCGCCGTAGGGTATCATGGCATTGTCGGGTGGAAAGATGTCCGAGCAAGAACGGAACCCTCTGAATTCGACTGAGGCCAGGGGAGCGTCTTTGGTGTCTTTGCCATCCGGTGGCGAGACATCTGGGGAATGTTTCAGTGAAGTGTAGTCATTGCCATGTATCCCTCTCGGCCAGCGGTTGGGTGCTAAAGGAATCGAGGACATCTCAGTTTCACCGCCCGTGGGAGCGCTTCTTGGGCTTGGTGAAGGCTGCACGATATGGCTGTCGATTGTTCTCTGCCACGCCGTGTCATCGTCAGGAATGAAACTCATCGGGCGAGGCTTCCTTTGAGTTGAAGAATGGAACATGATTGCCAGCATCAGAACATCGAAGTCAAGGAGAGAGATGATGCAGGAAGATCGATAGAGGTTGTAGTATAGGCAGAAACATCGCAACCGCAAAAAAACAAAATAAGGGTTATTATTCTCCTTGCAACCCTGGCCAGACTTCAGCCAGGACAGTCCCTTTGCGTCTCAACCTTCAGCCCTGTGGGAGAAACCATGAACCTGTCGGCCGATGACGCCACAGACGCTACTATTTAGGGGGGTGGTCTCAACAGCGCGGGCTCTGAGTGGTCGTTGAATAATCACAGTAAGCACTACTTGCCCTGAAACACCACAGCGAGACCCAAAATATCTGCGTTTCCTACTACCTGGACCAATGATCCCATGCAGGCCGTAAACCTCAGAGGGCCAAACGCAGAAGTCCAATTAATCGAATGACCACGCTCCTCTACCAATGAAAGCGCAGGGGTTCTTTGTATCGAAAGGTGGTAAGCAGGGCTCCACCTCTACAAGCATGGTGACTATCTTCGCTAGCATAGATTCCTATCTATCTACCCTCGAACAACTTTTCCTTCGAACTCTCAGAAAGGAAAGGCGCTTGGTTCTATCTCCTACCAGCAATGTCGAGTCGAATCGCTTTAGTATAGAAAGTGGGCCCAGAATAAACCCCATGCGTTGCAGGTTGGAAGGATGATCACCTCGGCGATCATCGGCTTCACCCTCTTCGAGAAGAGTCATGGGATTCAAGGGCATGGAAATTATTTAAAACCATCATATAGTCACATTGAGGGAACATTTCCATCTATGTTTCTTCCAACCGAAGCGGTCTCGTTCATGTCCTCGTCGTTTGTTGCGTTTCCCGTTCCCGTTCGAAGAGTCGAGAATCGAAAGACGACTCTACAAAATACTCAGTGGAATCACGATTTATAGGTGGGCGGAGCAAATCAAACTATTCGTCGTCCTAACAGGAGAGTTATCTGCAACAGCAGGAATAGGTGCTGAAGGTTTGATTTGAAATTTTCTACCCAGAAGCTCGATGATTGACTTTATTTATTTGCTAGCACGGACCAAGAGTTCGCCACATGCAGCTGACCAATAAGTAAGCCCGAAACGGTTGTGCACTATAGCGCTACGAAGTGTAGTAAACTTCGAAACCGGCTTCTCCGCAAACACTCTCTCAAGAAAAGTGGGGCTCACCTTTCTCATTAATCCCTGCTTGTAGCTTTACCATTTTTAGTAAAGCGCAGTGCAAGGGCTACGTTCTGATGTACTTTGTAAGCAGAAGGCTCCCATATTAATATAGTAGTGGGGAGAATGCTCCCGGAAAATCATAGGAGCCTTTATAGTAATTAGGTTTATACTACAGATATGACTAGAACAGAATAAGTCTACCACACTCCGGAAGAAGTTAGTAGGCAAGTAAGGTAAAGGAAATAAGCAAGGTCGTAACGTCCGTCCCTACGTGGCGGAAAACCTAGTATACCAGAAAATTATATAAATTTCAATATTCATAAGTCTCTATATAAATAGAACTAGTGTGATGAGCCTATTACTAACTTTAAATATAAAAACTTTTAGTTGTGGTTAGTATAAAAGAGGATATTAGGAGAAAAAACCCGCGATCCTTGCGATTTCATTAGTCGTTTCCGGCACACCGGGTTTTCCGCCACGCAGGGACGGACGTTAGTTGGATTTATACTATATCGTCTATCTACTCATATCGTCCCGTCGTCCAGCCACTCACGCCGTCTAAGGTCTATGCAATTATTTATCGTTTCCAGAAATAAGGAACCCTATAGCATATTATGAAGAATAGAGCTAAGCAAAGTGGTATTATAAAGGGCTAAACCGCGCCAAGTCTATTCTTAGAATTATGGGTTCAAATCTGGCTCCCTATCCTTGTTTCAAAAGGGGACGATTCAGGCCCCGCGACTAAGATTTAGAGGGATCACGGGTCCAAACTTAGCTCCTATACTCCCGTTTCTAATACGCTTATTGGCCAGTGATGTTAAGCAACGAAAATACTTTAGACGTACGAAAAGAAGGTACTGTGTAAGCGCTACTAGGGTCTTTCTACCGCTCCGGAAGAGATACCCCTATCAGGTATAATTAAAAGAACAAAATCGTGTAGATAGGAACAGACCGGAACGGCATATTATAGGATAAATGGTAATAGAGACATAGCTATATAAGAAGACACACGCTGAAAAGATTATCAAGAGGGAAGAGTAGAGATCTCGAAGTATAGAAATTTAACGATATGCAAATTAATTATTACTTCCAGAAATAAGAAACCCCTATTAAGTAATAATAGAAAACAAAATGAGTATAACGTTAAAGGGCTGCTAGGGTCTGTCTACCACTAGGAGGAAGGACACCGCTAATAAGTACAATCGAGAACGAGTGAAAATAATATACCGTATAACCGCTACTAGGGCTTATAGCTAAAATCGAGACCACGGTATGAAATCTAATTAAAAGAACAAAGCTAAGGATATAATAGTACGTGGATAGACTAGAACCACGTATCGTGGGGGACAAGTACATAATAAAAGGGCTGACTGTACCAAGTCTATTCATAGAATTAAGGGATCCAAATTCGGCTCCCACCATTTGGTTTCAAGGGGACCGGTTCAGGCTCCTATTATATAATCGAACACCTTCGGCTAAGATCTGGAGGGCCGCGGGGTCAAGTTCGGCTCCTATGCCGTGTTTAAAGAGGGACTAATTCATGCCCATTATTATGTAATCAAACCCTTCGGCTAAGATTTGGCGGATTAGAGGTTCAAATTCGGCCCCTATGCCTGGATGGATACAAAAGGAGTATGCCCCTGCCAATCCCTGTAACATCCCTGTTTCGCTCACATAGCATTCCTAAAACATGGGTATACGCCCAAAACGGCAAAGACAGGAGGCCAACTCTAATTAAGGATACATAAGCACCCTCTCTGGGTTTGCCCTGGAAGGGTGCTTATACAGAAATAGAACTATTTGGTCCCTCCTGGCCTCCTATATTAAAAAATCGCCAATTCTATAAGTTTTTCCATCTAATACCCTATTACGAGTTACTTATATGCTATCTCGCGGCCCTACGTATATACTCGCCTCCTTAGATATAATACACGTTCGCTATTTCCTACCTAACATATATTCTTCGCCAAGTCTTGCGAATAGCTTCATTCCCTGTCCCTATAGCTTCTATACTATAGCGCTATACTCCCTATAATATTAAAACTATAGTATATAATTTCTCTGCTATAAAGTGAATTAAGGTTTAATTTTCCCTTTATAGTAAAATTAATTCTATAGTAAATAAAGCCCTATAGAATCGATTCTATAGGCACCAAAAAAATATAGAAAATATTTATATGAATTTCAATATTTCAAACTATACTTTAGCTATAATAATAAGGAATATGGATCCTAAATATAGATAGAATATAGGGCCCAATTATAATAGACTAGCTATAGGAAGAGACCTTAAGGCTCTTCCAAATCTTACATGAGAAATATCCCTTTAGTTTATCTTATAATATTATTAGAGTATACTAAAGTATATCTCCTTATCCCTCACTTCCTAAATTAACTTATATTATAGCCATATAATAAACCATAACTCGACTTAATTATTAAGGAAGATTCATCTAGGTAGAGGGTCTTCGCGGATCTATTTCGCGATATACCAAAGTATAGATAGTTAATTATAAAAGTATATATTAAATAGCGACCACCGAACATCTACTAGCCCTAGAATCATATGTTAGGAATAATGGTTAAGTTCTAAAATCGTATAGCTACTTAACTAGTCTATAAAGTATGAAATTAATACCTAGAAATCGGTAGATAGCACGATAAAAGATCTCTACTATCTTCTTACTAGATATATATATATATACTTTAAGATACTAGACTTAAAGTCTCCCGTAATAACGTAATAATACCTATTTCGCGGACGCCTAGCGTGGCTAGTAAGCTAAAATTCAGACTACCGAATCACATAGAAGAAGCAGTATTTAAATATAGAGGACAGTATACCTTCTATAACTCCTATAGTATTAAGCCTAATTCTCCACGATAATAAATCCCTAGGGCTCCGGTACTATCGCCATATAATTAATATAGGCCAGCCAGTACCTAAATATCTATAATATAGCTCTATAACTATCTCTCACCCTCGATTCATATATATATCTCATCGAGATTTAAGCTTCTCGCTCTAGCCCTTTAATATATAGCACTTTCGTCTATAAAAGGTTATATTAGGGAAAAGAGAGTATATCATATTCTAGCTTATTATATTAACTACTACTATTCCCTAATAGCTAGTAAGGATTATTATTAATAGTAACTTTATTATATATATAATGTGAATAGAGTCAAATATATTATTTAATTATAAATATAAGAGTAATTCTACCTTAAATAAAAGTTAGTCCTCCTTATCCTAACTATATTATAAGAATTAACTTACTATATTAAGATCCCCTCGCAAAGAGGTTACTATAGAATTATTAAGAGTATACTCTTCTTATATAATTAAGTACTAACTAATCTAGTCTATATTATACCCCCCTTTATATATAAAGATATCTAAGGTCAAGTCCTCCTAAATCAAGTAATTAAAGAATTATAGTATAACTAATCCAGATATTAAGGCATTATAAAGCGCTATCTATAAGTGTAATATAACTAGATTAATGATATATTATTATAAATAATAGTTAATACTCTATTATTATTATATTATATCCTATAACAAGCTATATATAGTCTAGGATATTTATTAGAGCGCTATAATACTAGAAGGCTCTAGGGACTAGTAGATAAGATTAAGAATAAGGGCTACTTTAAAGATATACTCCCACGTCTTCGCTTAAGGAATAGGAATCGTTATTCGAGATATATAGGGTAATTTCGGAATAGTTAGAAGCTTACAGAAAGTTATAATACCCTACTTAATATTAAAAGTAACTGAGCTTTAAAGAAATGTGTATTATACTTTACTCCGGCGATTACTCTAGTATTTACTCCTAGGGGAACATAACTAATAACCCTTTACTCTAGGCGCTAACTATGAATATTATCCTAGAAATGAATATAAGACATATCTAGGGGCTATAGGCGCTATTATATAAGCTACTTTTCGTTACTTTAGTAGCTAATAAGAATTAGAGAAAGGATAATAATAATTGAAATTACTAAATTATATAATAATTTGAATTATAAGTAATAAATAGCTTATTCTATTTAATATCTTCCTTAATACTTAAATAAATCTAAATCCTAATATATCCTATAGGGCTCGTAAGCTAATCTTATAGGGGGTACTATACTATAGCTTACTACCCGTAGTAACCCCTATCCCCTTAATATATTTACTTTTACTATATAAACTCCCTTACTTTTAATTCTTCTCATATTTAACCTTCTTTCCTTACTCCTTCCTTTCTCTAAGCGCCCTTAATTAGCTTCTCCTAATTCGTAACTACGAATTTAGTTCCTTTTTCTCTTACTTTATACTTATAAGTCCTTATAATATACCTATAGAAAATTATATCTTTACTCTCACTATACTCCTATACTTTAGGTACACCTTCCACATTACTCTATAGGCTATCTCTTAAATATAGCTTTATTACTCCTTACTAATATTATCTCTTAACGCCTTCCCCTCAGAAAGGAATATTAACTAATACTACTCTATAGTTACCTATAGTATCTTAGGTAGTTAAGTATAGCTCATAACCGCTCTAATTACCTTATACTATATCCTTTAACCCCCGAATATTAGTATTCCTTAGTTCTAAGTTTCTTTTACTTTAGGAAACATTCCAATTTAATACTAAATATATATAACTTACATATTAGGAATCCGGTACTCTAGTAATATTCCCTTATTATATTCTTATTATAGGACTATAGCCCCTACCCTAGTATATTTCAGCTATTTATCTAGAGCTTCCTAGATATCTAGCTACTATAAGATACTCAAATATTTGATTTCTCAAATCATATCCCTTATTATATTATCGCTCTATAGTATATATACTACCCCCGTATATTCGGCTCCTTACCCGGAGCTATCTAAGCACCTACTAATAATAAACTATTCAGGAACTTACTATTTCTCTTTACTTTCTATCAAATCACATTATTTCATATAAAACCTAGCTTAAGACTCCGCCATTTTTATCTATTTATAGAATATAATCCCGGGAGATCTACTAATAACTCCTAGCTAATCCTTATACTCCGGCTTAAGGTATATCCCTATAGCATCTCCCTATAGTATTCATTCACTACCTATAGTATCCGCTCAGTACTCATTAACTAATTCGGTATAATAAGTAGAGTAGTCTATATAAACTATAATTCTAGGTAGTATAACTCCTCTACCCCCTTTCTATCTTTACTATATAGCCTCTCCGCCTCTTATAGTTATATTTAATATAATATATCCAAACCTCCTAAGTAAATACTAGAATTCCTAGCCAAATTATTAGATATAAAGATTATAGTATCCTATATAGAGGATTATTCCAAGCGGGGTACCCCCTCTACCCCCTATTACTCTAAACCCCCTAACTAGATACTAGAACCGGGTTATATTAGTATTACTACAGGGTCCCTACCCCTATTACCCCCCTTATAGCCACTAATCTCCTTTTACAGATATATATTTATTACTTAATTCTTAGTAAGGAAACCCAGTTCACATCTGAAATAGATAAGCGTTCTAGTATCCCAGTTCTAAGCGGCTTAATAGGAAGATATATACATCTCTATATACCCTCTTAACTTTATAGTATTAATAAGTCCACTTATCTCTCTATTTACTATCAGCAAAACTATACTAACTACACCTTCCCAACCATTCTCTATATATTAATCTCTTTATATTCTTTAGTAAATTCATACTTTTCTTCTTCCCTAATAATTAATATCCCTTTTACTTTAGTTATAGCATTATAGTTTTCTCTTATTATAAGTATACTTTATATAAAACTAATTAAGTATTTAACCTTAACTAATACTATTTATATATTCCTAGAAGGCGATCTTAGTAAGCTAACTAGAGAAGAACGCTATATATAGATCTCTTTCTTTAGAGACTATATAATATCTAGCAAATCTTATATTATATTTAGTTCTATCTAGCTACCACCAAATAACAATTACCTAGATTAGCCTCTTATAAGTAATACTCTAATACTTTAATTATAGCAAGTAACTAATGTATTTTACCCTTAGTTTATATATAATTATATAATTAAATACCTCTCTTCTAAGCTTCCGGTACACCGCTTACGAATTATGGGTACTATAGAGCTTCTAGACACTCTACTTATTAATAAGGATACTAGAATTAAGAGTTACGAATTTGAGGTTCATATATCTAGATACTACTTAGACCTTGTCTCAGATCCAGCTCTCCGTAAATTAGTTAAATCGACTATAATATATATAAATAAGTAAACCTACTTTACTCTCGCAAATAATAATCTATTTAAAGCAATATTAGGCTCTCAGAAAACCTGGACTAGTAGCTACTTCTTTATTAAAGGGGAATATACGTTTACTTTTAGCCCAACGGAAAATAGCTCTTATATTAAGCTAATACACATCTCCTTTAATTCCATAAATTACACTAATAGGACTACCTCTAAAATCCAGCGGCTAGCTAGAGATAGTACTTAACGCCATAATATAAAGCTAAAAGATAAAGCCCAAGTTACATCCTCTAGTATACCGGTTATACCTTAAAATAATTAATTTCAGACTCTAGGGGTAGTATTAACTATATTACCCTCCCTAGCGCTAGCTATACCCCTTTCTATATTAGTATCCTAGCCTAGTATAACCTTAATTTAGTCCCCCTCTATAATATGAATAACCTTAATAATAGCCCTCTACCTCTTAGTATACTCTATACCACTAGTAGTAGCCTATAGCGACATATTCTATATAGAGTCTACCCCTAACTATAATAATACCTATATATACTCAACTACTATTATATATTATTAACTCCTCTCCTATAACCCTATATACTAGAATATTAGTATATATAACTCTAGTAACTAGTATAATAATAGCAGATCTAATTTTAATACCACCGGCACTAGCTTACTAACTAGACGACTTTCTAAATATTAATAATATCCCCTCTATGTAACTATAGTAAGAAATAGTCTCTCTATCTAAATTATCCAAAGGAAAGCGCTATATAGAGTTAAACGCTAATAG